>OZ038478.1:128611578-128614078 GCA_964036315.1 Acanthosepion esculentum
CCAATTCGAAATCTTTACTCAAGCACCGCGAGTTAGTGGAACAACCCCCCGAATGCATCCATGAAAAATACAGTCTTAACCTCTTCAAGTTTGGAGCCAATCGTTATCTATCCACCATATCTATGTAATTTTCACATCCTACTTCTTCCCCTTACGCCCACATCATAAACTCGTTCAGTAAGTCTCTACTTAAGTGGTTCTTGGCCGTGGTATTGTGAACTATAGTAAAAGAAAACGAATAGAAAGAGAAGTAAAACAAAGATACCATTGGATTTATTTAATCTACAACGAAACGATAGTACGAAAAAGAAACCATTACCGCTGTAATTAGCTCAATCCTTACTGTATTACACATGTTGTGCCTTGAATCAGACTTATTTAAACGTAGGGAGCTACACACACACAAAACAAAAACAAAAACAAAAACAAAACAAAACAAAACAAAACAAAACAAAACAAAACAAAACGCGATACTAAGGTTTAAAATGAAAAATCTTTCTTGAAGCTTTTATTTTAGTTTTAATTTCAAGCTAATAGATTAACATTAATATTTGCAATACTTTGCTCTATTTCAAAAACTAATTTAAATTAGAGGGAAAGGAATATTTTGCTAAAATAGTTTCATTAGTGTCCCTTTTTAGTAGTCTTTCATCGCAATGTAATTCACTTTATCCAAAAAATATCTTCCAAAAATAAAATATACATTTCTGAAACTTTATTGGAGGAATATTATTTGACTTAAAGAATAATTAATGTGATTTGAAACAAATATTATTTATTTTAAGTTTAAAATATCGCAGAAATGCATTTTTTAACACGACAGTAGCTATGTTAACGTGTTTGACCGCATGATAACAGACCTAATGTTGTTCTACGGAGACTTTATCTGTAAAACTTAATTCAAGAAAATGACGTAAGCGCCTTCTTTATATAACTTTGAAATACTCAGTAATCTTAAAAATTTAGGAAAATATTCTCCGTAAGCTAGTGTTTTTATTTGAATTTTAGAAATCTTCGTTTTAAATTTACTATAGTTATTGCGCTTATTTCTGAAAATTTTATGTATGGTCGACCGTACTTACAATATTTGGCACGTTTATGCACATACAAAAAAACTCAAAATTCTTTTTAAAATATTGGTGTTTGATGATGTGTATTAAGTTTTTCCAATTATTATTAGTAATACTATTTAATAGTAATACTATTTAATAGTAATATCATCTAAACGGATGAAATTAATACAAAATTTTACAAGATTTAAAACTTAATAAATTTTTCTAATTAAAATTTAAAAAAATGAAAAGGATTCTTGCAAAAATTCATTGAACATTTTTTTCTTAAGATAATACTGTCCTTAATAAATCTTATTCCTAAAATCAATTAAAAGCTTTCCTAATTAAACGATGTCATAATATTTTGGCATTTTTTATTTTACGATTCACAATACGTGTTCGACAAATGCTGTTTCTGCTTGATAAAAAAAAGATGGTGATTTAAATTCCCCAAGGAGTCTTGCTTTTTTTAACTAATATAAATATGAATTGGCAGAAATTTTAATTCATCGAAATTTCATAAAATTAAGCGGCGGTAACAGATATAAAAAAAAATGTCCGAAATAGCGGTCAGTTATACTTTCTCATTTAGTGATTAAGTCGTTGAAACGGAATTCGATTTATTAAGTGAGGAGTGGTTGTATTGAAAAATGCTATAAAAAAGGTCAGCTCCTATTGAAAAAAACAAATTTAGATTTGAAATAGGTAAAAAATGTATATTTTCAGAACGATTGCCTACTCGGAAATATGGGGAAATAATATCTTAACGTTATAATTTATTAAAATAATAATTCCTTTTCTAGTTTTATTAATTGCGACATTGGATTAAAAAGAAAAAGATTTCGTTACTAGGCTGCTGGGCATATTTCTTAGTATAATTCAATACCGTGAGAATAAGAAATTAAATGGAATCACGAGTTCGCATACGCGCATGCGTACACCCAAACGCAGAGACCGTTTAAAATGTTCTTTTTTCCTCAATGACAACACGATTAAGCAAAACAAAACAAGGACTGACAACTCACAACTTAGATAATACAAATCTTCGTCCCCACCAAAAACAAATCGTCAATCAGTACATCTGTGATACGGGCTTAAATTCCAAATCTATCGCAATATCCTCGTCTGTGTTCTCCACCATGACCGGTCTCTCGCCTGGAAGTAACCGTATAATCCGTAGTATTTTCTTTTGTCAATGCGTTCGAATTAGTTATCATATGTAGCCATGCATACAGACAGTAAGACAATCTTCATAAAAGTTCTCTCAAAAATTATCAAGAAAAAGTAAACGAAAGAAGAGACAGAAGAAACGTATGCAAAAATCAAGCCACATACATAGGCACACACGAAAACGAAACCGTTTCTCACATTGCACTTCCCAAAGCGTATAAACCCGACACAGCGAACAGCAGAGCGTGGTATCACGGGAAAAAGCCGGCTGCCTCGGG
>OZ038478.1:128619078-128676578 GCA_964036315.1 Acanthosepion esculentum
ACACTTCTCACCTGTGGAACTATCTTCCGGATACATTTTTTTCCAGCCAACTTTGATCTTCAAAAATGCCAGTCGTTATGAACTGTACTGATTCCTCGTCTTTTATTGTTTTAGCTCCTTAATAATATTTTCTTTTACTTATTCTTTTACATTCGCTCTTTGCGTCTTAGTGGCTTTTTCGCCTTGCTTTGGGTGAAATAAAAAAAAAACAATTCCATGTTTACGAGTAAACGTGCTCAATATCCGAGATAGAGCGTGCGTAAATGTAAGAGTGGAGATAGGTCATCACTGCTGACATTCTGGATCTTGCTTGAATCTTCACACCTGAAGATTGCGTTCAAGCATCAGACTGTCGCCATTCTGTTTTGACTTCAGTGTCCATTCTTATATTTATGCATAAATATATGTGTGTGTGGGATGCGGGAGTGAGTGAGTAAATTAATTTGGATAGGAAATATCCAAAGACAATTTGGAAATGATTTACCTTGACATGTTTCTGCAATGGACTGGCGTCATCAAAAAAGTAATTTTATTTCAACAAAATCAACATTACCGAAGCAAAACGTAATTTGCGTTAAACGACTGCATGTTTGCATTTTCTTTTTAACTGTTTTAGTTTAGAAATTTCGTTTTTACCAATTTCAAGTTTGTTTTTTAAATTTACTTTTTTTTCTTTTCTCATTTTAGGATTGACGTGCACCATATTATTTCAGTACTAATTTCCTAAGAAGAGGGGATGAACTGAAAATAGCCATTACGGCTTATCTATCTTTTAACTAAATAATAATTTTAAAAAAAAATGTAATGCGCATTTCATATAAAAGAAAAAAAATCATAAATTTTAAAAGTAAAGTAAAAACAAAAAAATAATTAAATTAATAAATAAAAAATGTAGACAGTTTCTATTTTTCATATTATTTTATTTTTTTCGAAACCTACTTTATACACACACATAAATATGCCTGTGTCTGTGTGTGCGGTGAGAGAACGCTATTTATTAACTTGTTATATATGTGGAAAAGGCTACTTTAATTTCCTCGTTTTCAACTGAACAGAATTTGTTTTCCGTGAACGCATTTGTGTCCGTTTTATACAGTAAAAAAAAAAAATGATTTCTTGAACGGTAACTCCAGTCTCCCGCCATGTATCTCTCGACTTGATTCCAAAATCGACCACACTCATCTTCCTTTATATGTCACTCACGACGGTATGACTTAAGAAATCGACCCGCCATTTATACACCGTGATTCACAACAGGACCAAAATAGCCGACAGTAACCGTAAAAGTAGTCTTCACTGAAATATCCAATGCAGCTACAACCAACAAAACATCTACTGCCATTAACTTAAAGCCAAGTTACATCAGACAATATCAGTTCTCGCTAGATCACGATAACTCGGTTCAGTATTTAGATGTGTGAACACTTTAGAATACCAGGTATATATTTTTTACTCTTCTTCACTCAAAAGACTTACATGGAAGCAGCAAGAGGACTATATTAGTAGGATATGGAGGATAGTTAACGGTTGTCTTGAAGAGGATAAGAGTGTAATTTATGCACTCAGGTCTCTTTTCCAAAACGTTTATGTCTGAGTGGGACTTCCTCTCTACTAATGTAATGCGAAGTGCATGAGGATGTGTCAACTCAATGTACGCGGCCTTGTGGGTCCTAGCTTGAAGGCCTGGACTGGTGGAACCGAGGTATAACGTTCTCCCGAACATCTGCCATGGAAATAGCGATAGACAAGCGAGGGTCGAGCAACATTTCGGCTATGGGAAAGGGACTGTAGGGTGGAAAATAATTCATCACCCATAAGGCCGCGTAAAGTCTTTTGAAATTTATCAAGGCTGGAAAATGTTGATAAGGCCTCTTCAGCCCAGATATGGCAGCAATCCATTTTTTTTGTTTTTGCTCTGGTTCTTGTGATGATGAATCATGGCAGGAGGAGTCGAATATTTCCGGGAGCGGTATGAAGAACTGAACATATTCCTAACACCTTTAGCGTGGGTTCGTATGTACGTATTTTAGGAGTGAGTTTGAGATCCAATAGACGGCAAAGGCAAGAAGCCTACGCTTCTGCATAAATTAAACTCAAGCTTAGCATTACGTGGGTTCAAATGTTCCTAGCACTCACTTGACTTGGTTTTTAAATTTTGAGAACTATTTTTTGCTATAGATTTTTGCATACATTTAATAAATAATTCCTACTTTATATATATGTTTCTCAGCACCATCGCGGTTAAAAGTTCCTCAGATAATGAGTTATGAGTAAAAAGCAAAAGTATTTTTTTTATTAATTCACCGCAAAGAGTTATTGAAAGTGAAAGTAAATCAGCGTTTAGAAGGACTTTAAAAGGAACCGGAAACCGAATCCTAAACAGGAAACAAGGAATAAACCATTATATAAAAAGAAAAAAAAATCTTACCAGTTTTATGGTCTATATTTGTCTACTGGGCGATAAATGCTAATTTAAAATTAAAAAAATAATTTTGGATTATTTTTGTGGTCGAAACATCTGAACATAATTCTATTTAGCTGCAAAATGGAAAAGAAAAAGAAAACAGAAAAAAACAAATTCACAAAATGCATACAATTTTTACGTTTATTCAATCGGCCATTTTGTTTGAATCTGAACATCATTATATTTTTGCAAAATGTTAAAATATGTTTGGATATTTTATTTGAAAATATATTGATTATTCAGTAAAAATGTTTTATCTATTTTTCCACACTTTATGCAAATATGGAAAGTTTTTTGTTCTTTTTTCTCCATATTTTATTTTTTTACATTATCTGGGCATTAATTTATACAAACATATTAGAACGGAAGTTCCGCATAATTAAAATATATTCCTTATTGTCAAAATTCTTAAATTTTAATGGCTTCTTTATTTCAATGTGAATCGAGACTTTTGGAACAACCTATATTTGCATATAGTAGTGCATATGGCAGCTTATTCATATCTGTGTGTTTTCGCCTATACTATTCTCCCTCTCCCCCTCTATTTCTCTCTCTCTCTCCCCCCCTCTATTTCTCTCTCTCTCTCCACCTCTATTTCTCTCTCTCTCTCCACCTCTATTTCTCTCTCTCTCTCCCCCCCTCTATTTCTCTCTCTCTCTCCACCTCTATTTCTCTCTCTCTCTCCCCCTCTATTTCTCTCTCTCTCTCCACCTCTATTTCTCTCTCTCTCTCCACCTCTATTTCTCTCTCTCTCTCCACCTCTATTTCTCTCTCTCTCTCCACCTCTATTTCTCTCTCTCTCTCCACCTCTATTTCTCTCTCCCTCTCCCCCTCTATTTCTCTCTCTCTCTCCCCCCCTCTATTTCTCTCTCTCTCTCCACCTCTATTTCTCTCTCTCTCTCCCCCTCTATTTCTCTCTCTCTCTCCCCCCCTCTATTTCTCTCTCTCTCCCCCCCTCTATTTCTCTCTCTCTCTCCCCCCCTCTATTTCTCTCTCTCTCTCCACCTCTATTTCTCTCTCTCTCTCCACCTCTATTTCTCTCTCTCTCTCCCCCCCTCTATTTCTCTCTCTCTCTCCACCTCTATTTCTCTCTCTCTCTCCCCCCCTCTATTTCTCTCTCTCTCTCCCCCCCTCTATTTCTCTCTCTCTCTCCACCTCTATTTCTCTCTCTCTCTCCCCCCCTCTATTTCTCTCTCTCTCTCCCCCCCCTCTATTTCTCTCTCTCTCTCCACCTCTATTTCTCTCTCTCTCTCCCCCCCTCTATTTCTCTCTCTCTCTCCACCTCTATTTCTCTCTCTCTCTCCCCCTCTATTTCTCTCTCTCTCTCCACCTCTATTTCTCTCTCTCTCTCCACCTCTATTTCTCTCTCTCTCTCCCCCCCTCTATTTCTCTCTCTCTCTCCACCTCTATTTCTCTCTCTCTCTCCACCTCTATTTCTCTCTCTCTCCACCTCTATTTCTCTCTCTCTCTCCACCTCTATTTCTCTCTCTCTCTCCACCTCTATTTCTCTCTCTCTCTCCACCTCTATTTCTCTCTCTCTCTCCACCTCTATTTCTCTCTCTCTCTCCACCTCTATTTCTCTCTCTCTCTCTCTCTCTCTCTCTCTCTCCCTCTATTTATTCATTTCTGTGTATATACTTTATATTATTTAGATATTTTAAAGTGGATATAAAATTTAATAATAGTGATTGAAACGGATATGTCAGAACGACAGGAGGAAACAATAGCAAATAGAGGCAGTAACAAAAAGCATTTGCATTACCGTAAAGTGATAACAGAGAAATGCAAAAGCACAATTAACAGGTTTATCGACCCTTTCTGGCTTATGGCCACATCGCATTGAAACACCGGTTCCCGTACGATCACCGAATGTCGGGCCTGGTCAGTACCAAGAGAGGTGACCGCTTGGGAATTCCAAGTGCTAGTAAGCGTCAATGCTCGGAATTGTCAATCGGAGAACAGAGTCCCAATTCTCGTTGGATTCCTTATATTAACGTATGCACAAATACCCCTGAGAAACGTATTAATCCAGCTCTTCTTGCCCTAGTTATGGGTTAATTAGTAGAACATTGTATCACCAAACAATTATTATTTCACAAACGTTCTTACAATCTAAAAATATTTCTGGCTTTAAATAAACTGCAAAGGGTTGGTAAGTTGTAGATAACATATCAATCAATCAATCGACTCTTTCTTATCGATCTCAATCGAAGACAAGAAATATTCAATGCGGCTAGAGGGGAAAAACACCAAAGAGCGAGAAATATAGATTAAACACATAAACATCAAACGTTGATTATATTTAAACCTAAAAACCATTTCTTCCACTAAAAGAGAGGTGGCTGACAGGACTTAATATAAATTGACTCTTAAACTTTAAGGTGAAATTCCGATGCGAACATGTCCTAATTAAAAGACCGGGCACACTGATTGTTGTTTAATAAATGTTCAAATAGTACCCTCTGAATATAGGTTGGTTCGTGTTAATTAATCCTTGTTTCCAACTTCTATTCCGTTCAACCGATGCAGTCACTGACATTTGAATTGATAAATAACCGAACTGATCGGTATCCACATAGTTTACATAGCGAAAACAATGCATGGATTGGCAGACAGATAACACTTGATTTTACACCCACAGAAATCTGCCAATCAAACCCAGTACTCATATTAGAAATCCAGTTCCTTTTTTTAATTGTGTTTTGTATTTTGATAGTACCACTTTTCCAAATTCTTATGAAGAGAACACGAAGGAGATTAGGCCGGAAAAAAGGACAAAAACCGTACGGCTTTGTCAAGGACAATACTCACCTCAAAGCATGTGGACTTAATGGTATTCCTGCAATAGTTCCTAAGAAATCTGCTCTTAAAATGTCTCTTGATCTCCCTAAACTTCAGAATAATTGCTTTTTGGAAATCCTCTTCTGTAGTTTAAGATGAACCGTTTGATCATTCTACCTTTTTTGCAATGTACTAGAGACTCCAATTAACTCAAAATTGGTTAAGCATCTCTCAAAGAGGGGTCTTCTTTCAGATAAGCAATATGGATTTCACTTCTCTAGGTCAACTGCTAACGTGTTAACAGTTATTGTTGAAAGAGTATATGACGCTTTGGATATCTCGAAGACATTTGACAGGTTTTAGCATAATGGTCTTTTTCACAAGTTGAAAGGTTATGGCATTTCTGGATGAATTTTTGAATTGATTCATTTTTTTTATCGAATCACGAATTGAAATTTGTCTAATAGACACTCTTCTAGATCTTTTTCCATTGATGTGGGCGTCACCAATAGTTCTATCCTTAGATTTACATTGTTCCTGATTTCCATGACATCTGTTCTCAACTCGTATGATGAGGCAAATATTTATATTTGCCTTAAAAGTACGCCTGAGCATATCGACAATGTCAAATTGGCAGTTTATCTAGAAAATTACCTACAATCTATTGTTAACTGGGGCAAGGAATCGTTTGTTAATTTTAATGCCTCCAAAACGAAAATGCTCTCTATTAATCTACTGCTTCCCATCAACATGGCTGATGCTAACCTCCAAGAGGATGACGCATTGCACCTTTTCGGACTAAGGTTTTTCGCTGATGGAAAGATAATATTGAATCAATGTCTGTTGCTAGGTTAAATTACTTAACTGTGTCTAGTTAGATACATATTTTTCTCGCCCGAATATATCATATATATTTATATGTCTTGCCATTCGTCCATGCTTTGAATATTGCTGCCACATCTGTTCTGTTGCCCCTCCTAAATATTTAGAGATTCTTGATAAAATCCAAAGAAAAATCCGCAATATCATTGGTAGTGACCTGGCATCTCGGCTTCAGCCACTTTCCCACCGCCATAACGTAGCTTCCCTGCACCTTTTCTATACATACTTTTATGGTAATTGCTCCGATGAACTTTACGCTATGCTACCCCGACTTTATTTAAGCGCCGTACTTAATTGGCGGCCAGTTCTGATCATTTTACAGTTAAAATGACTAAACGTAACCGTAGGTTCCATGCTAACAGTTTAATTTCTCCTACTTCTCGCTTGTGGGACTCTCTTCCGACTTTTTGCTTCCTAGTTAGGTTTGAGCTTCAAAAATTTAAACGCAATGTCAAGCGCTATTATTTTATTATTCTCGCTTCTTAGTAATGCTTTTCTTTTACTTATATTCTTTCACGTTCACTAAGTCCTTGCATCTTTGTGGCTTTATTGCCTTGCTTTGGGTGAGAAAAGAATGATATCAGAGAGAAAGCAATACAAATGCAAAAGGGTGTATTTTAGAAATTTATCAAAATCATTTGACAAGATACGCCCCAAAGATTTATTTGAACTGCTCGGAAAACTAGATCTATTTGGGATAGATATAAGAATAATCCACAGCTTATGTTGGGATACGGACAGAAAATGAATTCAGTAGCGACACAAAAATAGAAACATGTTTAAAAGGAAGTGTCTTCTCACTGGATTTGTTCAAACCCTAAAACGAAGCTATCCTAAGTGAATCGGAAACCCTACCAGGATTTATGATAGGTGGGCGCAATCTCACCAAGATACGCAGATGATATTGTGTTGATGGCAGACAATCTCCAACGGTTTAAGTGTAGCGTCAATCGACATCTCCAGTTGCCTTGATCTATCCACTTCTCTTCTCCACATCCTTTCACCTTTCATTCCTATCTGCTCTCACTCCAAATCTTCTGTAAACCCCTTGCCTTGATCGACCCACTGTCTTTCTCTTTCTCCACATCCTCTCCTTTACCACTCCTATCTGCTCTTCCTCCAACCCTTCTATAACCCCTTGCGTGATAGTGGCCTCCAGTCTTGCTTGGGGTGATACGCTTAAAAAAAAAGACACAGACGGAAAACTACAAGAACACCTAGATAATACGGTAAAGGAAAGTGAAAAGAAAGGACTAACCCTCAATTGTAAAAAAAAGAATCTATTGTTGTTAGCAAGATACAAACTACAAATTCACGAAGTCAAACTCAAGCGAGTCTTCTTTTTTCTATGTACCGAGTCCCTCCAAAACGATTGCGATTATGGCTATCCACATCTTTCTGTCCTTTGTATCGTTCACTAACTTTTGTCTTTTTGTCATCTCTCCAAAACCCCGCGCTGCCATCCATTTATTCAAGTTCACTGAGTAGTCTATGTGTTGGTTTCCTTTGTCCCTTTTGCACTCAATCTGCCCCGTGTCAAATTTCCCCAGCCCTCTTTCTTCTTTATGTAGCCTAGCAATTTCAACTGTCTCTTCATGATCTTAAATATTGTCGATTTTCTTGCAAATAATTCTTCCTGATCTTAAATATGTGTCCTTTATTCTTGCAAATAAGTGTCCTTTTTCTGTGTTATTCTCAGCATCCTTCTGTAGAGCCTTATTTCTCTTGCCTCAAATCTCTCCTTCATCTGTGAGGAGATTGTGCAGCATTCACTGCCATACAGGGAGACTGATATTACATAATATTTAAGTACTGTTTCTTTGTCTAAGTAGTAATTCTACCGACAAACACTTGAGGCAACAGAAATGCGGTTACATAGCAAGAAGAAAAATGTAATATTTAAGGAGTAATTTTCACGTTATATATTTTTTTTATCTAGAATGCGTTAGAGCAACTCCTGATATACTGTATGAACGTTATTCAATGAAAATAAGGCAGACAATGAATGGTTTGTGGTCAGGAATTAATATAACCATTACTAAGATAACAACGCCATTGTATGTATTATGTAAAAGCTACGTAAATGTTCTATTATTATTATTATAGGAATGCATTTTAGATAATTTTCTATAGAAATTCACAGTTCATTTAATATAGAAATGCGTTGCAAGCTAATTTAATTTAGAAATGCACTTTAAGCTAATTTACTATAGAAATGCATTGCAAGCTAATTTGCTATAGAAATACATTGTAATATAATTTGCTATAGAAATGTATTTTAAGCTAATTTAACACAGAAATGCATTTTAAGCAAATATGCTATGTAATTGCATTGTAAGCTAATTTACTATAGATTTGCATTGCAATCGAATTTGCTATGGAAATGAACTGCAAGCTAATTTGCTATGGAAATGCACTGCAAGCTAATTTGCTATGGAAATGCATTGTAAGCTAATTTACGATAGAAATGTATTTTAAGCTAATATGCCATAGAAATGCATTTTAAGCTAATTGAATATACAAATGCATTTAAAGGAAATTTACTAAAGGCATTGTAAGCTTATTTCTATAGTAAAGAATTATAAGCTTATTTACTATAGTAATGAATTGTAAGCTAATTTTCTATGGAAATGCATTGCAACCTAATTTGCTATAGGATACATTGTAAGCTAATTTGATATAAGGATGCATCGTAAGCTAATTTGATATAGAAATACATTTTAAGTTAATTTAATACAGAAATGCATTGTAATCTAATTTACTATGAAAATGTATTGCAACCTAATTTGCTATAGATTGCAATGTAAACTATTTTTCTATAGAAATTCATTTTAAGCTACTTTGCTATCGAATTGCATTGTAAGCTAATTTGCTACAGAAATGCATCGTACGCTAATTTAATAAAGAAATGCATTGTAAACTAATCTAATATAGATGTGTATTACGAGCTAGGTTGCTATAAAAATGCATTGTAAGCTAATTTAATATAGAAATTCATAGTACTCTAATTTAATATAGATTTCATTATAAGTTAATTTGCTATGGAAATGCATTATAAGATAATTTGCTTTAAAGATGCATTATAAGCTAATTTAATATAGGAATACATTGTAATATAATTTAATATAAAAATTCATTGTGAGCTAATTTATGGAAATGCATTGTAAACTAATTTACTATAGTACTGCATTGTAAGCTAAATTGATATAAAAATGCATTGTAATCTAATTTGCTAAAAAATGCATTGTAACCTAATACAGAAATGCATTGCAAGCTAATTTAATATAGAAATTCATTGTAAGCTAATTTAATATAGATGTGCATTGTAACCTAATTTGCTATAGAAATGCATTGTTAGCTAATTGAATATAGAAATACAATATAATCTAATTTTCTAAAGAATTAATTTAGAAATTTGCTATAAAAAGGCTAAAAAAAAAGTCTGCCTTTGAAACATGTGTATCCACTATAATAATGTTTGGATTAATTAATTAAACATATCCTGTTTTATAAAAGCTATTATTAAATAAAAGGTATGAATAAATAAAACGTATTATTAAATAAAAGGTATGAATAATTAAAAGGTATTAATAAATAAAAGGTATTATTAAATAAAAGGTACTAATAAATGATCATATTGATAAGTTTATCAAATAAAGCCTCACTTGAAGCCGCCTGAATATTCGATAGACAAACAGCATCAGACAGACAGAGAGAGAGAGAGGTAGACATAGATAAAGACAGACAAAGAGGCAGACAAACCAAACAAGACAGGCAGAGAGAGAGAGAGAGAGACAGAGCGCACACGAGAGAGAGTGAGAGAGAGAGAAAGAGAGATAGTCTAGTATTTTAATAGAAGGGTTTTTGCTGCCGATTGAAAAACGACATCGCATCAACCTCTAGAAAAACTTGTGCCACACGATAGCCCGTGGCCAAACGAGCAGTTGGTTAAATTCACCGACACTTTAAGTGTCACATTTGCCTTTAAGTGGGTTCGCCGAGACAAGTGGGAACACCTGTTTAAAGTCTAGGGCGGAAGTATGATTATAAGGGCCCTCATATTGGATGGAGTGTAGGCTCTCTCACAAATGAAATGTTCAATATGAAAGGGAAAGGCAACAAATGAAATTATATATACCTGGTGTAACAGCAAAATTGTCCAAATTGCGTAACACTATAATTGTACATTCCACAAAATGCTTAATACCTAAAAAAAACAACAAAAAAAACACTAAACAAATTGGGATTCTTTTTTCCAGGTTTTCAGATAAGATGTTTAGCAATCATGACACCATTTATTGTAAGAATCATTGAAAAATAGTTATTCAGCAACAAAGAGAACAGGTTAACATTGTTTTGTGTCAGCCTCACTATGTCTTCCCAAATGAGCAATGGTGAGAGAAAAAAGATCATCCAGACATTCAGTACCAACATTCATACTCTGGTTTCCATCTTGAAAGTCTTTTCAAGAACTATCAAGAAAACGGTGAACAAGTTTTAAAGAGAGAACAGTAGACAGAAAAACCGGATCAGGGTGTCACAACAGCAAGACGAATCATCATTTCAACTTAGATCTAAATACATTCTTATTGTTCAAATTAGAGTCTAATAGTGTTATAAAAACTTCGGAGAATTCTAGTAAGATATCTTTAATTATTTCTAAGATACAACGGTTTAAAGCTTAATCTAATAATTGGACAATTTTTGCCTTCATATATATATATATATATATATATATATATATAGTGTAACCCGGATATAAGAGAGTTGTCGGGACCGGAGAAGAAGTATCTTATATCCGGGTTTCTCTTATATCCGGGTTTTGTTTATTATATATACATTAACATAGGCTCTAATTTGGGACCAGATGAAATCTCTCTTTTATTCGGGTTTCTCTTATATCTTATTAAAAAACAAACAGACAACCTTAATCAATGGACCCTTATATATATATATATATATATATATATATATATATATATATATATATATATATATATTTTTATATATATATATATATATATATATATATATATATATATATTTTCTAATAATAGGAAAGAACAGTCAGATTTATAATCCAAAGTTTTTACCAATTTATTTGAGCTCCGAATGTTAAGTTTAAACTTTAAAATTAAATTTTAGGATTTGAGCTTCGGTTTCGAAACATAGTAATTTCTGTGTCACGATGGAGACATAATTCTTAAAAAATAATTATATATATATATATGTATGTATGTATGTATATGTGTGTGTGTGTGTGTGTGTGTGTGTGTGTGTGTGTGTGTGTGTGTGTGTGTGTGAGTGAGGGCTTCTGTCCGCCTTCTGCTAAATATTCAATAATAAATAATAGTAGTATTACAACACAATGACGTCAATCCAAATACGTCAAACTTCTTAGAATTGAATGCATTTTCCAGTCACCAAAATTTTGCCAAGAAATGATCTATTCAATGATGTTGTGTTTTTTTAAACTATTCAACACTTGTTTCGTATTCCATCGTCGAGAAGTAAGTTCCACTCGAACAGCTTCTTCTTGCGAGCCACTGCCGTATAGAATAGGCTGCCAAGAGGATGTTTACCTGATGACTAAAATCTTAATCTGTTCAAGTCTAGATGCAACTGTTATCTTTCCCTCCTATCCATATAAACTACCCCTTAACATAACCTTCTATTGCGAGTGGCTCCTGGGTCTTGTACAGAGTGAACCTTGCTGTATTACTACTACTGATATAATAATTATTGCTCAAGATATGTATTGAGCAATTTATTGGCAAAATTATATTCGCCTTGGTATTCATTGAATTATTTATTACGTATGTCAATAGGTCTCATTACGATTATTATTATTACTACTACTACTACTACTATTACTACTGCTGCTGCTGCTACTACTACTACGCACGGTGGAGTAATGGATAGCATCTCAGATTGAGGAATCGGAGAGTCGAATTTGAATTCCAGTCGAATCCATTACATTCACTTACGTGCTAATACCCTTGGGAAAGGTATGAATCCTCTTCTCCCTCCAGCTATGGGTAAATAGCAGGACAGACTGGGTTCTATAGCCTTGGATGGCAACTGGTCTAGGAGAAGAACAACTCTGAATTCAAACTCGGAGTGGAGCCCCGAAGGCGGATGGACGGAACTTTGGTACCAAACTGTATTGGTTTATCTTCTCCTTTGGACTCTGCTGGCAAGGCTGAGAGGGGGAACTCGACGTCTGGACAGCCCTAGTTCTCCATATATCCCGCCCATGCTCGTAACGCACCGTGCTACTCCATCGTCTCTTGAGACGGACGGATGCCAATCGATCGATATTTTATACACACAAACTCACGAACAAACACAAACAGACATATATGGCTTCCATTACAAATGAGGAAAGTAGGTTGCAACATTGCCAGTGGGTAGTAAGTTAATGCTTTATTTAATCAATTAGCGAAGTTGATTAGCCATTAATTACATAAACTTTACTGATTTATTCATTGTATGACTACTTATTTATAATATTAATTATACTGCACCATTTACACTTTGTCATATTTCTTTCCACTAATACACACACACACACACACACACACACACACACATATATATATATATATATATATATATATATATATATATATATATCTGCAGCGTTGAGTCTTCCTCATTGCTAAGTGCCCGGATATACTCGCCCTGTGTGAGACCAATCTTGACTCCTCTATCCCTTCCTCTGATCTCTCGATCCCTGGATACCTCCCTCTCCTCTGAAAAGACTCTCTAACCCACATGCATGGCCTGGGTGTCTACGTCAAGGACCATCTCCCTCTGGCTAGAGGGTGCTCTCTCGAATCGCCGGATCATTCCTACTTGTGTCTCCGGCTATCTCTTC
The DNA here is from genome assembly GCA_964036315.1 of Acanthosepion esculentum. Classification (NCBI taxonomy): domain Eukaryota; kingdom Metazoa; phylum Mollusca; class Cephalopoda; order Sepiida; family Sepiidae; genus Acanthosepion; species Acanthosepion esculentum. The sequence goes on from OZ038478.1 coordinate 128,632,086, forward strand.
TCAATGCTGTAAGCTATCTTTTCTTCCTCTACCGCTCTCCATCCTCTCAGGACTGTGGGATACTCGATGTCATTTCTGACAGCATAGATAGGGCCCTCTCTGTCCATCCGTACGCTCACATATTTGTGTTTGGCGATTTTAACGCCCATCACAACCAGTGGCTAAAGAAAGCTACCACTGACCTCGCAGGCATACATACTCTCAACTTTTCAATCTCTCAATCCCTCACCCAGATAATCGATTTCCCCACGAGTTTTTCCTACAATCGTGACTGTAAGGCCTCACTCCTCGACCTGTGTTTTACCTCCATCCCTGAGTCTTGTAGTGCCACGCAACTCTGTCCTATCGGTAACTCCGATCACGCTGTCGTGTCTGTTAGCATCTCCTTCAGCCCCACCCCCTGCAAAGAGCCTCCTACCACCAGAACCACATTCTGCTACCAACGGGCTGACTGGGACTCGTTTCGTGACTTCCTCCGCGATGTCCCCTGGGATGCTGTATTTAAGCTCCGCACTCATGATTGTGCTTCTGAGTTCTCTTTCTGGATTAAAGCCGGTATCGAAGCTTTCATCCCCTCCAGGAAATTCAAGGTCAAACCGCGCTCCTCCCCCTGGTTCACAGCTTCTTGCTCAGCCGCCATTGCCCATAGGAACTACTTCTTCCACCGTTTTCGTAGTGATATGTCCGACTCCAACAGACGTCTATTTACCTCTGCACGCAATGAGTGTAAGCGTACCCTCGACGATGCCAAGTCACTATTTGCTGCTCGGATGAAGGAACGTATTGCATCCCGCAAATTTGGCTCCAAGGACTATTGGCGCCTCTGCAAGAGCGCTCTGAATAGTAACAAACCCTCTATTCCTCCCCTGTTCAATCAGTTTGAGGTCCTGACCACCTCTGCCGACAAGGCCGAATGCTTCGCTCGGAAGTTTTCTTCCAATTCTACGCTTGACTCTTCAAGGGTACCCTTGGCCGATTTCCCTCCCAGAACTGAGGCCCTCCTGGACGACTTGCACATAACCTCGTCGTCGGTACTGGGCATTATTTCTAACTTAGATCACCACAAGGCTACCGGTGGTGACGGAATACCAGCCATTGTTCTGAAGAAATGCGCACCTGAACTGGCGCCTGCCCTCTCTAAATTGTACAACCGCTGCCTCAAGGAGTCCTGTTTTCCTGACTGCTGGAAGTCCTCAACCATTGTTCCTGTCTTTAAGAACTCTGGCGACCCCTCCAACCCTTCCAATTACCGTCCTATCAGTCTCCTGCCCCTCTTCGGCAAAGTCTTCGAGGCCATTATCAACGCCGAAGTGATTAATCACCTGATATCCCACGATCTGCTCTCAGACAAGCAGTATGGTTTCCGCTTTGCTCGATCTACTGCCGATGTGCTTACGGCCATCACTGAATCATCCATAATAACGGCGAAGCTCGTGCCGTCGCCCTTGACATCTCCAAAACATTCGATAGAGTTTGGCATGCCGGCCTCCTTCGCAAGCTCCAGGGTTATGGTATCACAGGTCGATTGTTTGACCTAATACAATCGTTTCTGTCAAACCGGGATTTGAAGGTTGTTCTCAGTAGATTCATCTCCAACTCCTATCCCACTAACGCAGGTGTTCCTCAAGGCTCCATCTTTGGCCCTACTCTGTTCCTCATATTTATAAACGACCTTCCTGGCGCCATAAACTCCCAAGTCGGTATCTATGCTGACGACACCACTATTTACTCCTGCCTCAAACACAAATCTAGTGAGGCGGACAAAATTAACCTGGCAGCTCAAATTGAAAAGGACCTCCAATCGGTTGTGGACTGTGGAGAGAAATGGATGGTCAACTTTAACGCCTCTAAAACAAAACTGCTCTCCATTAATCACCACAAGGATCCATCCCTGCATCCCGTTAGAATATCTGAGGACCAACTTCTCGAGAGCTCCTCTCTGCGGCTGCTCGATCTCACGCTGTCCGCTGATCTGAGATGGAACAAATACATCGAGTCAGTTGCATCATCCACCGCAAGAAAAGTTGGTTCCCTGTGCCGAGCCAGGAAATTTTTCTCCCCGGAATCGATCCTCCAAGTCTATAAATCGACCATTCGCCCTTGCATGGAGTATTGCTGCCATATATGGTCTGGGGCCCCTGCTGGTTGCCTCAGGGTTCTTGATAAGATCCAGAGACGGATATGCAATGTGATTGGCCCTGATCTGTCATCTCGTCTGCAGTCGCTCTCTCACAGACGCGATGTTGCATCGCTCTACCTTTTCTACAAGTACTTTCACGTAGATTACTCTGAGGAGTTGCTTTCGCTTGTCCCTAGGCCTCATGAATTTAAACGTCCCACGAGGCTGGCATCCCGCTCCCACCCCTTCACCGTTGAAACTGTTAGATGTAGACGTCTCTTCTACTCCAATAGCTTCATGTCTCGCACATCTCGCCTATGAAACTCCCTTCCCTATTACTGTTTCCCTGACAAATACAATCTCCAACGGTTTAAGTGTAGCGTCAATCGTCATCTCCAGTTGCCTTGATCTATCCACTTCCCTTCTCCACATCCTTTCATCTTTCATTCCTATCTGCTCTCGGTCCAAATCTTCTGTAACCCCCTTGCCTTGATCGACCCTCCGTCTTTCTTTCTCCACATCCTCTCCTTTACCACTCCTATCTGCTCTTCCTCCATCCCTTCTGTAACCCCATGCGTGATAGTGGCCTCCAGCCTTGCTTGGGGTGATACGCTTAAAAAAAAAAATCAAGTATATATATATATATGCATATATATATATATATATATATATATATATATATATATATATATATATATATATATATATATATATATATATATATTAATGGGATGAAATATGACAAAGTCTAAAGGTTTTCGTATGACACGTTTCGTCCTTTAGGACTTCATCGGACTAAGTTTATGTTTATGTTGATGCGACTACACATGCGCACGAATGAGACGCTGGGAATTTTAAATTAATTTTTTTAAATATGTATTTTTGGGTGTATAATCTAAGCGAATTCATTTAGAATCTTTTTCTTTTTGTTCACCACATTTCTTATAAAATATCTCAAATTTTTGTAGAGCTTAATGTTTATATTAGTTATAAGCACAAATGCAAGGAGAATTTAAATCACCATTTACAGAATATCTTCTCTAAATCGTAAAATAAAAATGTACTAAAACTAAGATGTCATTTATTTAGAAAAACTTTTATGAATAAGATATGTTATGAAAACTTGCTTTACGAAAAGTTTACAAGAACTGTTTTATTTTTTAAAATTTTAATTAGAATAATTTATAAAGTTTTAAATCTTTTAAAATTCTGTATTAATTTATAGAGGTTAGGTGATATTGTTCATAAGTAAAAACTGTATTTCCTAATCATAAATGAAAATGTTTACTACAATTCAGCGATCCCCCAATTTAAAAACAACTATTTTGAATTTTTTCTCTGTGTGTCTGTGTGTGTATAAACGTGCCTGTTTTTGTAAACACGGAAGCCCATACAGTTCATTATCAGAAGATATTACTGATAACTATAGCAAATATAAAATTTATTAGTAATTTTCTGACATTTTCTCAACAAGCGTATTCACAAGTAGGACTATAGAGCTAGAATAACTAAAATTCAATAAAATATTTGATTGCTTAGAATAGATCACTGGGTAGCTAAAAATATATAAAAAGGCGTTCACGTTATATTCGTCAAGTAATTATTACAGTTATTGTCCCCTGTATAAAAAAATCTCAAACATAAGTCTATCGAAATAGTTATCAACACCACATAAAAACATCCACCTCGATGTTAAAAATGTGTTTCTGTGATATTTTAAAAAGAAGTAATGTTTGTTTCAAATTAGGCTAATTAAACTTGAAACTAACTAAACTCCCTCAAATTAATTTTCAGGAAATACATTTTATTTTTGAAAGATTTTGAATGGAGAGAATTTACATTGTGTTGACAGATTTGCAAATATAGACGATTTTATTTAGTTTTACCGATTTAAAAAAATCATTCCAATCAATTTAAATTCGGTTGGAAATACAGTAAATTATTTCGCATGTTGGAATTAATAATTTGAATCTATTAGCTTGAAATTAAAATTAACATAAAGGCTTCAAGTAAGATTTTTTCTCATTTTAAAAAATTTACTTTAAACTTTAGATATCGCTTTTCTTCAGCGGTACGTCATATACATATTTAGAAGCAATCAAAGTGTTGTTGTTTTTTTGTTTTTTTAGAAAATTCACCACTAATAACAAAATTCAGAAAACAGAAACCTTTAAACAATCATAGTATCCAAATTTACTGATTATTTAAACTTTTCATCCCAAGCAAGGCAGGAGTACCTCTAGCTCGTAAGGGGTTACAGAGAGTTGGAGCAAGTCTTTAGATCAAAGTTGTGGTTCGATTTATTTCTATATTTAACTAATGCAAATTGTTGTGTATAAGGTCCCCTTTGTGTTAATAGATAGTTTTTTTAAATTTTTATTTCTGCCAATTTCGTGCAATGTATTGTGATGGATAGCTTTTTGGTTCTGATCAAATCTATAATAATTGTGGATATGTTTGTAATTATTTTGATATTGTTTAGATTTGTTAAATTATTTTGTACAGTAGATGTTATGGTGTTCGTAGGTAGTATTATGTATGTTTTTATCTAGTTTATTGTCGTTAATGACATTGTTATTTTTCGGCGGTTGTATATTCTGTATGCTTTTGTTTTAGTATTGTCGATGAAATAATAAGGATGTTGAAAGTTTTAGAAAGTGTTTTCTATGTATATTTCTTCTTTGGGTATGTATTGTGGACTGCAGATTCTTAATGCTCTTTAATAGAATCCTATAATTCAACTTGGCTGACGTTTCAGCTAACCCGGTGAGTATTTTTGTGTGTTCCTATACGTAAAGATTTTGAAAAACCAAAAAGCCTTTGCTCTTGTATATAAATACTTATTACAAAATAAAATCCTAATATTTGCCTTGATAAAGTCCATCAGAGGACGAAAACCGTCGGCTGATGAGGTTTCCTTTTGTCTTTATTCGTATTGTTCCTTTACAAATATATATATATATATATATATAGATAGATAGATAGATAGATAGATAGGTAATATTAGTGGTCAATATATATATATATATATATATATATATATATATATTCATAAATTCCCAAGAGGATAGAATCCAGGTAGTACTCAGTGTCCATGACAGAGTAAGAATATACATTTCCTTCTCACACTTGGTTCCCACTCCCACTAAATTTTTTTTTTATATACCCGGAGTTATATTTTCCGATTTCTTTTTGAATTTGTAGGTCTGATGAATTGGATCGTGATTGCGATTCCAATGTAATAAATTATAAACCATGGAATATAAGTGTAATGGATGTCAGTTATCAATTATCTCCTGTTAATTCCCCCTCTCCAAGTTCTCCACTACCTTAACCGGGTATTGAACTCATACTCTTTGGGTCTTGTCACTGAATCTAACCAACGCCTTTATCCACTGTGCCATGTGTCCATGAGGAAATCATGGGCGAATTTCTGACTATTATAAACCTAATGTCTTCAGAAACCCTTTTTTGCCAGTGCTCTTATTGCAATTTATGCTGTTATCACTACTATTTTTACCAGACCTCATATTGCAATTTATTAATATATATATATATTAAAGACAACATATTTTGTGTCGCTTAATTTTAGTGACTCTTATTTTTAAATAATGCATATTTTTTCATAAACAAAGTGAAATTCCGTCAGAAATTACCCGAAGTTCAAGCATTTGACTTTCTTAAGTCATCATCAGCGTAGATAAAGACAATTGGTGATCTAAGAGTGTCACTCTTATTAAAATATAAAACAACTTACTTAGAAGGAAAATTCTTGAGAGTGTCGCTATCGAATTTTATCAAAATATAAACAAACCTGTGCTTCGGATTTTTCCAATATCTTCAATCCTGAAAGAATTACGTCTTATCTATATATTAGTTTCAGATATATTCTATCTGTAAAATGACTATATGAATAAAGACAAAAGGAAAATTCTTGAGAGTGCTACTATCAAATCTTATCAAAATATAAATTTGCGCACTGGATTTTTTCATTCCTAAAAGAATTACTACTTTTCCAAGCCAAGATACATGAATACAAAAATATTAAAAAATTAAAAGAAAAAGGTTAAATCTATAACCTCGTGTTATTCTATCAGGTCATCCCATAAGTTCTCTCCGAATTTTGAATAAAGAAAACAAGTGACCAAATGTTACATTAAATTACAGATTCAATTAACAATGTATTTTCCCTGATTATCTATGACTTCCTTCCAACTATTAACAAGCTTACTGATTCCATTGCTGTAACATTCTTTTGGCTTTGATTCGAAGAACTCACAAATGTCAGTTTTAACCTCTTCCTGTGTTACAAAAGCTGTTTCTCCAAAATGATTCTGGTAGTTACGAAACAAATGGTAGTCTGAAGGAGCAAGGTCGAGAGAATGAGGTGGATGAGGAATTTTCTCCCAACCAAATTCTTCGATCTTTTGTGACGTGATTCTTGCTGTGTGTGGTCGCACATTGTCCTGATGAAACATCACCCGTTTTCGATTCACTAGAGCAGGTCTTTTTTTCCTCAAATCCTGGTTCAAACGCTCTAATTGCTGACAGTATATTTGAGCATTAATGGTTGCATTAGGTCGTAAGAATTCAAAGTGGATTATTCCTTGGCAATCCCACCAGATTGAAAGAAGAACCTTTTGCCCATGAAGTTCCCTTCTCGGGTGTGGCTGGGGTCCTTTCCCTTTACCAAGCCGCTGTCTACGACGCTTAACATTTCGATAAAAGATCCATTTTTTGTCGCCAGTCACAAGTCTATCCAAAAAAGGTGAAACAAGTTGGCGAGAATGGAGAGAAGAGCAGATGTCAACTCGGTATTTGAGGTTGTTTTCAGACAATTCATGAGGCACCCATTTTCCAAGTTTAGGAACTTTTCCAAATTGTTGAAGATGACGATGAACGGTTTTATGGTTTGAACTGAGAACCACTGCCAATTCGTCAACTGATAAAGCAGGATTTTCTTCAAGGGCTGCTTCAAGAAGCTTTTCATCAAACTCAACTGGACGTCCGGTTCGATCTTCATCTTCAAGGGTGAAATCTCCACCTCTGAATTTTGCAAACCATCTTCTGCAAGTTCTTTCATTCACACATTCATCTCCATAAAATGAGTGAATGTTTCTAGCCGCTTCGGCTGCTGAGTTTCCTTTCTTGAACTCATAAAGCATTATGTGCCTCAGATGATTCTTGGATACTTCCATGTTAGCAGGGCTTTAATTAAACAAAATTTAATTTTATTGTTCTCTGAAATAAAATTTGATCAGTTTAAATGCATCTAAACACAAAAAAATAATGTTCAGCTCCATTAGACATTATAAAATACTCTTTAAATTTCGTTCATTTTAACAAAAAGTTAAAATTCGGACAGAACTTATGGCATGACCTAATAAATATATAATACACCAATTAATCCCAAACTAAAATAATCTAAGTACTAATTTGCATATCAAAAAAAAAACATCACTTACTTTGGTTTTGTAAACATTGAATTCTGTCACTTCATGCCCTCTGATGGAGGGCAAAACATGATTCTCTAAAAGACAGCAGTTCCATTTTTAGTTCCAAATTAAGATAGATATAAAAATAAGAAACTAGAAGAGAAATGTAGATTTTGTGTAAACTATAAGCAATCCAAATGGATGGAATTATTTTGAAAGTGTCTCTCCTTTTGGTGAGGATACTAGAAAAATTGCATATTTAATAGACTTCAATGACACATGGCACAGTGGATAAAGGTGTTAGTTAAATCCAGTGACAGGACCCAAAGAATGTGAGTTCAATACCCGGTTAAATCAGTGGAGAACTTGGAGAGGTGAATTAGCAGGAGATAACTGATAACTGACATCCATGACAAACATGGCTCGTGGAACTAGAACAGTCTACCCCAGTGATCGAAATAAATTACCACCTGAAGAAGGCCGGAGCGTACAACGGCCGAAACGTTGTAATAAATATGGCGACCAAGATGAGGACAATAGTTCGAATAATGTAAATAGTGTACATAATACCTCATCTCAGAAATATAGACAGATACGTAATAGACTTGTATAAACACGTTCGTTTCCTTTAGTTTTATTTCGTTATTCACATCAAAATGATTTCATCTCTCTTATTTCTCTCCTGTTATTTCTCTTCTTCATCCACTTTCCTTCTTTCTATTCTATAAATTTTTTAATAGTTTTTCTCTTCTTCTTCTTCTTCCGCATCCACTTCTTGCCACACTTTCATCTTTTTCCCTTCTTTTGTTTTTCATTTACTCTCTCCACCTCCATGTTTTATTTTTTGTCCTTTTTCTCTTTTTATGTTATTTTCACAGTTGTCTCATAGTCTTCATGTTTTTATTTTTCAACCGCTTTCCTCTGTTTCTTTTATCCTTTTCTTCCCTTCAGTATGGTGTTTCGTTTTTTTTCTTTTTTTTTCTTTACTTCAGTTCAACTACAAGAGAAACACGACTTTCTCTTAACTATCTACACAACCCTTTCCCCTTTTCAGTGAAGAATTACCAAGCGGCTGGCCGCTTTGTTCAGGCAGCTTAAGCGGGAATTAAATCCTCCAATGATTGCACCAGTCATGGCGAAATTTTAAAGATTTGATTGATAATTAAAATGAGAAAGAAAAAAAATTTTTGTGAACTTCATAAACGAAGCTAAACACTTAGTGGATCAAAATGAAGATTTAAAAAGAGGAACATAAAAATTACCTACAATATTTTTTTTCTTTCTTTCTGTGTCAACCGGTCGTGGCATTTCATTTTTTATGCATATTGAACTTAAGGATATTCATGATATAACCCACTGAGTAGTGAGTCCGATCCTCACTGAGTGTCCCATACTTTCGGCCTTGTGCCACATCTAAGCCACGCTTAGAAAATAATCATTCTTAGGTCAACTCGAGGTGGTGTAATGGTTAGCAAGCTTGTCTTTCTAGAACGATTACAACTTGAGTAGTGAGTCCGATCCCCACTGGGTGCTCCATACTTTCCGCCTTGTGCCACATCTAAGCTTCGCTTTGAAAATCGCTATAACCCACCGTTTGTAAAAACCTTGATATCACAGATTGAATTTATATTGAATTGTAGTCTTTATTTTTTAAATTATTCTGCTCTATAAATGCACTGAAGTTATTTGCTTATAGAAATTAATTGCGAATTATTTTGTTACAGCACTGCATTGCAAATTTTTTCAATATAGAAAAATATTTAAAAATTATTTTAATATTAATTGCTTATATTATAGTGTCCAAGGAAGTCTTCATTAACACATGGTTGGAACTGATGGATTAATAAGTCCCGTGAGGATCGAACTCACTATTTAGTAGTAATGGTTAACCATAAAAGCTTTGTAACTATGGCATCACGTGATTGGTGTATGTCCTGTATGGCGTCCACGATTCTGACCCATAAAGAAGTGTGGTGAGAATGACTGCTCGATAGACATTTTGATTTTCGTTTTCAGTGAAAACCGAGTAAATCAGTGATTGCATCTACCCAGAATTCCAGTGTTGATTCAGGGCTAAAAGATTCACAGTTGACATGATCTGCTCTCAGTGTCAGCTCCAGGAAAAATGTGAACAACAGATGCCGCTATCCGGACACGGATATGCAATGTGATTGGCTCTGATATGTTATTGAACTTTGCGTTCAGACAAGCTGAAGAAGATGTATACTTACTTATGGGTTAAATAGTAAGATAAACTAGGCTATATAGCCTTGAGTGGCTACTAGTCTAAGAGAAGGACTATTTTCAATTCAAAACTGTAAAGATGGCAAAGGTAAACCACTCCACTACTTTTCCCAAAAGTTAAGTTACAGATAACAAAGAAACGGAATTTGTGGAGAGCCGTGATCACCTACGTCCCGAATGGACATGATCGTCCGATATGTTTTGTAAATTCAGTATTACAATAAAGTAAAGGGAATTGTGGAGAGCTATGACTACCTGAAGAGACATGGTAATTTAAAAACAAATTATCGACACAATCCGTTTATCTTCTTAGTCTCATTTTATTTTAAAATTTTCTTTGCATTTTTCTTTGCTTTTCGCTTGATTTTGCAAGTCCTGCCTAACAATAAAGAAAATGAATGGATATGACATTTTAATAAAAATGTCAACTTTGACACAAACAAAAGATGTTTTTGAAAATACAGTATAAATAATAAAAGTTTAAAAACGTGCTGGAAACTTAATGTCATCAATTAGTCAAACTATCTCCCTGCAACTTAGTACACAAGGAGATCTGACGTAACTTTTTGCCGCTCAAGCGTTAAACCAAAAAAGTTCACGGAGACGGCAGATTTTGTAGTGGATTCAGCTGGTTGGTTGGGTGTCTGCGTTTGTGTCTAAAGTTCACATGTTCAAGACGTGTCGGCAAACTGTCACATGTGTGGAAAAAGGCGATATTGTGTATAACGACCAGAACAAATTCAGCATACAATAAATAAGTAATAAGCAAATAAGATTAATTGAGAAACAGGTGGCTAGCAAGGAAAAATGGCAGACAGGTAGATTCTTGTTTCATGGTGCATAGCGTTGAAAATTTGTGTACAAATTTATTTCACTTTGTCTGTACCTATTAGTTTCGCTCTATCACACTTTATTGATATATAGCTCATTTACTTCAAATCTATCTACCCAATGTCAGATTTTATAATGAAAATCAACATTTTTTCAATTAAATTATTAATCAACCGATATTATCACTTATCAGGTTAGGGTAACTCGGCACAAGAATGTAGCACCCAGTGAGGATCGAACGTATTACTCAGTAATAAAGGTCAACCTGACTAGCTCGCTGTCCATTACTTCACACTGAGGTGATTATGCAGTAACCTCACCTTTGTTTGGTACAAGGCTACAAGCATAGAGCACCCAGTAAGGATCAAACGTATTACTCAGTAATAAAGGTCAACCTGACTAGCTCGCTGTCCACTACTTCACACTGAGGCGACTTATGCAGTGACCCCAGCTTTGTTTGGTACAAGGCTGCAAGCATAGAGCACCCAGAAAGGATCAAACTTATTACTCAGTAATAAAGGTCAACCTGACTAGCTCTGACTACCGTTTCTCTGTTGCATGCAAAGCTTTTAACCCTATTATTAGCATAAAGAAAACGGAGGTAATCTACCTTTGTCCAAAGCAGATTTGAGGTGTCAGACAGCCTCCACCAGTTCATTAATTCCTAGATACGCTTATATAGGTTGATGGGAAGAACTTGAAGTATGTGAGGTTATTTACATATTTAGGAAGATCGAAACCCAACTGATTTGGTATCAGTCGCAGACTCTACAGCAAAGCCATTGGAAAGGATAAAGGTGAATTTAGTCGCATTTATTTTTAGATGTTTTTTATCCAGTGGTTATCACTGGTTATCCAGTGGCTGGTGAACTCGATTTGTCTTAACAAAGAGCCTTGCATTAGCAGCAGTAATAGTCACTGTTTACAAATTCACTTTTACATATATATATACATATATATATATATATATATATATATATATATATATATATATATATATATATATATGTATGTGTGTGTATGTGTATGAATCCAGATATCTGTAAAGACTATAAAGTAAAGAAAAGGAAATCCTTCTATGCCAATGCGTTTCGTTTTTTGTAGACATTTTATTTAATAACCTGTATTTACGCACAAAAATAACCTGGAGACAGAATATCATTAGTTTTTAAAAATTTGAATTAAAGAACGCTCTAAAATTGTTTACTGTTAAGACACGCTATGCTAAGCCCACATTGTCAAGTCGACCTCATTTCCTCGGTATTGCACTTGTAAGGAGAAAGTTCTACTCAGCTGTTTTTACTGCTTTATGGAACACAGACTCTCGCGTGAATGTTCTTATGAACACTCCAATATTAACATCTTCAAACGAAGGATCAGTCTATCTATCTCTTCTTAATGGTCTTCATAATCTTCACATCCTTCCGACATCTCTTACATTCATACCAAGCGTCTTATGCTATGACCATCTATTCTGAGTTGCGATCGATCTTCATAGTCAGTTAATTTTAGTATAAACATAAAAGGAGAGTTTGTTCTGGTCATGTTCAGTGGAAAATTATTTCTAGACATGTGGCGATCGATGTTTTAGTGTATTTGAAAACGTCCGCAAACTGCTCTCCCTTTTTCAATGTTGCGTTTTTTGTTCTATGTCAACCACCTGTTGTACGCAACATTGCACACTGACAAGTTGCTGCCAATCTATAATAATTATTCAAATGGTAACAGGCACTTGTAAATTAAATAATTAAATGGATATAAATTCGAGAACAGTTAAGCTGCTATCTCGCTTTTCGTTTCCACGCTCAAACACTGAAAGAGAGATAAATAAATCAGCGATGGGCAAAGAGAAAGAAAAGAGGAAGAAAGGAAGGCATAAAGAAAGAAAGAACAGCGAAAGGAAAGAAAAGAAGAAAGTAGCAGGAAAGGAGTAAGAAGGATCGAAAAGGAAGTAATAAATATCAGAGAGGTGGGAAGGCGAAGAAAGAAGGAAAGGATAAAGAAAAGAAAGGCGGAAATTAAGTGACAATCAAAGAAAGGAAAAAGAGCGGAAGGAGATTGAGAAAAACGAGAAAGAGAAGGAAGCAGTAGAGGAGGAAAAAACTGGGACGATAGAAGAGGAAAAGAAGAAGAAAAAAGATAAGTATGTGGGTAGGAAAGAAAGAAAGACAGAATGCATTGAAGGAACAGAAAAAGTAAGTTTGACAAGAAGGAAAGACGTCAGTAGCAAAAGAGAGAATGAATAAGGGAAATAATCAAAACTGAACGAATCAAAATGGAAGGAATGACAGGCGAGAGTAGGAAGTATGTGGAGACGAAGTTAATAAGGCAGAAAGGATAAAAAAAAGGAGGAAGGAAATGGAAGAGGAAACGGAATATGGAAGATCATCATCATCATCATCATGTCTTATTACCGGGCGTGGTCGTCGGGTTGCTGTGCAACTGAGCGCCGGACCAGTTTGCTCCACATACCTGGGTTGAAAGACGAAAAAATATCCATTCATGCGTAGTGTGTTTTGGGCAAGCAGATCTAGCTGAACCCACCCGTCTCCGGGTCAAAACACAGTCGCTATCCTCCAATTCGATGGGTCACGGATATGGCGCATCCTCCACTATGCCCATTGATTCCAGTCTACAAAGTCCTACATCCAGTGTCATCACAACATGGACTGCATACATAGCTAGGGAGCTCAATGTACGCCATTGTGATCGATAGCTGTTGACCCTATAAGACGCGGTTCTTTCGCCTATTAACAGGTCTTTTTTTTATCGTACTGAGTGTCTAGACTCACTCCTCATCAGAAAAGCTTGATGGGGAAACCGGTTTAGTCGCCGATAAATCAACTATGTAACATGTAGTACTAAGTTTAGTTTAGTACTTGGGGTCCACCACCCACCGGATACCGAGGTAAACCAGTTTACCGCGGTATCCGGTGGGTAGTGGTAAGCAATTTTGGGTAATTTGCTTTTTAAGCCCTGCGCTAAGTATCTAATAAAAAGTTCCCAAACAGTTATTTTTTATTCTAAATTTGTATGACTAATTCGAAAATAACAGAATTTTTTTAATAAAATCTACCGTTTTGGAGTTATCGACAATAAAATTTCGGACTCATTTGTGTCATTGTTGGCTAATTTCTTTCCACTACCCGCCGGATACCGCGGTAAGTCAGTTTACCACGGTATCCGGAGGGTAGTGGACCCCAAGATTTTTTCTCTCGTACCCTCAATATCGCTCATTTTTTAAGAAATTCCACTCAATTTTACCAATTTCTGAGCCATCTTCACATTAGACAGAACAAGCAGTGATCATCATAAGAGTCTTAATTTGTTTTCATAATTACAACTTCTTTTCACACATTTTACCTTGATTTTTATGATGAAACAGCCCACATTTTGTGGAAATTTTAACACCTCGCCCGTTTCACACCTAATCCAATTGTATTGGTAATAATTATATATTATTACTTTATATTTCTTTTTCACACGCAATCGAAGAGTCCCTATAATATTGGACTAATTAACAGTAATTCACACACTGCAATCAGATACCACAGATGGAGTATAAATAGGTGTACTTTTCTCTGGTTGATCATGTTCAATTTGACTGTCCAACAGTAGACATCAAGAATCTCTCATAAATAAATATAAATAGTGCATAGTAATTAGGGGTTGCAATCGGGAACTCCAAGAGGAAGTACTTTTGAGGACAGTTAAAATTTATTATACAAAAAAATTTGCTGTAAAACACTGAAATAAATTGAAAGCCACCTGTTTGACAAATCGGCATATAGTTATATTTACGTGTAAATTTACATTCTTAATTCGAAAATAACAGAAATTTTCATAAAATCTACCATTTTGGAGTTAGCAACAATAAAAGTCCGGACTCATTCGCGTCGCGGCAGCCATTACTGGAGTTGTTTGCATATATTTGCTGCGAAACAGGCATTCATTTGTCTCGATTATTGCGCACACACTGATGCAAACAATGCCAATAATGGCTGCCGTGCTGTAGCCGACAACGATATGAATGAGTCCGAACTTTATTGTCGATAATTGCAAAACGGTAGATTTTATAAAAAATTATTTATTTTCGAATTCGACATGTAAATTTAGAATAAAAAATAACTGTTCGGGAATTTTTTAGTAGATACGGTGTTTTAAAAAGCATATTACCCGAAATTTTTTATGGAATCATTGACATAAATTAGTACAATTACTGAATTTCTTTTCGAGCCATTATCCACGGTATATATCGCGAAAATGGGCCCAAAAATCAGGTAGGTGTTAAACCCCACTGTTATCGCCCACACCCCACAGCTACCGCGATTCACTTGCAGAGAAAGTCGGCCATCTTGGACCCAAAAGCCCACACTATTGAAGGAAGGATAAAAAAAAAAGGTAGTGTATATATTCATTTGTTTTTTTCATGTCTTGTGTATATGTCGACTTCATTTTCTAACCTAAGCTGGCAACAAATCATGTTCAGAAAATAATAACAAAGAGTTTTGTCATATTCCATAAAAAAAATCAGTATGTCTGAAAACGTAAGTATAAATGTTATTTTCTATTTACGAAGGAAAGGCCAAGAATTACCCGCACTCTTGTCTAAAGATATGTTATGGCAAAAGGTTGAATAATTTTTGACTTAACCTCGTATTAATACACAAGGGGGCGCGTGGCCGAGTGGTTAGCACGTTCGCTCTCTGAGCATTGCCGATTTGTCAAGCAGGTGTCTTCTTGACATTATCGTCCGGGGTGAGTGCTTGAAAAGTATATGAAAGGCTATACCATAGGTTAGCCCAATCCCTGTGAGTAAAATTGGGTAAACGGAACTGTTGATGGTTGTACTAATATGAATTTCATATCATCGAGACCGAGGGTTTGAGCATACCGGCCTTGTTCAAATCCCAAGGACCGCTCAGGTGGGTTCTGTGTGCGTTGAACAAGCACAAATGTGCCTGAGCATGCGTTTGCAACAAGGTTTGTCTTGTCGTCATAGCAGACGGGTGCGCTCGAGCCAGTCATTATTATTATTATTATTATTATTATTATTATTATGCCAGTAAAGCGAAGAAAGTCTTTTTTGATAAATATAGTACGCGCCAGGTAATTGAGAACAAATTATGATGTAAAGTGAATCGATGATAGACTACAGAAAACAAAATGTTTACATTTTCTAATAAATTGGGACATCTAATCCGGAAACATTGAAAATCATTGTTCCATTACTTGAATAATGTTCACTATGTCAGAATTGTTTGAAAAAAAATCTGTTTATTGAAAAGTTTCGAAAAACTGGATAAATTATCCAAAATTGCTTTGTTCTTTCAGTAACAGCATAGAATCCACGTATAACTTTTGATTTCAATGAGGCCTGCAGCTGTCAGCATCCATTTTAAACATTAGATTTGATACCATGAACTGAGATGTAGTATTCCATATAGGTGCTTCCAAACCTCTCCAAATGTACTCTTGACTGACAAAAAAAAAATCCGAAACACTGTATATATATATACGAGTCGTAACATTTCACTTTTGGTATATTTTTACAATCAGTTTCTGTATAGGTGATTTCCCGCTATTATTCATCATTCAAACATTTTAACAACAGTAATACAATGGCCATATACATATATATATATATATATATATATATATATATATATATATATATATATATATATATATATATATATATATATATATATATGGCCATTTTAAGGCACTGGACGATTTCTTTTGCCCTCTCCGGAGGTTTCTGGTTCTTTCTTTTTTTTCCAAAATTCTTTCCTTGATTACTGAATACTTGATACTGAATGTGACAAGGGCAAGTGTCAATAAGAATGTGTCATCTGTAAAGTTGAAATTATTAAAATTAATTCAATCATCAATAATGAGAATAATAAAGTGTACATAGGATCTACTGAAGGCAATCTTAAAAAGCGCTACTATAATCATATAAGTAGCTTCAAGAATGAGAAGTATAGGTATGACACTAACTTATCTAAATATGTTTGGAATATTAAACAGGAAGATAGAACAGATCCCTTTCTAAAATGGGAAATACTAAAAACATGTTGTAAGTATAAAGCCGGCAACAAGTACTGTATATTATGTATGTAGGAAAAGTTAGCAATAACTACCTTCAAGAAACCAAACATTTTATTAAACCAGAGAAATTCTTAATAGATGCAGGCATAAGAAAACCTGGTTATTAGAATAAAGGCTTGTTTTTTAGGTACATGTTTTATGTCTTTTTAGGCTTCTGCTAATTTTAGGTTTTAGCTGTAATTTTATCAATAAATTTGTTCCTCATTAATTCCTCCTTAGCCAGTTCACCCTGATGATCCCATGTGGTGAAACCTAGGTAGGTAGTACTTGGCTCATTAGGATTTATTTATTTTACTTTAGCTCTACTTAGCGTATTGAGCATTCTTTGGTTTAACTTATTACTCGCTGTTTTTTTTTTGTTTTTTTTTTTGTTTTTTGTACCAGAAATTTAAGGTACTGAACGATTTCTTTCGCCCTGTTCGGAGTTTTCTGGTTCTTTCTTTTTTTCCTCGTATGCCAATTTGTTTAAAAATTGTTGTACTACCGAGGTTTTTCACCCACCGAGTTTAAATATATTTACATTATATATATATATATATATATATATATATATATATATATATATATATATATATATATATATATATATATATATATATCTGTGTGTGTGTGTGTGCGTGACAATTATCTCTTACTATTTATTTATTATACATATATTCCTTTTCATATTTATTGATTGACTTCTTTCATTTAAACAGAAATGATGTAGAGAATAAGTGGTCCATTTGAGGACTAATCTTTATTCCGAACTCCAGTGTAAATTATCTATTGCTTGTGTATTGTGTATGTATGTATGATGTATGTATGTATGTATATTTAAACTTTTGTTATATAGGAATAAAGTGTCGTTGCCGTCATTTGAGTTTGAACATAGAGCGCTAGTGAGCAAACACAGGCGATCCCATTATTGAATTAAGTAGACCACGTGACCATAGAGGAAACGCATACGTAGGAAGTCGCGTGACAGCTAGTTGATCGCTGTTTCTATTCCATCCTCCATTACTATGTGGATCGCCATTTCTAATCCATCCTTTATTAATATACGGATCGCTATTCAAAATCCTCTACGTCTTCATCTGTAAGGACTCCAAATTTTGCAGAAAGGTTCTGATGTTTTCTTGGTGCATTGTCTTTGTAGACACCATTTGAACTGCTTTTGGGAAGCTCAGAATGGGTTTTGATATTTCCAGAGTCCAAAGAATTACTCAAATTAAATTCCCTGCTTTCTTTGCAACGACTCCCACATTTAAATTTAATTTTTCTAAAAGCGTTGTCTTTTGAAAGAAAGGGATCTATCATATCCTTTGATTTGTTAATACTTTTATTTTCCACTTTTTTTAAAGTCTTCTGCAAAGAAATATTCTCCGTATTGTGTTCATTTCCTGTGTTATAAATCTCATCCATTACTTGCTTAGCTGCCAAAGAGCTTTGACTATTACCACTTTTTAATTCATTTTGATCCAAGTATGGAGGATTAACTAAAGGAAAATACAGTTGTTTCTGGTTATCATTTGAAAAGCTAGACCATCTTTCCAGAGAGAAAGAGTTATTCTTAATGTTATCAAATTTTCTCTCATTAGACTGAGATATCACTTTTCTTACATCCAGCTTTAAGTTTATTCTCTTTCCACTAACTTTTTTTGACGCTTCTGTACATGTTGTATTCAATTGAAGCCCACCATTTTTTGGAACAAGTTCTTTGTCATCTGGTTCCAGCTTCCTGTTACCCAAGACTTACTCTTTCTGAACATGTTCTCTCAATTTGATACTATAAGGAGCAGGATAACAGGAATTTGGCTGACCTTTATTTCCAGCATTCCAAATAATATTTTCAAATTTTCGTTTGCTATTTTCTGATGTTGATCTTTGGTTCAAATCTGCATCATTTTGTCCAAGTCGGAGGATTTTTCTGGGAGGTTTAACAGCTGGTTTGGAATCATCTAAAGACACCCGACTAGATCTCCAACTTTTCTGATTTGTCTTTGACATTGGAATAGACATACATTCTTCAGTCATTAACCACTTCGTTTCTTTTTTAGTCGACATCTTCTGAAGAGTTACAAGAAAAAGGCACAAAAGATGCTCAGGGTTTCAGGTGTGGCTGCAGAATTAAACTCATTTGAACTCAGATTTTGATTCCAAATCAAGATTTTGGTAAAGGGAATAATTTTGTGAGAATTATTATTTTGGCACTGAATCTCTTTTACCTGATTCTGAAGAAGCATGCAACCTGTTAAAACAAGAGACAAAAAACAACAAAAAACAGCTTTAAAACTAGTCAAGAGGCAATATGATAATTATTATTAATTTATTTGTCACTTATCAATTTTTGAAAAACTAATACGTACATCTTAATTTCAGTTGCTTTTTATTATAAATTCTTTGCCCATTGTTTCATGGTTGTTAGTAAACAGTATGGAGTAGAATTAATTGACAATGCTTCAACTAATAAATACAAAATTGTTTTTCTTTTAGTTTTTTTTTTACTCCTGTCTCAATAGTAAATCTGGCACTGCTGAAAAAGCTAACCTGGCTGTTTTCTCTCAAAAAGGACCTCCAATCTGTGGTTGACTGGGGTAGGAAATGGCTTGTAAACTTTAATGCTTCCAAAATGAAGCTGCTCTCATTTACTCACCATAGAGAAACTTCCCTGCCTCCTATCAGCATGGTTGATGCTGAACTCCACGAGAGCACCTCTCTGCCCCTTCTTGGTCTCACATTTTTCACTGACCTGAGGTGGAACAACTACATTGAATGAACAGCTTTTTCTATCGCAAGAAAAGTTGGTTCTCTGTGTCACGCTAGAGGGTTTTTCTTGCCCAAGTCCATCTTTCAAATCTGCCATTCGTCTTTGCATTGAATACTGTTGCCATATATGGTCTGGTGCCCCCGTTGTTCATCTGGAGGTTCTCAACAAAATCCAGAGACTGATATGCAATGTGATAGGTCCTGAACTGGCATCTACAGTCACTTTCTCATAGATGTGATGTTGCTTCTCTCTGTCTTTTCTACAAATATTTTTATGCCAACTGCTCTGATGAGCTACTTTCACTGGTACCCCAACTGCATGAATTTAAGCGTACTACTAGGTTGGCATCTCAATCCCACCCTTTCCTTGTAGAAACAGTTAACTGTAACCGCCTATTCTATACAACAGCTTCTCTCGCACTTCCTGCCAGTGGAACTTGCTTTCCTGATAGCCATAATCTTCAAATGTAATATCAATTGACATCTTCTGATGACTTGATCCTAATCCCCGGCCTCCTCTATATCCTTTCCTCAAACATCCCTCTTTACTCTTACTCTCTATAACCCCTTGCATGCTAGTGGCACTCCTGTGTTGCTTGGGGGTGGGGTGAAATGCTTAAAAAAAAAGAACGAAAGAAAGAAAAGAAGTGTGTGTATGTATGTATGTATGTATATTTAATGTTAAGTCCAAGACCTTCAGTACCCTTGTGCATGAGCTGCTATATGCTGCTGTATGCTGACAGTTTCACACATTCTGAGAGGGATATACAGATACTGATGAATCGTTTGTCAGCTGCTGCTACTGCATTTGGACTGACCATAAGCCTGAAGAAAACCAAAGTAATGTTGACTCCTCCCGCTATGTCTTACGTCTTACAAACATATGTCAATGGCACTCGTTTAGGTGTTGTGGATACATTTGTGTACCTTGGCAGTACATTGTCTTGAGACGGATCCCTTGATGCTGAAGTACATACTTGAATCCAAAAGGCCTTGGTTGCATTTGGAAAGTTAGAGAAACATTTGTGGTCATACAGAGGTATCACCAGCAGTACTAAAATGACAGTTATTATTACTATTCGAGAGAGTATTATCGAGAAAGTACTATTAGTGCGAGTGATATTTGAAGACGTCTGATACAATTATTGTTCAACGGCGTTACTATAATTGCATCTGCGATTACAAAGTCTCAACTCTCAACGAGCATTACGAAAGTGAAAACGAGTATTCGTTGACATCACAAAAGCGGCAACGATTGTTCGTTGACATCACAAAAGCCACGTATGATTAGCATTTAAGGCAATACATTCGTCATTACATATAAGTAGGAATTAGCTTTGCGTCTAATTGATCACTTTTTCTAGTCTATTCACTATACGGACCGCTAATCTCTACTCTATTCACTATACTATTTCTCTATTCAGATCACTATACGGATTAATGTTCGAACAAGTATTATCGAGCAAGTACTATTCATTTTCGAAGGCGTCTGATACCAGCATTGTTCAACGGCGTTACTATAGTTGTATCTGCGATTACAAAGTCTCAACTACAACGAGTATTAAGAAAGATGTGGCAACGAGCATCTGACTTGTAGTAAGGAACCTGGACTCTGGTAGCGCATACAAAGGCTCCTCTGATCCACAATCGCATAATATCTGGGTATTTTTAGTGATATTTGGCCCATGGGTTGTTGTACCTGCATGTATTTCCTGTGGGCAACATTATGCTTCAGTCGCAGCCACGTTCTGGCCAGTTTGTATTGCCATCGACTACGGATAGTGATAATTATTCTGACCTTTTTCTTTATGTTTTACTTTTCTTTCTTTTTTCTTCTTCTTAAAACAAAATCCTCTCGTGACAGAATCAACGAAAAAAATCCTTTCTCCAATATTCGTGGTATCCGTTCTAATTTCTGTAGTGTAGAATTTTGAAACGGCCTTCAGACATCTTTGCACTTTGCGAAACTAATTTAAATTCTTCTTCCACTACCAACGAATTCTCTGTTCCAGGGTATCTTGCTCTTTGCCAAAAATATTTTAACATACATATGCCTGGCCTCGGGTTTTACATCCGCTAAAATCTTCCAATGCCAAAGAATAGTTACTTGAGTCCCCACATGATTTTTTCATGACCTTTCGACTTCCGTTATTGCACCCTGTTTTACTTTAATTGCTCCACTTCTTCTCAGGACTGAAAAATATTAGACAAAATTTCTGACAGATAGAAATGTCTCTCTCCCTTCTCTTTTTTCTCTCTCTTTCCATTCATCTGCGAAAATTTTTTGTTTAGTGATTTTAGTGCTCATCATGTCAAGTGATTTATGCCGGTATTCAGATTTTGAATTTTTCTGTAAACTCAGTGTCTCACTCTATTAGTGGATTTCGTTATTCGTTCCCCAAACATCAACATTCTCCTGTACTTGATTTGTTCCTTACTTACTCCCATGCCTCTTGTCGAGCATCGCAACTCCCTGTTCTTGGCAATTCGGATTACGGTGTAATGTCTGTTGATACTTCATTTGGGTCATATATTACACAGGAACCCCCTATTCACAATTCGTCCTTCCGTTAGCAACATACTGATTGGGATTCATTTATAGACGCCCCTTGGATTGATATTCTTAACCTTCCTATTGAGAATTATGCCACAAAGGTTTCTTCTTGGGTTAAAGCCGTCATCAATAGTTTTGCACCTTCTCGGAAATACCAGCCAATCTTCGTGGTTCACACCGGCCTGCACAGACGCCATAGCCCGCAGTAATGTCTTTTTTCCGGCTAGCGTTACAGTTGCGATCATAACAGACGCTTACTTGTGTATGCACGTAAAAAATTCTAAACGTGTTCTCGAAGGGGCTAAGTCTTTGTTTGTTGATAGAATGGGGCCTGTAACAACTTTGGATTTCGTGACTGCTGGCAGCTATGTAATAGTGTATTAAATAAACGTAAATCTTCTATGTCTCGACACTCAATTTCAGGTGTTAATAACTTCTGCTGATAAAGTAGAATGTTTTGCTCGTAAATACACATAAATTCTATCTCACTTATCTGTAATATCTTTGCCTGATCTTCCATTAAGAATTGCCTCTCTGTTGAGTGATAAGCATATAACTCCTTCCTAGGTTTCAGAGTATCACCTCTAAACTAGACCCTCACAAAGTTTGTGGATCTGCTGGTATCTATCTTAAGAAATGTGCTCCTGATCTGGCTTATTTTCTTTACAGTTAATGCATTTCTTGCTTCCTGTTTTCCTGCCTGTTGGAAAATTTCTTCTGTATTTCCAGTTTTAAGAACTCTGGTAAACCGTCTGATCCTTTTAACCATTGGTTTATCAACCTTCCACCTCCTTTTGATAAAGTACTAGAGTCCTAATCAACTCTGAACTGGTTAATCCCCTCACATCTCAGGGTCTTCATCCAGATAAGCACATCTCATGGTCTTCATCCAGATAAGCAATATCGCTTCTCTAGGTCAACTGCTGATGTATTAACGATTGGCAAGCTGATCTTCACAAGTTGAAAGGTTATGGTATTTCTGGATTAACTTTTTAACGGAATCAATCTTTCTTATTAAATCGCAAAATGAAAGTTGTCTTCAATGGCCACTCTTCTAGATCCTATAGCATTAATGCAGATGTTCCCCAGGACTCTATCCTTGACGTTGTTCTTAATTTTCATCAATGACCTTCCTGATTGATGTCACTTGGAATCTCTGCTGGTGACACAACTATTTAATCCTTTCTTAATAGTAAGTGCGATCGGTTCGATGAGGTCAAACTGACAACCGAATTCAAAAGTAACTTAAAATTTGCTGTTAACTGGGGCAAGCAATGGCTTGCTAATTTTAACGCCCAAAAAGTGAAACTGCTTTCTATTGATCCTCTGAGAGATTCCTTTTTACCTTCCATCGACATGTATGAATGCTAGCCTCCAGGAGAGAGACTCAATGGGACTTCTCGGGCTACCGTTCTCTGATGACGTGAAGTGGCAAGATTATATTGAATCAGTTGCTAGGGGTGTGTTGCTAGGAAAGTTGGTTCATTGCGTCGTACAAGACAATTTGTCTCGCATCAATCTATCTTACATATTTATAAGTCTACTGTTCGTCCATGCTTTGAATACTGCTGCTACATATGGTTTGGTGCTCCTGCTTTACATTTAGAAATTCTTGCTAAAATCCAAAGAATCTGCAATGCTATTGGTTCTGACCTGGCATCCCAGCTTCAGTCGCTTTGATACCAGCGTAATGTAGCTTCTCAGTGCTTTATTTCTATAAATACTTTCATGGTAATTGTTCTGATGAACTTTGCTCTGTGGTACTTAGACTTTATGAATTTAAGCGCCCTACCAGATTGGCAACAAGGAAATCTCTCGCAATTCTCGCCTGTTGAACTTTCGGTTTCTTGCTTTGATCTTATAAAAGGTAAATGCAATGTTAATCGTTATCCACCGTCTTCTTGATTCCTCTTCTTTTATTGTTCTCGCTCCTGAATAATGGCTTCTTTTTCTTATTATTTCACACTCAGTAAGCCTTGTATCTTTTATTGCTTTGCTTGGGGTAAAATGATTTAAAAGTATACCAAAACAAAAATCAGATCAGCTGAAAAAGAAGAACAGATAAAAACTTATTCTATAACCCCCCAGCTTTGTGGAGAGTCTCCATGTCGCATCGGAACAGATGAAGTGATTTTCGTTCATATTGGTTGCTTTCAACAAATGCTTATTATGGTGGCGAAGCTTGAGTCCAGAGGATGACATTGGTTATGCTTATACTAGAGTTCATAAATAGACATACTTGTGTTTATATTTGAGTCTTTAGGTAGACGTTGATCATATTCACTTGAGCCTGTAGGTTGGCTTGAAGATGTTTTATGCTTGAGTATATACAGACGTATATAGTTGTATTGTCGTATTTATACTTTAATTTATCAGCAGATATAGCGTTTATACTTGAGTCAATACATAGACATAAGCTGTGTTTATACCTAAGTCAATAGGAAGATATAGGTCGTGTTTATACTTGAGTCATTAAGTAGATGTATGCCGTGTTTATACTTGAGTTCGTAGGAAGACATGGCGCTTATTATACTTGAATCAATAGGTAGACATAGGCCGTGTTTATAGTCGATTTCATAGGTGAACATAAGCTGTGTTTATACTTAAGTCGATACGAAGACAGAGGTCGTGTTTATACTTGAGACAATAAGTAGATATATGCCATATTTATACTTGGGCTCATATGAAGGCATATGGAAATGATATACTACTGAATACATTAAAATCCTTATTTTGTAATGGACTGGTCATTTTTAATGCAATAATTACTAGAAAAATAGCTTACTTGTAACTTACTTGTGCAAAGTTATCACTTGACTGCATTACATCGAGTGACTTGATGTAATTTTTTACTCTTTTTTATCATTTTCACTGAAATATAAATGTAATTGCTGCACAGGGATTTAGACTGGAAAAAACCTTTCTAGATATTCCTCGGTTGGGGAACTTCAACAGCTGGAGGCATTGAGCACTTTTTCATTCGTTCGCAATTCGTAAGTGGCGACTACTTGTGCATGTCGCAAGCACAGAACTGCTGCCTGCCTTTCCACTGGGGCACATGAATTCATCTGTTTACGATGTCTAGGTTAATATTATGCCTGAAAATTGGGTCGCTCCAAATCTACACGAGTATACACGCTTTTTTAAATGTATGAGGGAATAAAAATTTCTTGTGTTATGTTTGTGTTTGTTGAATGTTTAAAAATGAATCTGCAAAAGCTGAAAGATGCTTACTGAGTGAGGGCTGGTGGAAAAACAATAGATTATTCTGAGAGACATAAAGGAAAATAAAACAGCATAGGTAATCGTAATGAATTATTGAACAACGTCTGGTGAAATTGAATTTTAATAATTAATTAAAAATGATAAAAATAATAATAATAATATTAGTAATCAGTGACGTAAGAATAAAGAAAGTTATTTATTGTTTCCGTGAGAGTATGTACAGAATAACATCTGCTGAAAACTTCATTTCAAAATAAAAGACCATTAAAAATGTTCTTTATAGTTGCATTATTCTATGTACAGCTTTCACGAAATCAATCATCATAGGTAGATATCTGGTTGTCAAAAGTATAGAACGGGCTTGCTTAACTTAGTTGAGAAATGTACTATTCTTGAACGTCCAGTGAGGAGAATTTGAAAATTGTAATTCTAATATTAGCTATTTCTTTAAAAAAAAAATTCGGCATTCATTGAGCAAGCAATCTATATAGACAAAGTACGGAAGGAGGCACGGCTCGGATTGAAAAATCGAAGAGCCGAGTTCGAATTCCAGTCAAATCCATTACATTCACTAACATGCTAATGCCAGTGGGAAAGTTATGAATCCTCTTCTCCCTCCTCCCAGCTATGGGCAAATAGCAGGACAAACCGTTGTTCTATAGCCTTGGGTGGCAACTGGTCTACCGCAGAAAGAAATGAGAACCTACTGCGGAAAAAAATCTGCCTCGTCAGTCATCCATCGAAAGATACATGATCGGCTAAGCGTGTATCACGCATGGCACATAACTGACCGATTTTTTGTATATATGCCGAGTTCGAATTCCAGTCGAATCCATTACATTCAATTACGTGCTAATACCCTTGGGAAAGGTATGAATCCTCTTCTCCCTCCTCCCAGCTATGGGTAAATAACAGGACAAACTGGGGCTTTAGCCTTAGATGGCAACTGGTCTACCACAGAAAGAAATGGCAACCTACTGCGTGAAAAAATCTGCCTCATCAGTCATGATCGCCTAAGCGTGTATCACGCATGGTATATAACTGAGTGATTCCTTGTATATATGCCGAGTTCAAATTCCAATTGAATCCATTACATTCACTTACGTGCTAATAGCCTTGGGAAAGGTATGAATCCTCTTCTCCCTCCTCCCAGCTATGGGTAAATAGCAGGACAAACTGGGGCTTTAGCCTTGGGTGGCAACTGTTCTACCACAGAAAGAAATGGCAACCTACTGCGGGAAAAATCTGCCTCATCAGTCATGATCGCCTAAGCGTGTATCACGCATGGTATATAACTGAGTGATTCCTTGTATATATGCCGAGTTCGAATTCCAGTCGAATCCATTACATTCACTTACGTGCTAATAGCCTTGGGAAAGGTATGAATCCTCTTCTCCCTCCTCCCAGCTATGGGTAAATAGCAGGACAAACTGGGGCTTTAGCCTTAGATGGCAACTGGTCTACCACAGAAAGAAATGGCAACCTACTGCGTGAAAAAATCTGCCTCATCAGTCATGATCGCCTAAGTGTGTATCACGCATGGTATATAACTGAGTGATTCCTTGTATATATGCCGAGTTCGAATTCCAATTGAATCCATTACATTCACTTACGTGCTAATACCCTTGGGAAAGGTATGAATCCTCTTCTTCCTCCTCCCAGCTATGGGTAAATAACAGGACAAACTGGGGCTTTAGCCTTGGGTGGCAACTGTTCTACCACAGAAAGAAATGGCAACCTACTGCGGGAAAAATCTGCCTCATCAGTCATGATCGCCTAAGCGTGTATCACGCATGGTATATAACTGAGTGATTCCTTGTATATATGCCGAGTTCGAATTCCAGTCGAATCCATTACATTCACTTACGTGCTAATACCCTTGGGAAAGGTATGAATCCTCTTCTCCCTCCTCCCAGCTATGGGTAAATAGCAGGACAAACTGGGGCTTTAGCCTTAGATGGCAACTGGTCTACCACAGAAAGAAATGGCAACCTACTGCGTGAAAAAATCTGCCTCATCAGTCATGATCGCCTAAGTGTGTATCACGCATGGTATATAACTGAGTGATTCCTTGTATATATGCCGAGTTCGAATTCCAATTGAATCCATTACATTCACTTACGTGCTAATACCCTTGGGAAAGGTATGAATCCTCTTCTTCCTCCTCCCAGCTATGGGTAAATAACAGGACAAACTGGGGCTTTAGCCTTGGGTGGCAACTGTTCTACCACAGAAAGAAATGGCAACCTACTGCGGGAAAAATCTGCCTCATCAGTCATGATCGCCTAAGCGTGTATCACGCATGGTATATAACTGAGTGATTCCTTGTATATATGCCGAGTTCGAATTCCAGTCGAATCCATTACATTCACTTACGTGCTAATACCCTTGGGAAAGGTATGAATCCTCTTCTCCCTCCTCCCAGCTATGGGTAAATAGCAGGACAAACTGGGGCTTTAGCCTTAGATGGCAACTGGTCTACCACAGAAAGAAATGGCAACCTACTGCGTGAAAAAATCTGCCTCATCAGTCATGATCGCCTAAGTGTGTATCACGCATGGTATATAACTGAGTGATTCCTTGTATATATGCCGAGTTCGAATTCCAATTGAATCCATTACATTCACTTACGTGCTAATACCCTTGGGAAAGGTATGAATCCTCTTCTCCCTCCTCCCAGCTATGGGTAAATAACAGGACAAACTGGGGCTTTAGCCTTGGGTGGCAACTGTTCTACCACAGAAAGAAATGGCAACCTACTGCGGGAAAAATCTGCCTCATCAGTCATGATCGCCTAAGCGTGTATCACGCATGGTATATAACTGAGTGATTCCTTGTATATATGCCGAGTTCGAATTCCAGTCGAATCCATTACATTCACTTACGTGCTAATACCCTTGGGAAAGGTATGAATCCTCTTCTTCCTCCTCCCAGCTATGGGTAAATAACAGGACAAACTGGGGCTTTAGCCTTGGGTGGCAACTGTTCTACCACAGAAAGAAATGGCAACCTACTGCGGGAAAAATCTGCCTCATCAGTCATGATCGCCTAAGCGTGTATCACGCATGGTATATAACTGAGTGATTCCTTGTATATATGCCGAGTTCGAATTCCAGTCGAATCCATTACATTCACTTACGTGCTAATACCCTTGGGAAAGGTATGAATCCTCTTCTCCCTCCTCCCAGCTATGGGTAAATAGCAGGACAAACTGGGGCTTTAGCCTTAGATGGCAACTGGTCTACCACAGAAAGAAATGGCAACCTACTGCGTGAAAAAATCTGCCTCATCAGTCATGATCGCCTAAGTGTGTATCACGCATGGTATATAACTGAGTGATTCCTTGTATATATGCCGAGTTCGAATTCCAATTGAATCCATTACATTCACTTACGTGCTAATACCCTTGGGAAAGGTATGAATCCTCTTCTCCCTCCTCCCAGCTATGGGTAAATAGCAGGACAAACTGGGGCTTTAGCCTTGGGTGGCAACTGTTCTACCACAGAAAGAAATGGCAACCTACTGCGGGAAAAATCTGCCTCATCAGTCATGATCGCCTAAGCGTGTATCACGCATGGTATATAACTGAGTGATTCCTTGTATATATGCCGAGTTCGAATTCCAGTCGAATCCATTACATTCACTTACGTGCTAATACCCTTGGGAAAGGTATGAATCCTCTTCTCCCTCCTCCCAGCTATGGGTAAATAGCAGGACAAACTGGGGCTTTAGCCTTAGATGGCAACTGGTCTACCACAGAAAGAAATGGCAACCTACTGCGTGAAAAAATCTGCCTCATCAGTCATGATCGCCTAAGTGTGTATCACGCATGGTATATAACTGAGTGATTCCTTGTATATATGCCGAGTTCGAATTCCAATTGAATCCATTACATTCACTTACGTGCTAATACCCTTGGGAAAGGTATGAATCCTCTTCTCCCTCCTCCCAGCTATGGGTAAATAACAGGACAAACTGGGGCTTTAGCCTTGGGTGGCAACTGTTCTACCACAGAAAGAAATGGCAACCTACTGCGTGAAAAAATCTGCCTCATCAGTCATGATCGCCTAAGCGTGTATCACGCATGGTATAGAACTGAGTGATTCCTTGTATATATGCCGATTTCGAATTCCATTTGAATCCATTACATTCACTTCCTGCGGGGAAAAAAATCTGCCTCGTCAGTTATGTATCGAAAGATACATGATCGCCTAGTGTGTATCACGCATGGCACATAACTGACTGATGGTATTACGCTGAATGTAGTAAGAATGATAAGTAAGAATGTGTTTATATTGATACAAGGAAAATTATAGTATTTTTGTGTCCATAATCGTGTAGGACAGCCCTCCCCATTCTCTTCAGGCTTTGTGTCATACTTCTTGTAAAAAACGAAAATAGCTATTGCTGCCAGTGCTACTGGCCTTCGTGCTGCGATCAGTGTGTAGTATGTGTCTTCTGACGGACAAACAACATTTTATCTCACAATAATCTTTCTGTCTTCGGACAGAACACACAAAAATCATTGAAAGATGTCTGGTCCCGGTGATTTCAAACCTGCAGCAGCATCTCCCCCATTGCACCAAAATGGGGGTGGTCCGTAGAATATCGACTTTGGACAATTTTTGTCCTTGTGCCATATCCCGCAACCAGGGTAGGGCAAGTAAATAACAATTGTAGTATCTGTCCTCTTCGTTTTTAATGATAATGGTATTATTAGCCGTTTTCTCATAGGAAAACATTCGGCATTCATTGCCAAGGAGCCAGTGCTACCCTCAGTTGAAATTTATAAAATCTTTCTGGAAAAACAATTTTCAAGGAAATAAGTTTCTCAAGTTCACTATTATAACTCTTTCCTGTATTGATGGGCTTCCCTTCTTAGACTTTGTTGGAAGTAACGTGGAATGTCAACATAATGATTTTCTTTTCGAATTACATTTCCTATCCATTTTAGCCGATGCTGCAGCAGAAAAACCTCAAGAGATGCGGTTTCTGTTATGTTTTTTTTTTTCGATCCTGTAGCTTCAGTCCACAAGATTCAAAGAAGAAAGTTCATCGCTAAGACCTGCAGGCTTCATTCACCTGAAGCCACCATTAAATATTTTGATCTGATTAAAGGTTTGTATACCACTGACAGTTTAGATATTTCAGGACGAGTTTGGCACCGTGAAGGACATCCATATGAAAATCTCCATCTTACGAGGCTATTAAAGACCATGATTCGAGATTTTATGTTAATGTTTTGGTTTTATAGCAACTTGTGCGAAACTACTCCTCGCATATCTTATTCTACGTTCGATTTCCTTATCTCATATATTTAATTTATATAAATAAATCTATACACTGAAATATTTGAAATGTTTAGTATTTAATAATTCTACATATTGTATTTTTTATAATGGATTCAGGGTAGGTTCCATCACTGCATTCATTCTAATTCTAGATCATAGATTCTGTTTTGGAAAGGTTTATCTTGAGTCTCGTTTCTTGGAATACTAGATAGATGATACTGATTGTTGGTTAGCTCGTCAAATACTAACACCATACCAATGTACTGTAAGATTTTTGAACACTACCTTCTTTGCGTGACGCAACTCTCGACCAAAAAGGATTAAAGTTAAAAAAAAATATCCAGTCAAACCAATACTCCTTCATATTCTGAAAAGCTGACTATTGCCCACCTTGCCAAACATTGTTTCAAAGACAACATATGAATGAAATGACCTCCCCAGCTACTCTAGATATCAATGCAATATGACATTTTGTTCATCATAACATGAAATCTGTACGATAATGGAAAACAATATTAAAACAACAAGATATTTGGAAAGCAATAAAAAGTGATGGAAGTATTATTAAAGTCGAAATAGCCAACTTCTTTTTACGTGCCGTGGCCATTAAGCACGTGGACAATCAAAAGAATCCCAAACTTCCTGTACTTTTATTAAAATATTATTCCCACTTCCGGTTCTGCCCACGTACCCGACTTACACTCAAAGCATCCAAAGTCCTCTATCATTATTCAGATGTCTAAGGACAAGTTTCTTTTTTGTTTCCACGTCCTTAAAACGTCCTCGTTGCTCACATGCTCCATTCATGAAATTCTCAGCATCATTCTGTAGAACAACATATCAGATGCCTCAAGTCGCCTCTTCATCGGTCAAGAAATTGTCCAGGATTCACTGTCATATAGGAGGGTGGATATTACAGAGCAGTTCGTAGTAGTTAACTATAGAAAAGATAAGATCGATGGTTGAAAGATTGATGAGGGTTATAGAAGAGGCAAGAGCCTCTATAATAATATAAAATATTAATATAATAACAGTATATTAATTTATTATGAAAATGGAATACTGTCTTAGTCAAATATATGTTTCTGTAGTATATATCTTTTGTGTTTATTCTCTAAATAATAATTTATATACCTAACACGTTGTAAAACAGGTTCTCGTACGATCACCGAGATTAAGGATCGTCGAGCCTGGTTTGTACCTAGACGGATGATCGCTTGTGAATACAGGTGATATAACCATGTGATGTACAGGTGGCGAAACGGGTAACTTCTGGCAAATGCAAATCGGAGAACCGAGTACCAATTTCAATCACGTTCGTTATATTCGCAAATACTCTTAGGAAAGGTATGAATCCACCTTTTCTCCCCCAAATTATGGGCTAAATAATAGAATTGTATCAGTAAATCGTTATTATCTCAAAACATTTATTCCAGTCCAAAAACATTTTCTGACTTTAAATAACCTTCAAAAGGTTGATAAACTATAAAGCACAAACCAATGAATAATTTATTTAGTATTTTGTTTGCATAACAAAACCAGTCATTCTCCTAAATTATTATCAATATCTTTTTTTAATGACGTGAGATATTACAAGCTTAAAATTGCATGATATTTTATTTATATATATATATATATATATATATATATATATATATATATATATATATATATATATATATATATATATATATTTGTATATGGTGAAAAGTTTATCAACCTCAGTTGATACAACTCTCTTATGAGCAACTCTGAAACGTGTTTGGAAAGATATAACTGCAAAAAACATCCAAATCCACGTAGACTGCCACAAGTGTGTTTTTTCTACATACACACACACACGCGCACGCACGCACACGCGCACACACCTCTACACATACACGCAAAACACACACACACACACACACACAAACACACACACATATATATATATATATATATATATATATGTAAAGTGGAGATTGAAGTCAACATCCAGAGGCGACAGTGTTTCATGCTAAACACAATCTTCAGACGATGTGCGTTGTGTTTTTGCTCGAAATTTATATCAGTGATGCATTGTGGTTATTCTATTGCATTGTGGGAAGTCTATTGTATTATTCTAACGTCTGTTTTGTTGGGCGTGGTTTGTTAATTTGTTTAATATTTACTTAGTTTATATATTTATTCATTTGTTTGAATTTGTTTTACTTGTTTTGCTTCTTTATTTTATTTATTCATTTTCATTTATTCTTGATCGTTTTCAGTTTTTAAGTAACGTACTAAAAATTTGTTTTTGTGCTTGCATTTTGAGATGAGCTCTAATCGTTTATTTTTGAGTAGTTTGTTTTGGTCTGGGGAGGTAAATATAGCTATTTTACCTCCAGGCAGAGTTTACAGTTTTTTCGTTCTTTGTTGTAGGCTGATGTTCTTTTCCTTATTTTCCATCATATTTTTGGCGTGATTATTTTCGTTTTTAATCTCCCAGATATGTTTACAAATCATTGTGCTTTTCTCGTATTTACCATTTAATAGTAAATGGGTGTACACAATGCACATGACCTGACGATTCATTTAGCACGAAACAGACTCTGGGTGTTGACTTCAATGCCCACTTTTATATTTATATACGTTATGTTCATGATATTGATCACAGCACTTTAACCCATAAATATAGCATAACTTATAATTATATTTTATCATATATATATATATATATATATATATATATATATATATATATGATGAAAATGTAGAAAAGACAAAGCGAAATCCGTATATGTGAGTTTACTGTTTTTTATTTTGTTTTTTGTTTTTTTTCTGTCAACGTCAGACAAAAATAAAAAACAGTAAACTCACATATTCGGATTTTGCTTTGTCTTTTCCACATTTTCATCATACCGTCGGATATACATCAACATATTTGCTTACATACATATATATATATATTTGTGTGTGTGTGTGTGTGTGCGTGTGTGTGCGTGTGTGTGTGTGTGTTGGCTACACTGTGGTGCTAGAAACAATTGTGAACTTCTGTATAGACCTTGTATGTGATGGAAAGCAATATTTGTTTAAGCAAGTCTTTGCACCTGCTCACAAAGCTGTGGCGACCCGACTTTGAATGGTAGCAAATCTGTCCGACCACACTTCACCAAACGTTTGGACACCTAACTCACCTCCCCGGAATCTCTTTGACTTGAGACGTTGTTGAACGAAAGACTAAGCAATTGTCCCACAATACGAGTGATTCCCTGAAGGCCGCCATCACTCGAGGAATGACTCAATACAGGCTGTGTGATGCGTGCATATAAACAATACCGGCTCGAGAAACCGACAGCCAGACTACTCGCACAAATCATTTGATTATTGTGGTGAAGGATTTTCGTGCAGAACCAACCTCACTTTTTAGAAGAACCGAATAGAGAGGATTTGGTGCACTACGTGTCACAAATTTCACAAACCAGCCTCAGCAGGTTTTGAATACAAAGTTGTCCTTCTCCTAGACCGGTTGCCACCCAAGGCTATAGAAGTCTGTCTTGCAATTAACCCATAACTGGGGGGGAGAAGAAGAGGATTCATACCTTCCCCAAGGGTATTAGCACGTAAGTGAATGTAATGGATTCGACTGGAATTTGAACTCGGCATATATACAAGGAATCAGTCAGTTATGTGCCATGCGTGATGCGCGCTTAGGCGATCATGTATCTTTCGATACATGACTGACGAGGCAAATTTTTCACGCAGTAGGTTGCCATTTCTTTCTGCGGTAGACCAGTTGCCATCCAAGGCTATAGAACCCGGTCTGTCCTGCTATTTACCCATAGCTGGGGGGAGAAGAAGAGAATTCATACCTTTCCCTAGGATATCAGCACGTAAATGAATGCAATGAATTCGACTGGAATTTGATCAGAGAGTTGAAATTGATGCATGCAAGATTTCACGGTTCTAGCATTACACCTTCATAGACAGTCGATGAAGATTTCAAACTACCCTCGTAATATTTATATATGTAAATCTATATAAACTCGGTGGTTTAAAAAAACCTGGATAGCACAATTTTCAAACAAGAACAGAAATAACCAGATACCTCCGACCGGGGCGAAAGAAATCATCCAGTACTTTAAATCACTGGTACAAAGAAAAATACCCTGGTGATTAATAAGTTAAAACAAACAGTGCTCAATACGTTAAGTAGAGCCATGTGGTAAAACCTAGGTATGTAGTACCTGGCTTATTAGGATATATATATATATATATATATATATATATATATATATATATATATATATATATATATATATATGAGGTTTATTTAGACAGCAAGTATTTACACACTCCTACGATTGTTAGTTTCATTCGTCAGACGGTCAAGAAAGGAACCATTCACCCTTGTAGGCGACAATGAACTAAAAAATCCAGAAATTGATTATGAACCTTTCAATCCAAATGTTTTGCAATTTCATGTTAATTCCTCCGTTGAACACGCCACCTATATTTTTAATCTGAATCAGGCATGTCAGTGTATCTATATTATAAAGTAGTCCTGATTCTCTGTCCGTCACAAACTGCGTATGACTTTGCATACGCCTATCTAATGTATATGCGTATGTCTGTATTGTACATGAGTAGCTTACATCTGATTATACACACAAGTACATTTACATACACCCAAACATATGCACACAATATGACTACGTTTGAAATAAGACACTGGCATTCAAACATTCTCCCTGAATTCAGTTCAGAAGACTTTGGGCTGAGCAATAATAAATTTGGAAAGAAGAAAAAGAAACAATGCTGATTTATTAAACCCTAAAATATCAGATAATTATAAGATTTTATTGTAATTTTCGCTGATATATAGAATTATGTAAAAAATTATTTTTTAAAATTTCATAGAAATATTTTTAGGTCTGTCTTAAAATAAAAATATACAGGAGCACACGTAAACGTACACACACACACACACATAGTTGGAATGACATAGAAAAAGACTATGTTGTGAGGACGAATTTCCCTTTCTGTTCGACAACAACCTCTGAGTAATAGAAGAAAGGTATAAGCTGAAATGTGCGGCCCTTTGAAGACATTTTTATGACTGCCGTATTTAAACTGAATGTATTTTCTAATGTAGAATTTTAAATGGACAACCCATTCAGATTTTAAATTTGATCATCTTGCTGTCAACAAAGCAACAGTTATCGAATTAAATGTTTCAGAGATAAGCGTTATATTCCACCATTTATACAATAAGGAACTCAACCACACAAATATGTGAATATATAGGCATAAACATATAAAGTAAAAGCGAAGATGTTATATCTTTCTTATGGAAGGAATAAATGATAAGATGGGGCCGTTATCAATAGTTTACATTGTCGCCATTTTTAACAAGCCATTTTGTTTTTGTTACGTTTTTTCCCGCCATTGGTTCATAGAAACATAAATTCATAAAAAGACGTAGCACTTGACATATGTCAAGTTTCAAGTTGTTATTTGAATTGAAAGAAAGAAAGAAAGAAAGAGAGAAAGAAAGAAAGAAAGAAAGAGAGAAAGAAAGAGAGAAAGAAAGAAAGAAAGAAAGAAAGAAAGAAAGAAAGAAAGAGAGAGAGAAAGAAAGAAAGATGAAGAGGTAGGTTTCATGAAAAAACAAATATTTAATCATTTATTCTTCTCTTAAAATAATGAGAGAGAGAGAGAGCGTGAGAAAGAGAGACAGACAGAAAGAGAAAGAGTGAGTGAGAGAAAGAAAAATAAATAGAAAATTGTAAAAGTAACCATTAATCACCCATTCTACCTTTAAAATAATGAGAGGGAGAGAGAGAGAGAGTAAGTGAGAGAAAGAAAGTAAATGAAAATTGTAAAATACCTTAAAAAACTTGAAAATATTTAAAAAGAAAACTTGGCACTGACATCAAACATTAACGGTGGATTGAAGACTTTTGACAGAATACACACAAACGCACCCACAGGCACACATATAACCGCGTATATTATATATATATATATATATATATATATATATACACACACATATATATAATTGTGTATTTTGTTATATATACATATATATATATATATATATATATATATATATATATATATATATATACATACACATATATATATATATATATATATATATATATTATCTGTTTACAAAAAAATCTCTGCTTAGGATATGCTTATAGATCACTACGCCTATAAAATTGCATGGGTTATTTTTTGTACGACGCTAAAGGAACAGACGTCTCGAAAAATGGCTGATCCTATTTCAAGTTATTGCAACTAGATACCACCTGTTAACTCCAGATTTCTAAAGATTACCTTAGTCTAACACATGAGTAATGTTATAGAGATTAGAATATTACCTCCATGTAGCAGTGCCGTATTTGCAAGTTTCTTATGTAAGAAGGTTGCTGCGGTTAGCGTGTGTGTGTCGGCAAGTGATGAAGTATTAACGGTGTTATACGGTTCCGTACATGTACAATGAAATCGGTTACAGAAATTTCGATATTCAACCATGATTGTTTATATTAACGCTGCGTTGGTAAAGGCATGAACCCACTTGTCCCGGGAGACAGAATACACGGTTGTTAACAAAAAGAACAGCCGAACATACAAATTACAATTTGGAAATATCAAAACCAAACACGTACAAAAATTTAAATATGTGGGAAAGTGCGATATCAAAAGCAGCCGTCCAAAATCTAAGCCCACACACACACACACACACACACACACACACACACAAACACACACACACACACACACACATATATATATATATATATATATATATATATATATATATATATATATATATGGGTGTAGCAGCAAAATTGATCACCAAAATTGTACAAATCGTGTAACAACAAAATTGTACAATTGTTAGATTAAGATCTGAAGCTCATGGTGTATTGAAATATATATATATATATATATATATATATATATATATATATATATATATATATATATATATATATGTATATATATATATATAGGCTGGCGATTGCGTCTAGCATGAAACAGCCTGTCGCCTCTGAGTGTTGACGTCAATGTTCACTTTTATATTTATATTTACATACGCTCTATCTCTGATATTGAGCACTTTATCCCATAAATATAGCACACCTTAATACTATATTTCTTCATATATATATATATATATATATATATATATATTATTCCAGGATCATTTTCCAACTTATTCACGATGATCTACGCCTTTTCTGTCCTTCTAACTTTCTGTCCTGGTGTAACAAGATGCCTCACAGGTTTCACGTACGATTTCATTTTCAAGTCTTTTTTCGCTGCTCTTTGGACTGTCATCGCTGAAATTCTCACGTGTCAAACGTCTTATGAGTTGAGTTGGATCTTTTCTAATTGAGCTATTTAGTTCTTAGTTGAAATGATGATCCCTCTTCCTGTCGTGACCTCTTGATCCAGTTTTCCTCTTTACTGTTCCCCCTTTTTAATAATTATTCACCGTTCTCTTGATGGTTCTTGAATGGACATTGAAGATGGAAGCCAGAGGATGACTAAACGTCTCACGTGAAAACCTGGAAAAAAAGAAACTCAATTAGTGTAGTGGTTTTCTAGATATTTGTAGATATTAAACTTTTTATGGGGTGGAAAATTATGCTGTTACACGCTTTGGACAATTTTGCTGTTGCACACGGTACACACACACACACACACACACACACACACACACACACACACATATATATATATATATATATATATATATATATATATATATATATATATATTTATATATATATATATATATATATAAAGTTCCAGATTTTTTGCTTGGTTGTCAAATGTTGAATGCTGTGCTGGGCGATAATTTTCTTCAAAATAACTTGTTTTTCGGAATTAAAATTGCAGTTTAATAAACAAATAAACAAAAAATCAATTAAATATTTGTATTAATTAAATTTGAAATGCAATTAAACCTTTTGAAAAATAATTTTTACAAAAGTAAGGAAAATGAAGCGAATGTGCAGGAGAAACAAATGGACAGTGATTTCGATTGCTGGTGTTACTAAATGCTTTTAAGCAATCAAAATCATGCCAAAGAAGAATAGACAAAGAAAAAATGATTGACAAATGAAGTTCTCGTCATGATGAAAAGGCGGCATAAAAACAATGCCAGGAATATAGGACACTATTACGTAACAACAGGAAGACTCAGTTGAAATTGCTAAGGCATATAATGAGAAAAGAGGGATTGGAAAATTTGACACTCACATGAAAGACGGAAGTCAAGAGGGTCAATGAAAAGCAATGCATAACTTACCTACTCGGCTTCAGTAAATGGATGTCAGAAAAAGGTTTAGGAGAAAAGACGAAATTTATTAAGGACAAAGGACATGGAATCGTGGATAGCCATGCTATCCAGCGTCCTGAAGCTACACGTCACATAGGAGAAGAAGGAGTCTAATTATGAGGGCCTCTGTTGTTTCCTCGTCGTTAGCTGATCACACTCTACACATTCTTTATGTAAATATGTGATAATACTGAACAACTGTGGGACTAAGAGCAACACGTCTTCTTCAGTACCTGAAATAGACATCTCCTGCTCAAGAGGTCGAACGCCTTTGTTACGCCAATCAAGTAAAGGTACTGTTCTCGACATTAAAAAAGGCTCCCGACAACCAGCTATAATGTTCCTCCATTACTCCCACTCATAAGCAAAGATCCTCAGTGCGGCCTAGTTGAATTTG
This sequence comes from Acanthosepion esculentum, assembly GCA_964036315.1. Classification (NCBI taxonomy): domain Eukaryota; kingdom Metazoa; phylum Mollusca; class Cephalopoda; order Sepiida; family Sepiidae; genus Acanthosepion; species Acanthosepion esculentum. The sequence goes on from OZ038478.1 coordinate 128,671,364, forward strand.
TGGCACAGAACGGTTTATTTACCTTAGACCATCTTAATTTACGAAGTACCGCCGATGTTCATTGGTACCAACTAATATATCATACTTAAATATACCTTGCCACACTCCCATTATCAATCAGCTGGAAAGCATAGCTGAAAGAGAAGTAACATAAAGGAAATACCACTAATGGTAAGACACTAAGGTTGAAAGTTAGCATTAAAGCCGTAGATAATTATCTCTGCCATATTTTTAGTGTGGGCTGGTCTCACTCTGGTATTCCCTGCAACAGCTGCATAGAATGTTGTATATATAGTTCTTAGTTGCATTTTCTTTCTGATTTTTTTTTACTTTTTTATTTATTTTACATTGGTGAGGTGTCACCGTAGTGTATAATTACTTTTGAATATTGTCCAGATTTTTTCACCGACCGATTATTCTATGGAAATTGTCTGTCTCTAGCGTATCGCTATCTACTGTCCTCCTGATTACTCTCTTCTCTTTCTGCTCATCATTAATGTTTCTGTTCCTAATTCTTCCACACCCTGTAACCCCTTATGTTTTAGTGGCATTACCGCCTTGCTTGGGGTGATACCGATTAAAAAATGCCTGGATTTCTGTTAGAGGTTGGTTGCTGATATTAGTTTCACTGGGTAACAGTTTCATTGTAGAGTGTCTTATTTGTGTCTTTTTTATTGTCCTCAATGTTGTAAACAGCGAACGATAATCCTTTTGTACTGTAAGGATAGCTTGAACATCCAGTAAATATCTGTTTATGGTGTATCAGAGTCCTAAATCCATATTCTGTGCGAATTATTAGTACATAGATTCAACATAATATATTTTGGACGTTGCGGCAAATCATCTGAATTTGGGTAAACACGTGACTTTTGTTCGAATTCATAATTGCGTTGGGTTTTGCATTTTCTTTCATGTAAAGACCTTGTAATACTTGCTTCCAAGAAAGAAAGTAATTTCCCCGAAGGTGGTAAAGATTCTGTACACCACTTACTTTGAACTCTGAAACGTTTTAACAAGATTTCAAGGGAAAATGGCCTTCAAGTTTCAACACATTTTCTACGTTGCGGATTTACAAGCAGATGTGCAGGTAGCAGAGTGTGAAATCGGCGTCAGAGGTTCTAAATCCTTCCGGGCACGCTGCGTTCACTTCCGTACTAATACAATTGGAAAATGTCTGACTATGTTTTGTTCTCTATCTATGCGTTAAATAGACAACTGGTCTTTCTAGCGTTAAACATTAACAGTATAGGTGAAGGGAAACTCTTAATTCAAAATTGGTTGGGCTACCACCACGTAAAAATCTACTTGCTTCAAAAACCAGCACCTAACGTACTGATCTCTAATCTCCACATGGGAGTCTAATTGTACAAAACAAATGGATGTTGCAAGAATATAGGGAGGGGATTGTAAATTAAAAAAGCGTGCTGAATATGAAAAAGAGAAAGTGAATCCTTTCTACTCAGGAAACTTTTGACGTTCAATAGCCAAACATTTAATTAGGTTATTACGTAAATTCATTCCATTTTATAATTTGTTTTAATACTTATTATTTATTAATAGTTATTATGAATCATTCAACAATGTATTCCCTTTCATTGTCTACAGCCTCCTGACAACGATCCACTAGCTGTTCAATGCTTCAATGATAGAGATCACTAGGTTTTGACGCGGAAAATAGCTCGTCATACTTTACGCTCCACGTCGTTGTTGAACGAAACGCTCCTCGGGAAGCGACCAAAAGAGGTAGTCGTCTGAAGGAGTCAAATCAGGAAAATATGCTGGGTGTGGCAGAACTTCACAACCAAGCTCTTTAATTGCACGTTTGGCCATGTTAGCAACGTGCGGAGCTAGCATTGTCACATTGAATAATCATACTGTATCGCCGGTCAGGTCTTTTCAACTGAATTGCCTCCTTGAGCCACTGTTCATTTATTCCACATAGAGCCTAGCATTGACCTCGTGATTGTTTTGAAGCATTTCATCTCCATACACAGCAAAAATGTCTCGAGAAGCTTTTGCAACTCTGTGACCTTGATTAAAAACAAAGAGATGTCGAACATGATTATTCTTGACTACTTTGCATTCCATCTCAAAGGGGTGTTGAATCTGAAATAAAATTTCAATAACGTTAGACAACATTTTCACAAGATGACCAGTGTAACTAAGAAGCAAAAGTTCTGCGAGCGATTATTCTTCGAGATTATTCCCACAACATCAAAATAAATGAATGAACATATGCAACAACATAATATTAACAATATATATTATAATATTTGTTATTATAAATACATTAAATCTTTTATCTTAACATAGTTTTTTCAGGTAATTAGACTTTACAAGTTCACTAAAGTTATAGCTCTTTATAATATTAATGGAAGTTTCCTTCCAAGCCTTTTATTCTTGGTGGCTTGGAAAGTTAATGAATTCATTCTATATTTATTTTCTCTTTTAGTTACATGTGCTATTCATTTTTGTTGTTACTGCTGTTGGAAGTTTTCAAGTGATATGTTTTTTTTTTATATTTTTTACATTTGGTAAAAATCTTCGTTTATGATCCTTTGGCGCCAGTCTGTATTAATCTTTTAAAGGATCGTCATTTTTATTTTTTTGAGTTTTTTTTTTTTTTTAATTGTTTCTCATTTTTCACCTCCTGTACAAACTATGCAATTCTTAATAAATGGTTTCTTAATTTTTAGGAAAGTTTTTAAGTACTCTTGGTGATTAAATTCATTTCAACTTTGTGTTGTAAAGCATTCTAATCAACAAGCAAGGAACATCAAACTCTCAGCTTTATTTCCACGAACCATTCACCATCCTTAAAATTATTAAATCAATTTTGGTCAGATTTTGTTTAATTTCCTTCCACTTCCCAAATTCTGTGAGCAGCTTTAGCGGCTTTGCGACACAATTTAGAATAACGTTTCAAAATAGCCAGATTCCCATTCCTTGCGACATAATTTCAACATTTGAAACCAAAGTACTGAATTCTATTGATAATGATATAAAATACGAAGGGATGCTGTAATAATCTCACCATTCTAAAAATCAAACTAAATGAATTACCATCAATTTGTTTCACTTCTTACACCTGTTGATGCAGTGAAGCATGGATTATAGGTGGGCTAACTGAACGAGTCTGGCATAGTCTCATCCTGTTCATTGGGAGATAGGTCTGGTGATCGGTCTGGTCAGGGAACTTAAATAAAATGGGCATCATAGGAACGGATATTAGTCTGCTGAATTTTTCTTATATTGTAGAAATAGCAGTAGAATGAACTGAACATTGTTCAAGGCGTACTTTATTGTTTCCATATAATGATGCCAGGGTTGGGCCTGTGTGGCGTTTGCGAATGCACTATCGATGATCTTATACTCCAGGTTAACGTTACACACATATAAGATGATCATTTTCCGTGTAAGCTATTACAACAACGTCATATAGTAAGACTCTACCTTGAATGGCTCTTGAGCTTTGGATTAGTTGGAGAATAGTAAAAACAAACTATATCAAATTTGATTTCAGTTACTGATTTAACGTATGACGTCATAGTATTAGATAGGTTCACCTATCAGTTGGTACACATACCTCCGCAGCCTTTTTGAACAGGATTAGAGCTATTTCCATTATTTCCTGTTAAAGATTAGTTTCCACGTTTCTTCGAAAGTTCTATCATTCTCATTCATATCGAACAGATACTTGCGTCTTAGTGGCATTATCGTCTTCCTGGGGTGAATTGATAAAAAAAGGGGAAATAAAAAACGTTCTAATCAATCTCTATAGCAACAGTCCAGTAATACCAAAATTATAGCAAGCATTTCACAGTTAAACCTGAGAGTCGATTTAAACACAAGATCGCCTTATACGCGAGTATATGCGGCATCACCATTTATGGATGCATTTAAAATATGTATTTGTAGATAAAATAAAAACGGGGAGAAAAAGGAAACGTTTGCGCTCGGCGAAAAACAAACGGTGCTGCCGTCGGAATATTTCGTTTGTAGCATTTAAAGCAGAGAGAATATTTCTCATCATGTTTACTGTTACTTCGTTTCGTTTTTAAGCTCTTTGCAGATTTTACAGCCCTGTGGTCTGCAGTCGCAGAAGATAAATAGGAAAAACATTTCTCAGTGTCAACAACGAATTCTCACTTGAAACATGTAATTATGATTTAAACAAGCTCGCTACTGAACAAGACACAAACACGCACGCGCACACACACACACACACACACACACACACACACATATATATATATATATATATATATATATATATATATATGGAGACAGAGAGGGAGAGATAGATAGATATATAGGCAGATACATAAAATTACCATGTCTATATCTAAGTTAATATATATATATATATATATATATATATATATATATATATATATATATATATATATATATATATATATATATATATATTTGAACATTTGTTAACCACCACCGCTTGAAGTAGTACCTATAGTACTGAAACATGACTGTGTTATGATTCATGTAGGGATTTATAACATGTTTTTGTTATAATTGTTAATAAATTTTATTAAGATCTAATTTGTATTGAGCACTTTATGTTTGGAGATTGGAATTAACCTACTTACACTTATATATATATATATATATATATATATATATATATATATATATATATATATATTTACATACGTAAAAGTGCACATTGAAGTCAACACTTAGAGGCGACAGGCTGTTTCATGCTAGACGCAATCGTCACGCCTTACGATTGCGTCTAGCATGAAACAGACTGTCGCCTCTAAATGTTGACTTCAATGTTCACTTTTATATTTACCAAGACACTGTCTACGACGCTTAAAATTTCGATAAAAGATCCATTTTTCGTCGCCAGTCACAAGTCTATCCAAAAAAGGTGAAACAAGTTGGCGAGAATGGAGAGAAGAGCAGATGTCAACTCGAGATTTGAGGTTGTTTTCAGACAATTCATGAGGCACCTATTTTCCAAGTTTAGGAACTTTTCCAAGTTGTTGAAGATGACGATGAACAGTTGTATGGTTTGAACTGAGAATCACTGTAAATTCCTCAACTGATCAAGCAGGATTTTCTTCAAGGGCTGCTTCAAAAAGCTTTTCATCAGACTCAACTGGACGTCCGGTTCGATCTTCATCTTCAAGGGTGAAATCTCCACCTCTAAATTTTGCAAATGGTGGCTTAGGGTGTACATTATTGCTTCAGC
>OZ038478.1:128681578-128709078 GCA_964036315.1 Acanthosepion esculentum
ACCCGACTCTGCGGACGTTTGTACTGTGTTATATGGTATCAGTAGCACAAGCATGTAATTGGCAAAATTTATTTCCTAAATCTATTTAAAATTCAACGCATGGAATTTTGAAAAACCAGTAAGCCAGAACATATCACTTTACCTATTATTTTCGTTAAAAATAGTCTTACATGAGCCACTTTAAAAGAAGTATATATATATATATATATATATATATATATAAATTAATTTTGTTTTTTAATCCGACATATTTTTATTACTTTAAACGTAATTTTTAGCGGATACATGCGCTCCGTCTACCACCGGCACACTCGAGGGAGTTTATTGAACAGACTTTAAGAATATTTAAATGTCTACTCAAAAACGGATCTACTAAAATTCTTTTCGAGATGCTTCATAAGAATTAAATATCTAAGATAACATATTTAAAGACTTAATTTCGATATCCACTGTGATGTTAACCATGTAAATAACCCCACCAACCCGTAACGTATAGGACCACAGCCTCAACATGCTCTATGTTGCCGCTGTGGTTTCTGTAGGAAATAGATTTTTATAGGGTAAAGTTGCTATCCCCATGGTGAATTGGATTTGAATTCAGATTTTCGAGTTCGAATTCCAGTCGAATCCATTACATTCACTTACATGCTAAAATCCTTGGGAAAGGCATGAATCCTCTTCCTCCCCCCAATTATGGGTAAATAGCAGGTCAGACTGGGTTCTGTAGCCTTCGATGGCAACTGGTCTACTGCAGAAAGAAATGGCAACATACTAAGTGAAAAATCTGCCTCGTCATTTATGTATCGAAAGATACATGATCGCCTAAGCGGGTATCACGCATGGCACATAACTGACTGATGCCTTGTATATGTGCCGAGTTCGAATTCCAGTCGAATTTATTACATTCAATTACGTGCTAATACCCTTAGGAAAGGTATGAATCCTCCCCTTCTCCCTCCACGTAAATAGCAGGACATACCAGGTTCTATAGCCTTGGATGGCAACTAGTCTACCGCAAAAAGAAATGGCAACCTGATGCGGGAAAAACCTGTCTCGTCAGTCATTTATCGAAAGATACATGATCGCCTAATTGTGTATCACGCATGGCAAATAACTGACTCACAGACATTTTTTCAACTAAAGTTCTCGAGCGTTGTGCACCTTGCTATTAATCCCCAGCTGGGGAAAGAAGAGATCGATTTATACTTCTCGAACTGGATTTTTGGGAAAGTGAATACAACGACCTTGCGTAGAATTTGAACTCGACACGCTAATCTCACTTCCCGCGCCGATAACCGCCGTACTACCCTAACGTCTGCTGTAGACGTATATTTCGCTAGACAATTTTAATTTAACAATGAACAAAAATATTTTTTGGTTTTAGTCATGTACATTGTTTATAATTAGTTTGAATTTTGCTATAATTCGCATATGCTGCAAGCAATACTTGCATTTTTCTCCCTATCAAAGGAATATTACTGGAACAGATTCAAATATTTATATTTTAAATAAACCTGTGCATTACCGAAAAAAAAATTAGAAAATGCTTACTTTGTACATTTTTTTAATTCTTTAGCTAGAAAAAAAAAACAGTATAAAAATAATATATACATTAAATTTCAATACATGTTTTTGTCTTCTCTTATTTCTTCTACATACTTAACATCTTTAAGTTACAAGTTCAGTTCGAAAAAGATAATTTTTCTTTGCATTGAATTCCCAATTTAATGTTTTTTTAATCAATGAACAGGTACGATATCGTCTCCACTTTCACTTTTCAATGACCTTCTTTAACCTTTCAATATATCTCCACATTTGTAGTCCTGCGTTTACATTGACAGGTAGTGTTAGAATCTTACACTATTATCAATTACAGGTTAATTATAAAAATCAATTTGCTGGTAATATTGACTTATACAATTAACTATAAATATAGCCATTTTTATCTCAATATGAATTGGTAAACTTCGTCTTTTATGTATCGTGTACGTTCAAGGCGTAGGCGATCACGGTTCTCCTACGTAGTTCTCAGTAATATTTCCTTATTAGCCCCACTGCTATCCTCGCTTACGGCCATGTCACGTTGAAACACCGATTCCCGTACGATCACCGAAGTTAAACAACGTCGAGCTTGGTCAGTACCTAGATGGGTGACCGATTGGAAATACCAGGTGCTGTAAGCTTGGATGTGTGGGTGGTGTAATGCATAATCGATCGGAATTGTTAATCGAAGAGCCAAGTTTCAATACCAGTTGGGTTCGTTATATTCACTTATTAAAAATACCACTGGGAAAGGTATGAATCCACCTCTTCTCCCCCAGATATGGGTTAATTAGTAAGACTTGTATCACTAAACCATTATTATCTGAAAAAAAATTCTTAACACCTGAAATATTTTCTGGCCTAAAATAACCAGCAAAGGGTTGATAAACCGTAGAAAACGAATCAATCGATCAATCAAAACCACCCTTATTTTCTATCCTGCCATCAAAACTCATGCGGGGCACTTTTTGAGCGGCAAGCAGCTTTGTAGGATAGGAAAGATATACAACACAGAGACGGTGTCGGGGTTTCCAAGTTTGTTCTCTTTCGATCTTTCAGGTTAATTCACAATGTGGGATACAAGGCAAAATAAATTACGTATTAGATCATTTTATTAAAATATTACACTATTAGCACATATTATTTTAGCTTTCAAAATTAGAAACAGCTACAGAATTCATCTTTCATGTGTTGTGTCCTTCCAGAACATGAGTGATCCTGGCACTTCACAACTTCCTAACCTTGTAGCTGTAAGCAATGTTTGTCCCCTTTCTATGGCTCGCAGTTTTTATTCTGCTATCCATTTGTAATGGATAGCAGCTCGGAATGAGAAATTGGAGAGGCGAGTTCAAATACCAGTTGAATTCGTTATATTTACTTATACATAGATACCACTGGGAAAGGTATTATGACTTCCTAAGAGTTACATAGCAGAACCGACCGTGCCCTTGGTTAGCAACAATTTTAGGAGAAAAAACCCCCAAAATTGATGTAGCCCTAGCAAGTTACGTACTCTATGAAGCCAATGAAATTCCTAGTGACTCTATGATCCCGAATACTGTTACATTTGGTTCGTACACAACCTCGTCAGGTAGGTTATTCGCTGCTTTCCTCTGTCCCTCTGGCCTTCAATATGCTCTGTGGGTGTCAAATTCTCCGAACCCTCTTTCCTCATCGTGCGTCCCAGAAATTTCAATTGTCTCTAATTCAAAGTATTACTGCCTTCTTTTGCTAGCATTTTCCTTAAAACTTCCTTCTTACTCTTTCCATCTATAATATTCTCAGCAGCCTTCTGTAGAACCACATTTCTGTTGCATGAAGTCTCTTCTTCATCCGTGAGAAAGTGTTGCTAATCTTTTATTCTGTAATTAATTTCTTTTATATAGTTTAGAGGAACGGTGGAGTAATGGATAGCGGTTCGGAGTGAGGAATCGGAGAGCCGAGTTCAAATTCAAATCGAATCCATTACACTCCCTAATGTGCAAATACCCTTGGGAAAGGTATTAATCCTCTTCTTCCCCCTGCTATGTGTAAAAAGCAGGACAGACCGACTTCTATAGCCTTGGGTGGCAACTGGTCTACCGTAGAAAGAAATGGCAACCTACCGCGGGAAAAATCTGCCTCGCCAGTCATGTATCGAAAGATACATGATCGCTTAAGCGTTTATCCCGTATGGCACATAACTGACTCATATAGTTTCAGTTTTGTCTGTTATTTTTATTACTAAGTCTTCACCTAAGACAAAACCCAATATTCGCTCAATGAGTGAAATTGTTGTGTAGACATAAGACAAGAAGGTAAGTGCAGATTACGAGAATATCTAGGATCGATAACAGTTTATTCTAGACTTGAAGTGGTTAAGATTATAGGGATCGGAGACGCATCAACGGAAGAAACTCTTCGACCAAGTAGCGGTTCCTCTTCCCAATGAAATACGAAGAGAATGGTGGGAATTTGACATTGTGTACATGTCATAGCGTGTCTTAACTGTAAAGGTCTAGCCGAGTAGAACTAAGTAATGTAGCATGTCTGAATATTTGTCATGGAAAAATAGAAAAAGAAATATCTAAACTGCTAGCTTTATATAACAGCTTTCTAAGATTAATGGTTACAAATTGCTTTGAGCCAATGAAGCCTGTGGATCTTGGTGAAGACCACCCTTTTTTAACATTGGGTACTGGCGCACATGATACTCAAAGAGAAAATAAGAATATAATCAAAATACTGACGTTTTGCAGTACTTCAAATAAAAGTTTAAGAAGGAAACTCCCAGCAATAATTGAAAGAGGTAAAACCGCTACTGGACTTGAGAAATATATTTTCCTGGTAGATTCTATTAAGAGAAATATTTCAACCGACAGCATTACTGGCAGTTCGATCAATGAAGACCGAACGTTAATATTACTAGTACCATTATATCAAGGTTCTTTCTGGGCGATTATTACCCATCAGATTTCTAGATGTTGTAACCTAGGGAAGGTTACTGAATAGAATAATCACACGAAGGTTGGTAATGGACGATAATACTTAGGACAAGAACAACACATATAAGATTCGCCAGCGAATAGAATAATCACACGAAGGTTGGTAATGGACGATAATACTTAGGACAAGAACAACACATATAAGGTTCGCCAGCGAATAGAATAATCACACGAAGGTTGGTAATGAACGATAATACTTAGGACAAGAACAACACATATAAGGTTCGCCAGCGAATAGAATAATCACACGAAGGTTGGTAATGGACGATAATACTTAGGACAAGAACAACACATATAAGGTTCGCCAGCGAATAGAATAATCACACGAAGGTTGGTAATGGACGATAATACTTAGGACAAGAACAACACATATAAGATTCGCCAGCGAATAGAATAATCACACGAAGGTTGGTAATGGACGATAATACTTAGGACAAGAACAACACATATAAGGTTCGCCAGCGAATAGAATAATCACACGAAGGTTGGTAATGGACGATAATACTTAGGACAAGAACAACACATATAAGATTCGCCAGCGAATAGAATAATCACACGAAGGTTGGTAATGGACGATAATACTTAGGACAAGAACAACACATATAAGGTTCGCCAGCGAATAGAATAATCACACGAAGGTTGGTAATGGACGATAATACTTAGGACAAGAACAACACATATAAGGTTCGCCAGCGAATAGAATAATCACACGAAGGTTGGTAATGGACGATAATACTTAGGACAAGAACAACACATATAAGGTTCGCCAGCGAATAGAATAATCAAACGAAGGTTGGTAATGGACGATAATACTTAGGACAAGAACAACACATATAAGATTCGCCAGCGAATAGAATAATCACACGAAGGTTGGTAATGGACGATAATACTTAGGACAAGAACAACACATATAAGGTTCGCCAGCGAATAGAATAATCACACGAAGGTTGGTAATGGACGATAATACTTAGGACAAGAACAACACATATAAGGTTCGCCAGCGAATAGAATAATCACACGAAGGTTGGTAATGGACGATAATACTTAGGACAAGAACAACACATATAAGGTTCGCCAGCGAATAGAATAATCACACGAAGGTTGGTAATGGACGATAATACTTAGGACAAGAACAACACATATAAGGTTCGCCAGCGAATAGAATAATCACACGAAGGTTGGTAATGGACGATAATACTTAGGACAAGAACAACACATATAAGATTCGCCAGCGAATAGAATAATCACACGAAGGTTGGTAATGGACGATAATACTTAGGACAAGAACAACACATATAAGGTTCGCCAGCGAATAGAATAATCAAACGAAGGTTGGTAATGGACGATAATACTTAGGACAAGAACAACACATATAAGATTCGCCAGCGAATAGAATAATCACACGAAGGTTGGTAATGGACGATAATACTTAGGACAAGAACAACACATATAAGGTTCGCCAGCGAATAGAATAATCACACGAAGGTTGGTAATGGACGATAATACTTAGGACAAGAACAACACATATAAGGTTCGCCAGCGAATAGAATAATCAAACGAAGGTTGGTAATGGACGATAATACTTAGGACAAGAACAACACATATAAGATTCGCCAGCGAATAGAATAATCACACGAAGGTTGGTAATGGACGATAATACCTAGGACAAGAACAACACATATAAGGTTCGCCAGCGAATAGAATAATCACACGAAGGTTGGTAATGGACGATAATACTTAGGACAAGAACAACACATATAAGGTTCGCCAGCGAATAGAATAATCACACGAAGGTTGGTAATGGACGATAATACTTAGGACAAGAACAACACATATAAGGTTCGCCAGCGAATAGAATAATCAAACGAAGGTTGGTAATGGACGATAATACTTAGGACAAGAACAACACATATAAGATTCGCCAGCGAATAGAATAATCACACGAAGGTTGGTAATGGACGATAATACTTAGGACAAGAACAACACATATAAGGTTCGCCAGCGAATAGAATAATCACACGAAGGTTGGTAATGGACGATAATACTTAGGACAAGAACAACACATATAAGATTCGCCAGCGAATAGAATAATCACACGAAGGTTGGTAATGGACGATAATACTTAGGACAAGAACAACACATATAAGGTTCGCCAGCGAATAGAATAATCACACGAAGGTTGGTAATGGACGATAATACTTAGGACAAGAACAACACATATAAGGTTCGCCAGCGAATAGAATAATCACACGAAGGTTGGTAATGGACGATAATACTTAGGACAAGAACAACACATATAAGGTTCGCCAGCGAATAGAATAATCAAACGAAGGTTGGTAATGGACGATAATACTTAGGACAAGAACAACACATATAAGATTCGCCAGCGAATAGAATAATCACACGAAGGTTGGTAATGGACGATAATACTTAGGACAAGAACAACACATATAAGGTTCGCCAGCGAATAGAATAATCACACGAAGGTTGGTAATGGACGATAATACTTAGGACAAGAACAACACATATAAGATTCGCCAGCGAATAGAATAATCACACGAAGGTTGGTAATGGACGATAATACTTAGGACAAGAACAACACATATAAGGTTCGCCAGCGAATAGAATAATCACACGAAGGTTGGTAATGGACGATAATACTTAGGACAAGAACAACACATATAAGGTTCGCCAGCGAATAGAATAATCACACGAAGGTTGGTAATGGACGATAATACTTAGGACAAGAACAACACATATAAGATTCGCCAGCGAATAGAATAATCACACGAAGGTTGGTAATGGACGATAATACTTAGGACAAGAACAACACATATAAGGTTCGCCAGCGAATAGAATAATCAAACGAAGGTTGGTAATGGACGATAATACTTAGGACAAGAACAACACATATAAGGTTCGCCAGCGAATAGAATAATCAAACGAAGGTTGGTAATGGACGATAATACTTAGGACAAGAACAACACATATAAGGTTCGCCAGCGAATAGAATAATCACACGAAGGTTGGTAATGGACGATAATACTTAGGACAAGAACAACACATATAAGGTTCGCCAGCGAATAGAATAATCACACGAAGGTTGGTAATGGACGATAATACTTAGGACAAGAACAACACATATAAGGTTCGCCAGCGAATAGAATAATCACACGAAGGTTGGTAATGAACGATAATACTTAGGACAAGAACAACACATATAAGGTTCGCCAGCGAATAGAATAATCACACGAAGGTTGGTAATGGACGATAATACTTAGGACAAGAACAACACATATAAGGTTCGCCAGCGAATAGAATAATCACACGAAGGTTGGTAATGGACGATAATACTTAGGACAAGAACAACACATATAAGATTCGCCAGCGAATAGAATAATCACACGAAGGTTGGTAATGGACGATAATACTTAGGACAAGAACAACACATATAAGGTTCGCCAGCGAATAGAATAATCAAACGAAGGTTGGTAATGGACGATAATACTTAGGACAAGAACAACACATATAAGGTTCGCCAGCGAATAGAATAATCACACGAAGGTTGGTAATGGACGATAATACTTAGGACAAGAACAACACATATAAGGTTCGCCAGCGAATAGAATAATCACACGAAGGTTGGTAATGAACGATAATACTTAGGACAAGAACAACACATATAAGGTTCGCCAGCGAATAGAATAATCAAACGAAGGTTGGTAATGGACGATAATACTTAGGACAAGAACAACACATATAAGGTTCGCCAGCGAATAGAATAATCACACGAAGGTTGGTAATGAACGATAATACTTAGGACAAGAACAACACATATAAGGTTCGCCAGCGAATAGAATAATCACACGAAGGTTGGTAATGGACGATAATACTTAGGACAAGAACAACACATATAAGGTTCGCCAGCGAATAGAATAATCACACGAAGGTTGGTAATGAACGATAATACTTAGGACAAGAACAACACATATAAGGTTCGCCAGCGAATAGAATAATCAAACGAAGGTTGGTAATGGACGATAATACTTAGGACAAGAACAACACATATAAGGTTCGCCAGCGAATAGAATAATCACACGAAGGTTGGTAATGAACGATAATACTTAGGACAAGAACAACACATATAAGGTTCGCCAGCGAATAGAATAATCACACGAAGGTTGGTAATGGACGATAATACTTAGGACAAGAACAACACATATAAGGTTCGCCAGCGAATAGAATAATCAAACGAAGGTTGGTAATGGACGATAATACTTAGGACAAGAACAACACATATAAGGTTCGCCAGCGAATAGAATAATCACACGAAGGTTGGTAATGAACGATAATACTTAGGACAAGAACAACACATATAAGGTTCGCCAGCGAATAGAATAATCACACGAAGGTTGGTAATGGACGATAATACTTAGGACAAGAACAACACATATAAGGTTCGCCAGCGAATAGAATAATCACACGAAGGTTGGTAATGGACGATAATACTTAGGACAAGAACAACACATATAAGATTCGCCAGCGAATAGAATAATCACACGAAGGTTGGTAATGGACGATAATACTTAGGACAAGAACAACACATATAAGGTTCGCCAGCGAATAGAATAATCAAACGAAGGTTGGTAATGGACGATAATACTTAGGACAAGAACAACACATATAAGGTTCGCCAGCGAATAGAATAATCACACGAAGGTTGGTAATGGACGATAATACTTAGGACAAGAACAACACATATAAGGTTCGCCAGCGAATAGAATAATCACACGAAGGTTGGTAATGAACGATAATACTTAGGACAAGAACAACACATATAAGGTTCGCCAGCGAATAGAATAATCACACGAAGGTTGGTAATGGACGATAATACTTAGGACAAGAACAACACATATAAGGTTCGCCAGCGAATAGAATAATCACACGAAGGTTGGTAATGGACGATAATACTTAGGACAAGAACAACACATATAAGGTTCGCCAGCGAATAGAATAATCACACGAAGGTTGGTAATGGACGATAATACTTAGGACAAGAACAACACATATAAGATTCGCCAGCGAATAGAATAATCACACGAAGGTTGGTAATGGACGATAATACTTAGGACAAGAACAACACATATAAGGTTCGCCAGCGAATAGAATAATCACACGAAGGTTGGTAATGGACGATAATACTTAGGACAAGAACAACACATATAAGGTTCGCCAGCGAATAGAATAATCACACGAAGGTTGGTAATGAACGATAATACTTAGGACAAGAACAACACATATAAGGTTCGCCAGCGAATAGAATAATCACACGAAGGTTGGTAATGGACGATAATACTTAGGACAAGAACAACACATATAAGATTCGCCAGCGGCGCGTAGAAGTAGTCAACTGCAAGAAGTGAGTGAAGGGAATTCCACAATGAATCTTCAGCTGCAGGATATCTACCAACCATCCCACGCGGTCAGATGTGGCACAAGTCCGAAATTAATTTGGGGTATCCGAGCCTGTAGGCTCCGCCAAAAATTCCCCGTTAACCCCGTATAAAACGTGGTCGGGTAGCAGTTTCCCGAAACGGGAATCTGTCCTTCGACATAGCCTCGTCTGGCGATCCTCTCTGCCCGGAGGCAGAGAGTTTGACCATCAGAGCTGGAAACGAACCTCCTACTGCAGGATATCTACCAACCACCCCACGCGGTCAGTTGTGGTACAAGGCCGAATTTAATTTGGGGTATCCGAGCCCGTTCTCCACGGCCTTAACCTGGTATTGAACTTACTACTCTGTCACTGGATCTAACCAACACCTTTATCGATGACTCCTCATGGAGAACTTGGAGAGGGGAATTAACAGGAGATAACTGATAACTAGTGGAACTAGAACAGTCTATCACAGTGAGCGAAATAAAGGGCTCAGTTTGACATTTAAACCAACTGAAGAAGGCCGGAGCGTACAACGACCAAAACGTTGTGATAAATATGGCAACAAAGATGAGGACAATAGTCCGAATAATGTAAATAGTGTCTGAAAAAGTTGCTTAAAGTTTTGATTGGTGCCAGTAAATAGGATCCGTATCCTCAACGCTTTAGGTTAGATTTCTGTTGCTTCTTTTCTGCTAGTAATCAACAGCCAGTGGTCACTATCCTTTTAACCTGCGATCATTGATCGGATTGGACCTGTGGTTGTCTCTTTGCATTGATATGAGTATCAAATCTGAATGGAGTTAGTTTTCAATGAGCTTTTCAATAGACATTGAAGATGTCAGACGTTACCGACCGAAAGAGACATATCTGTATTTGAAAGAGTTCACACCGTTGGCCATCTAAAGAGTAGTTTGTTTCTTGTATGGATTTATTGAAAGGAATAACTTCTTCAGATGAACACAGAGTATTAAGGCATAGCTGGTTAGGATGCTGTGAGAGAAATAAAATAAAAGAAGCAGCGGCAAGTCGCGTTGAACGCCCGAAAGACGGTCGGCGGCTGTCGATGACGGTCGCATTCAGTTAGGGATATTTGAAATATGAGGAGGCGTTGACGGTAGCGGGAAGAATTATGATACATTGGTTTCTGCCGGACAAAAGAAAATGAAGACGGGGTCGCGTGTAGGACTATTTGCTCAAAAAGAAACATATTCCAGGCTTGATAAATCTATCAAATTTAATATGTATATCTTGTATGGAGAAAGTTGTAAAAAGATTCATCTAATTGTCGGAAAAAAAGCGAATTTTGCAAACCAAGTTTGGATTTCAGTTGCGATTCAGTCAGTTATATGCCATGCGTGATGCACGCTTAGGCGATCATGTATCTTTCGATACATGACTGAAGAGATAGATATTTTTCCTGCAGTAGGTTGCCATTTCTCTCGGCGGTAGACCAGTTGCCATCCAAGGCTATAGAACCCAGTCTGTCCTGCTATTTACCCATAGCTGGGTGGGGAGAGGAAGATGATTCATACCTTTCCCAAGGGTTTTAGCACGTAAGTGAATATAATGGATTCGACTGGAATTCGAACTCGGCATATATACAAGGCATCAGTCAGTTATGTGCCATGTGTGAAACACGTTTAGGCTATCATGTATCTTTCGATACATGACTGACGAGGCAGATTTTTCCCGCAGTAGGTTGCCATTTCTTTTTATGGTGGACATCCAAGGTCTGTCCTGCTATTTGCCCATAGCTGGGGGGAGGCGAGAAGATGAGGATTCATACCTTTCCCAATGGTATTAGCACGTAAATGAATGTAATGGATCTGAGTCGAATTCGAACTCGACTCTCCAATTTCTCAACCCGAGCCGCTATCCATTACTCCACCATCGTCATTGTGCTCTATCATATCTATTGACAGTGGCAGACTGCCCAGGGCGTCAGCTTGCCCAATGGCAAGTGAGTCCATGACCGACTGGGTCCCCTATATCAAATAAAAATGCAATAAAATAACAAACACTGTTTTTAGTATTAAAAAAGGAATAAGAACTTTATAAATTCCCCCTATCAATTAACTCCTATGTGAGAGGATATCTTGAAAGCTAAAGATCCCAAAGACAAGGTTAAGAAATTCGCTGAAATTCGAGAATTTGGAATCATACTTATTTCTATCCATTGAAAAGGCGTTGTTAGATTAATTTGATGCAAAACCAATTATTGGAACAATCATCTAGTGAACACAAACGATTGCTCTTAATATAGTGAACTGCATACAATGTGCTTTTGAACTACTTCTTAATGTGCAAACTGTGCAGTAAACTATTTAAATATATCTAGCAATTAATTTTTTTTAAATCAATAAAAAACAATTATAACATTCTGTATTTATATTTGGTATATACTGCCACTTTTTCGTACATTTTCCATTTCTTTTTTTTCTGGAAAACTTTATTTATTCGTCATCAAAATTAAATGATAACATTGTACTTGTGAATGGGCTTTCTTTGTCTCCTGACAACCATTTTTTAGACTTAGTCCCTCATAGTATATTAACAAAAACGTCTCTGTCTTTTTTCCGTTGTCATCATTTCAGTCCTCACTCGATTTTCCAGTAAGGATTGCAAATCTCGGTGATGTGAACATGCTCACACATTTCGGTTCTGTTCGTGCAAACTGCCAACTTCAGAGGAGATTCATTGTCATAATTGACTGCCCTCTGCAGCACTTGGACGTCTTTCGCCATCGACGGGGAAGTATGTATTTCAGCGCTGCGATAGGTCTGTAAATCATGTGTTCCACATCGCCGCTATTTTCAGATTCTTAAATGACTCCCTGTGTCCTGCTTGCAAAGGATTATCAGGTTACATTTGTGGTGATAAGGTACCACATATCGAAGTTCAGACGCATTCAGTGCCAACAACCTTCGCTTGTCAAACGACAGCAACGTTGAGTTGACATGCCTGAGAACCAACTCTCATGACGTGCTTTCTTCGGTCAAGACTCAGACTAAAAGTGGTCAGTACAAGATACACTGACCATATGAGAACCACCTTGAAAATTTGCAATATATTACCTATCTTGCCTCTGGTATGCTGCAATGGTTAACGTAAAAGTAGAGTGGTTGATTACTCCCCCGCCCTTACCACCCAGACAGTAAGTTCTGTAAAATATATTATATACATTATCCTTAACAGAGGGTAGCATCTTCAGGCTGGATTCTGTAATATATTCGAAAGCATGTCTTGATCTCAGAAATTCTTGATAGTACATATAATGTATCAATTAAATGTTAGATGTAATCAAATAAAAAAGGCGTGCTCAGATCACGTTGATTTAAGTATACGTGTAATTAAGCGTCTTTGTTTTCATTGAGAAAGAGTCATAGGCGAAAAAACTCAAAATATTATCTTTTATATATATATATATATATATATATATATATATATATATATGCACATTTCATTGAATACGACAAGGTGCTTTGATTTAGTTTTTTATACAATTTCTCATGTGATCTTAGAATTATTTTCTTTTCAAGTGATAAGTTATATAAAAACTGTCCAATTGTTTTTTTTAGTCGAGCGCTTTCGTCTATACATTTAGCCATTTTCAAGGTTGAAAGATATTAATTGTTAACAAGAAATACATTGTTGTATGTATATGTATGTATATAATGCACAACACCAGTTGACAATAGCAAAACATTGGATTTATTATTTATGACAAAAAATTAAAACCACTAACCTTATAGTTAAAAATAATAATTCAACTCTAAGAACAAAATTAATTAGGGCAAATATTATTTATGAACTTAAATGTCCATTAAGGAATTGTATCCCTGATCAATCAAAATTTGTAAATGTTTATATATGCCACACTACAACATGTTTGACACGAAGACTCATTCTATACCTTTCTGATCATAGCTCAATTAGATCTCATTTAAATATTCATGGAGACCTACCGGACCCTATTCGTAACATTTTGTTGACAACACAAATATAATAGCATCATCTACACGCAAAAAAGGCTAAAAATAATGGAAGCCTTATTAATAAAAGCAAAAAAAAAAACAACACTTAATAATATCAACTATGAACATGGACATAATATCTTGACCGTGTTTTGAAAATGAAAACATTATATAAATACATACATACAACAATCTATTTCTTGTTAACAGTTAATATATTTCAGCCTTGAAAATGACTAAACGTATAGCCGAATCGGAGTAAAAGAACAATTAGACAGTTTTTATATAATTTATCATCTGAAAAGAAAAAAAAATTATAAGATCACATGAGAAATTGTATAACAAACTAAATCAAAGCACCTTTTTTGTCGTATTCAATGAAATGTGCATGAAAGAAGGACTGCTGCCTAAATACACAAACACACACACACACACACATGTCTTTCTTTTGTTCTTTCTGTAATAGTTTAATTTTTCTGTCTCTGTCTTTTGACCTGAACCTCTACAGCTCCTTCTATCATAATGAGTCTCTCTCCTCTTCGGTCTCTTTCTCTCCTTCTCTTCTACGAAAATGCTTTTCTCGTATTCATTTTTGCGTCGCCTTTCTTTGAATGTATCATTAAACTCTCAAATCGTTATTCACCGACCGTTGCGTAAGCAACTTGAAATAAATCCTCGACTAGAAATGAACTCTCGTCGCATATCCTTGACAACATCTTACTGATTAGTCCACAAAGGCATCACCAGCAGACGTCATTCGAATAACCCCTTTGCTATTATTTTTTCCTCCCATCCTCAACAAATGAATAATTAACAATTCGGCATCTTAGAACTTCGACCACACTTGTCGTTACACTCGGTCCCTCATTGTTCGGGCGTTCTTTCTCTTCACCTTTCTCACTCGCATCCCACCACCACCACATCTCTCTCTCACTCTCACTCTCTCTCTCTCTCTCTCTCTCTCTTCTTCTTCTCTCTTAGTCTCTTTTCTGTCTCTCTGCTGGTGTATTCTGTTTCTTTCCTCTCTGTCTCTTTTTCTCACATTCTATTTCTTATTTCTCTTTTAATCTCTTTCTCTCTCTACTAATTTATCTTCCCCATTCTCTTGTCTGTTCATGTTCATGGAGCTGCTTCTTTTTGAGTTTACCGTTTCTTTCTTTCTTTCTTTCTTTCTTTCTTTCTTTCTTTCTCTTTTGATCAACACTCTCTGACTCTTTCTTTCGCCTACCCTACCTTTGCTCGTGTACCTTTTTCATTTCTTTCTTTCTTTCTTTCTTTCTTTCTTTCTTTCTTTCGTGCTTGCTTTGTAGACGCTTGCGTGTGCGTGCGCATACGCATGCGCGTGTATGTGTGCGTATTCAGTTCTACTCGGACTTAACTATATCTGATTCCCACACAATAAACTAGGCTTGAAATTGTTACCAGTCCTTTAATGACCGAATAGCAATTTAATGAAGACAATCTGAAGTGCTTATTAACCCTCACCAATATATCACCAATACTAACTAATGATTCGAACGCTCAATAAATACGATTACCATATACGCGTGTACGCGTGTGCGTTTCTTACGAGCAAGCGCGCGCGTGCACACGCGTGTGTGCGTGTGTGTGTGCGCGCGCGTGTGTGTGTGATGAGATACAACAATACTCAAGTACGACGAGTCAAATGACAGCGTTTAGCTTACTTAAATACAGAAAGAATAACAGAGTCATAAATAAATTCACTATAGTAACAAAGACTTCGCATAGCTAAAGCCTGGACCGCCTTGAATAAAACGGAGGTAATATGATCTACCAGATAACTTCAGGCGAAGGTACTTTCGAGCCACCGTAGAGGCTGTATGGTGCCACTGGCCTTTTTCTGGTGGTCTGAACATCGGACGTGATAAGGTAATTTGATTTATGGTGACCATAAATCCTCAGAAATCCCAATGCATATTTCTTCAAATACTGTTTTGTCTTTCCTTCATTTTAGCCAGAATAAGACAGCGGGAAAATATAACGTTTGAAGTAATCCTTAAATATAATTCGTCACACACACACACGCGCACACACACACACAAATATATGTGTGCAAAATTTTGACATGAGACGCAGACACCCCATTCACGTCCATGCGCAAAAAGCTACCGCGCTGACAAACTACAAAGCGATCCCCTTCATTCCCTCTCTCTGGGAACTACGATAAATACGAAAGGAGTGATGGAATGTAGCCACGAAAAGAAAGAGATACACAACTGCAAAGAAAGAAAGGGAGAGAGAGAGAGAGGAATAGAAAGGGAGAGAGAGAGAGAGAGGAGATAAATATACGTCAGCCAAAACTTGGCCAAGGTTTATATGTTATTTCAGCTTGAATTAAACTTACTTACAATATAATACATATTAATTATAATACATTCCTATTCGCGTCAATTTTGATGGCACAAGTACACTAGTTTAAAAAATAAAGTTCATTAATTCTTGTATAGCCACTAACATGCAAGGGGTTACGGGGTGGGAAGAATTAAGAACAGAAACATTAGTAATGAGTAGAAAGAGAATAGAGTGTGAAGGCGGACAGCAGATAGCGATTGGCATTGCATTTAAATTCTTGCAGATTATAGTTGGCTGGAATGCATAGAGCCGGAAGGGAGTTCCACAAGGAAGAGGCGTGCGAAAAGGAACTGTTAGCGTAGCACTTACGGCTAAATCTAGCTAGCTCAAATGTAAATTGATGAGATCTCACTGCCAGTCTAGTATTGCGCTTAAATTCATACAGTCTCGGTACAATAGCGAAGATCTCAACCGAACAATTACCATGAAAGGATTTTTTTTAAAAAGGCACAGAGAGGCAGCCTTATGATGGTGGACAAATGACTGAAGCCGAGCCACCAGATCAGGACCAATAATATTGCTGATTATTCATTGGATCTTATCAAGAAGCTTCACGCAAATCTCAGAAGCATCGGACCATATATGGCAGCAATTTTATAAACATGGACGAATGGTAGGCTTATAGATATGCAAGATAGATTGAAGAGAGAAGAATTGTCTCGCTCGACGCAGTGAACCTACTTTCTTAGCAGCTGACCTAGCAATGGATTCAATATAATCTTTCCACTACATATCAGCTGAGAACGTTCGCCCGAGAAGGCTCAACAAGTCACTTTCCCGGAAGATAACATCAGACATGTTGATGGAAGGCAGAAAGGGGTCTCTCAAATGATTAGCAGAAAGAAGTTTAGTTATGGAGGCGTTAAAATTGACAAGTCATCTTTTGCCCGATTTAACGACGATCTTGAGGTAGTTTTGTACATCAGCTGCCACTTTGAGCTTGTCGGACAGATTAATTTTAGTATCGAGGCAGGAGTAAATGGAAGTGTTGTCAGTGTAGATGCCATGTTGAGAGCTGATGTCACCGGGAAAGCCGTTATTGAAGATCAAAAACAGCGTAAGACCAAAGGACGGAGCAGTGTTGGACACCGCGTTATTACAAAATGAAGTAGACGATTGGCTGTTCAGGATAACTTCCATTTCACGACTTCATAGGGATGACAAGAACAGCTCAGAAATGTGCCCGAAGATACCGTAACTTTTCAGCTTGTGGAGAAGACCTGAATGCTAGACACTGTCCAAGGCTTTCGAGGCATCCAAAGGCCGGGCATCACAGTTTTTTTTATCTAAAGCCCGATAAACTCTTTCCGCAATTATCGTTAGTACATCACAAGTTGAACTGGAGATATATAACACAGACATACAGACATATGCACATACAAGTTTCCTTAAAGACGACTGACAAAGTACTGCAATTAAGCTTTTTATTCAATTTTCTTATGTTTTTATAAGTGATAACTATTCAGAAAAGAAAAGAAAACTTGTACGGACACAAAAGAAAAGAGAGATTGCTGCCCAAATACACAAAAACACTTACACACACACACACACACACACACACACACACACACACACACACACAGGCACATATATATATATATATATATATATATATATATATATATATATATATATATATACATATATATATATATATATAAAACAAATTCTGGCATTTCAACAAGACTATCTTTTATTTTTCATATTTTGTTAGAAACGAATTGTATATATATATATATATATATATATATATCAGACAGTTTTTTTATAGATACAAATATTTAAGTAAATGCTCTGTTTATAATAAACAGTATTAACAACATTTACCGGACTGATTGCCCGAGAAATTTTCATAGAAAAGAATCGAATCTGTATCCTATACGGAACCGTCATATAGCTTGACGTGCCTTAAACGATTGGGCCACAGAGGAGCGTTCGGCTAGCAAGGTCGATTTTACTGTTTTAAAAAAAAAATTCTCCATGATTTTCTCTATGGATTCATATCTGCTCAATGCGTATCCAAATGTAAACAAATGACGTAATACATTATGAAATGAACATAGTCCGGCAATTATTTAACACATTTTTTATGTTTATATATATATATATATATATATATATATATATATATATATATATATATATATATATATATATAAATTATGTTTATATATATATATATATATATATATATTATGTTCATATATATATATGATGATGGACTCTCCCGTCGAACTCGACGTATCAGGGTCAGACAGATCAGGTCCCAGAAACTGAAAGCCCGACACCCGCACAGGATTTGATTATAGTGGTGAAGGCTTTGTGCAGGGCCATCCACACTTTTTGGAGGGACGAATACAGGGAGCTGGTGCAACGGATGCCACAAGGTCCCCAAACGACCCTCCGCAGGTTTTGAATTCAGAGTTGTCCTTCTCCTAGACCAGTTGCCATCCAAGGCTATAGAACCCAGTCTGTCCTGCTATTTACGCATAGTTGGAGGGAGAAGAAGAGGATTCACACCTTTCCCATATATATACACACATAACTAAAGTATATATAATAAATTATATATATATATATATATATATATATATATATATATATATATATATATATATATATATATTCTGACATTTCAAGAAGACTATCTTTTATTTTTTATATTTTGTTAGAAGGGATATATATATATATATATATATATATATATATATATATATATATACCGTTTTCATCAAATATGACTGACAAGGTAATGCGATTAAACATGTTTAATAACGGATCTGTTATCCAAATACACAATATATATATATATATATATATATATATATATATATATACATATATATATATATATATATATATATATATATATATATGAGTATTAGTATTATATATCTATGTATGTGTGTGTGTGTGTGTGATAAATTCTGATATTTTGACAAGAAGACTATTCTTTGAATTGTTATTTTTAGAAGAGAATTTTACTTCATATAATTTATGTCATGGCACCACATAAATATATTTAATACAAAATTATGTGATACCATTATCAGAAAAACAATCTCATTTAAATTACATGACTTTAAGCTATAGAAAAACACGCTTTAAATGTGGTTTGGATTTTTTATTAAGAAAAAATGGCGTATGCTATCATAAGGTCATTTAATACATGTTACTACAAAAGTAGATTTTAGCTTTTAATATCGTGATACATGGAATATTTTTCATAATCTTTTTTCACTGAGAAATTTTGAAAGTATAATGGCATCACAAGAAGAAATATTTGAAAAGGTTTATTTACTTTGAATGCTGCAAAAAGAGAAGTAAAAGCAAGAAATTAAAGGTGTCGGTTGGGACCAAAGCTGCGCCTTTTTGCTTTTACTGATACAAATTTGTCAATGACAACCGCCAACAAAACCGACTTCGGCAACATTCTACGCCGCCAGTCTTTCGATGTCCAGTGTTGCCAGATTTTTTAACGCTTAATACCGATTTAAGTAAGACTAGTAAAAATTTTACGGTATTCTTATTTGAATATTTTCCGACTTACAAGAAACTGCGGCTTCGAAAGACGCACCCTAATATTGGAAAGAAATTTCTAATAAAAAGAAAAGTCATTCTCATGCAACAAAACATTCCCCATGCAAACCTCACGTACTGGCGTCATGTATTGTTTACATTAATCACTCGTCCAATTTTACTTGAATGGCAATGACATACTAGTCAAGAGTAGAAAGGCTTCCACCGCTGCTTGCAAACAGAATATGTTTAAGCTTGTGGTTCGGCTCCAGGAAGGTTTATATTCTTAGAAATATTTGTAACAGCTAAGTACTGAGGTTACATCATATAAAAGGCTGAATTAGATAGATAGTTAACATTATAGTGTAATGACTGAGCATACAAATCTATGTACCTATCAGTTAATTTAATTAGGTGATCGTCCAAGCTTACTTGAGCCTGGGTGTTGCCTTACATTCGTCTTGGAAGATGTACACGTACTTTTCAGGGTATTTTTAGAAAAGAAATGCTTCTTGTAAGCCGGAAAATACGGTAATCATAATTCTTAATTTAATGATGCAATAAACTCATTGCTAATTCCACGACTATAAAATGCCCTTTGAAAATTCCTTATTTCCCCGTTAAATATTTCCAGGCCATTAATTTTATCAAAATTACCAGCAATACCTTTTTTGAAAAAATATTACTAGCAATACATTTAAAAAATTATATATTACCAGCAATACATTAAAAAAAAAGCAGCAATGCATTTTCGTAAATGAAATTACTAATGCTTCCAAGAAAATTAAATTTCAGCATTAAATGGCACAAAATGAGTTGATATGCCGCTAAACAACTAAACACTTTATTACATTCTTTATCTCACTAAAAACAGTCCTGGGTATGATAATAAACCACAACTGGTAGCAAGCCCTTGATCAGGAGATTAGCGAGTTTGAGGAGCGTGGAACCACCTCTTGATTGCTACTGTTCCCAGGTCAGCCCTGACACTACGTGACAGCGCCTGTTGGGCACCCAACTATGAACAAATAGTGAACCACCAAAAAAAAATAAAATAAAATAAAACACCATGAAAGTATAAAAATAACAACATTTTTTATGTAAAAAATTACCAACAGTAGCTGTTTATAGTAAAATGACTAAAACTTTTCTTTTATCTGTAGTTGAAGACATACAACTGCATTCAAAATATATAGATTTCAGCATTAAATAAAGTTTGACATGCCGCTAAACTAAATCAAGAAAACCAAGCATCGTATCTTATATATGTTTCCTTCCATCTTTCCTTGCAATCAAAACGGAACAGACATTATTTATTTGATGCAATGGTAGGGCATTATGCATGTGCTAACTTTCTGGCTACCCGAGGAATAAACTGAATTATAATATGAATAACATTATTTGTTCACTGACGTCGTGACACCACCCACCCAAGTGCCGTACATGGCATTAGCCTTACTAACCATATCTAAGATACGGCACTGTTGATATGCAATAATTCAGACTTCAAACTTGAAAAATCATGCTTAAAGTTTTTTCAAGACGAATAGGGGACTTGACAGGTCAAGAATGGCTTTGGCCAATATTTGCTCATTATTGAATCTATTCTAGTAGCCGGTCTGGTTGTCACTCGGCAAGTTGAATGTCACATCAGATCATTTTCAAGAGTAATTAAGAGCCGTCACCTTTGTTTCACTAGGTGAGAGACTGTTTTCGACTTGCTTCGTTTTTCCTTTCTAAGACATTTCACACTCTATATATGCATGTATACATACATACATAGATACACACACAGACAGACACGGAAACACACATACAAATATATACATCGGATCCCGCAAGCCTTCCTTGAGCAAACAACGTGAGTGTTTGTTGGGGCTCGCCGTCATTTGCCTATAGCTCCTTTTGTTCATATTTTTTTCTCCTCTACATTTCCTTTTCATTGTACATTTTCTGTGTTTTTTAATTTAAATTAAATCTCCCGTTGGAAGCCTGAAGAGCGGGAGCGAAACCGGTTGCTTCGCCCGTTTTTAATATGTCTAGTAATATCAAGCTTCATACTTTTATTGCTGTGGATAAAGGAAAGAGTCTTAAGATGTGGCAATATATACATATTGACTGCAATCTTTCTTTCAAACAACCTCTTTTGATTATTTTTTATTTAGTCTTTCCAACATTCTTTCATTTTTTGATCGGAGTAAGGGAATGCAAAAATTGGATGAAAATCGGAATAAACGCTACTATTATTCAAATAGTATATAAACTATATCTTCAACAGACAAATATGAAAAGAAATTAACAACACTTCAAAACAAATCCCATGAATATAGATAAAATAGTCGAAAACGCTTGGGACAATGGACAATACGAACAAGTTTTTCACTCCCTTACTCCCACCAAACGGAAAAATCTAACTAAATAAAAAAAATAATAAAATTTTCATCATCTGCCATATTCAACGAAACCCGCACACAGACACGCACACAGAGTGAAGATTTAAGAAAAGAAATTCAGTTTAGAACTATATCAGGTTACGGACATATTGATCCATCGTCGTCAAATCAGAAAACGATGTCTACTATGTAGGCGTTGCTGAAGCAAATAAGTCACAAGAGAAATAAAGAAAAAGGAAATGAAAATGGGACAGAAAAGATAGGGGAAAAGGACGAAAAAGAAAATAATAGCAACAAAAAAAAAGGCGAAAAAAGAAGTGTGTCAATTGAAAAAGAAAACAAGGATAAAAAAGAAGAGGAAAAAGAAAAGAAAATATAAAAAACAAGAACATAAAGAAAACGGAAGAAGAAAAAAAGAATGCAAAAGGGAAGCAAACGAGCAAGCAAGAAAGAAAGAACGAAGAGATAAAAGTATTTCCGAGAAAAAAGAAAAGTAAGCGAATAAAGAGGAAAAGTGGAAGGACTAGGCGGATGGACAGAAGAGAAGGATGATAAGAGAATTAGGTGTTAAACGAGAGGGAGAGAGTAGTAGTAGTAGTAGTAGTAGTAGTAGAAAGAGAAGATGAAGGGGAGATGAGAAGAAGGGAGCGAATAGAAAGAGGACGACAACAAAGATGAAACGACGCAAATACAATGACGAAGAGAGACAAAAAGACCGAGGAGAAAAGTATAGCAGGCTGGTGAGAGGAGAAAGAACCCGAGGAGTTGGAGAAGACGAAGAAAAAAAAATGAAAAGTGGAGATTAAAAACGAGGAGGAGAAAGAGGAGGAGGAGGGGGAGACAAAACATGATGTTAAGGATGAGTCAATTAAATAATAGGTGAGAACATAGATTTACAAAGAGAGGATCTGGAGGCGACATAAAGGAAGGAAGAGATGTCATTAGAGGAAAAAGCATGTAGAGGAAAAAGAAGAAACACAGTAGGAAGAAAAGAAAGCAGAGGAGAAAAGAGAGGGAGAATGAATAGAATAGAAAGCAGGTGAGAAAGAATAAAAGAGGAAAAAGAAGAAACACAGTAGGAAGAAAAGAAAGCAGAGGAGAAAAGAGAGGGAGAATGAATAGAATAGAAAGCAGGTGGGAAAGAATAAAAGAGGAAAAAGAAGAAACACAGTAGGAAGAAAAGAAAGCAGAGGAGAAAAGAGAGGGAGTGAATAGAATAGAAAGCAGGTGAGAAAGAATAAAAGAGGAAAAAGAAGAAACACAGTAGGAAGAAAAGAAAGCAGAGGAGAAAAGAGAGGGAGAATGAATAGAATAGAAAGCAGGTGGGAAAGAATAAAAGAGGAAAAAGAAGAAACACAGTAGGAAGAAAAGAAAGCAGAGGAGAAAAGAGAGGGAGTGAATAGAATAGAAAGCAGGTGAGAAAGAATAAAAGAGGAAAAAGAAGAAACACAGTAGGAAGAAAAGAAAGCAGAGGAGAAAAGAGAGGGAGAATGAATAGAATAGAAAGTAGGTGAGAAAGAATAAAAGAGGAAAAAAAGAGGAAAACAAAAACGATTATAAAATTAGAACGGGGAGGGAAGAAAGATTGAATTTATTTGAATAATTTTTACGGCTTATCAACGCTTTGCAGGTGAGTTAAAACCAGAAAATATTTTTAGATTCTTAGAATGTTTTATTTTGTATTTTAGATAATAACGGTTTAGTGATACAAGTCTTACTAATTAACCCATGTCTTGGCGGGAAAGAGGTGTATTCATTTCCAAATAGTATTTGCGCGTTAGTGAATATAAGGAATCCAACTGGAATTAAAACACGAGACATTATCCATTACACCACCCGCACTTCCAAGCTTACAGCAGTTGATATTCCCAAGCGGTCACTCACCTAGCTACTGACCAGGCTCGACGTTGCTTATCTTCAGTGATCGTACGGGAACCCATGTTCCAACGTGATGTGGCCGTAAACCTGGGAAGACAGAGAAGGAGGGGAGAAATTTAAAGAGAGAGGCTATGACGAGTATGAAGAGGAGAATCTGAAGGAGTTGGAAGCGAAAATGAGGAAGAGGAATAGGAAAAGACGAATGGGGAAAGGAAAAAAAGAAGAAACAGAAAGAGTAAGAGCAGGAGGGAGGAGAGAACGACCAGTCCGAGATGAAAGAAAGAGGAAAATGAAGAAGTAAGAAGAAGAGGAATTGGTATATAAAGCATTGGAGAAAAATAAAAGTGAAAGGAAAAAGAGACAAGGAAATAGGAGGGAAAATGCGTGAAGCGGGAGGAGAATGATAGAGGAGGAGGTGGACGATGAAGAAAGTGGTAGGAGAAGGTGGGGGAAATTGAAAATGGAGAAACAGCGAGGAGCTGAAAGCCGAAGATAGGCTAAAGAAAAGAACGTAACCGAGGATAGGCTAAAGAAAAGAACGTAAGAGCAAGCGGTATAGCAGCAGGGGTAGGTTGAGACCATAAAGATTGTTCAGGTGTTCAACATCATCGCTGATTGCGCATCGATCCTGGTCCCGTTCGTCGTCGCCATTACTTCACCCGACTTGGCCGCCATGTATTCCTGTTTCACCGCCGTCGATGCCACGTCGGCTGCCAATCGAAACACAAACCTCTTTGTCTCTGCACAAAACGCTTCCTTTCGATGCAGGTGCAGATATCAGCTGCCGTCATCAACCATTCCACCACTTCTTTCTTCCGTCTCTTCGTTTTTATTCTTCCTTCGTTCATTTTAAACGTTACTTGCGTTCTTCCGTGTATCGCACGTATTCCAGCCTTAATTTCTTCAGCTGTATCGCTAATCTTATCATCCAATGTGGTTTCCGTAATTTTCAATCTTTTCTTCTTCTTTTTTCTGTTGCTTCTGGAAAGTTCTTCAATTTCTCTAATTTAATCTTTTTTTCTCTTCTTCAAAATCTCCTTGTTTTATCGTGTTTATTAAAGTAACTTCTTTCAACTGGAATCAACTGCTAAAATATATAGAATTCATTTTTATCATTTTCTTTTTAAATTTTCACTTTGAGGGGGCGCTGAAACTTACATGGTAGTTAGGTATTTGATCTGACTTTTGAATACGGATTGAGCCGGGAAATTTTCAGCACCCCGGTGTGCTTTCCTTTTTCACGTTTCTCTAAATTCACATTTCTAATGTTAGGTTTTATGACCTTAATGTTTTTTCTAATATCTGGATATTTCCTTTCCTTAATCCATGTCTTTGTTTTTTATCCATCTCCCTTCTTTCTTTGCCACATCTTATGACTCTTTCCTTTATCCACTTTTCTTTTCTTCATTTCTTTCTTTTTTTGTTATTGACTCTTCTGATTCTCTTTCTTCTACCATATCCTTCTTTACTCTTTTCTTTCTTTGCCTCTCTCAGATTGTCTTTCTTCTAGTTTTCATCTTCACACCTTTCTTTCCTTGGCTCTTATCTTTTTCAGATTTTCTCTTCGCTAGATTTCTTCACTTAATTCTTTATTCCAAATTCTCTTTCCTCGATCCATTTCTTATTCTCTTCATCTTTTCAATTTTTTCCTCTTCTACAATCTCTTTGCTCTGTCCATTTTTACGCCTATCTACACCTGAATCCATATCAATTCATTTTGATAATTTCGTAATTACTTTCAACAGACTTTTTTAAAGATTACTTTTGCCTATCGATTCCAAACACATTTAAATCCTTTCTGTCTATATTCGATTATTGCA
The DNA here is from genome assembly GCA_964036315.1 of Acanthosepion esculentum. Taxonomy (NCBI): domain Eukaryota; kingdom Metazoa; phylum Mollusca; class Cephalopoda; order Sepiida; family Sepiidae; genus Acanthosepion; species Acanthosepion esculentum. Next base: position 128,707,502 of record OZ038478.1, read on the forward strand.
TTTTGACTACAGTGGAATGTAAAAAATAGGGTATATAATGATAAATACAGAAAATGTTATCGGTTGTCCCGAAAGTAAGTAACATTTTCTGTACCCTATAAGTGGACTTTAAAATATTTGAACGCATCGCAATTCCCATTTTCCTAAAAATAAATCCGCGTGGTGTAATGGATAGTGGCTCGGATTGAGGAATCGGAGAGCCGAGTTCGAATTCCACTCGAATCCATTACATTCACTTACGTGCTAAAACAGTTGGGAAACGTTTGAATCCTCTTCTTCCCCCCAGCTATGGGTAAATAGCAGGACAGACCGGGTTCTATAGCCTTGGATGGTATCTGATCTACCGCAGAAAGAAATGGCCACCTACTGCGGGAACAAAATTTGCCTCGTCAGTAATGTACCGAAAGAAATATGATCACCTAAGCTTGGTACATAACTGACAGAAGTTAATTATGCATGAATTCTATTCGCTTACGCACAACTACCCTTAGGAAGAGTATGACTCTTCTTTCCCCAACTATAGCATTAAATAACAAAGCAAACGTGGCTCTGTATCCGTGCTTGGCAACCAGTCTAGGAGGAGGACACATCTGAATTCAAAACTGTAACAACTCCCCATGATATCGCGACCCTCTTTAATGAGGATAGCATGAAACAAAATAAATAAACAAACACATGACTTAATGCCGACGACCCGGTTTATTTTCCCGCCTTTTGAGATCTGTGTCAAACTGGAATATTCTGTGAAAGAAAATTACACGCAGTCTGGGAATTTTGTACGCGTCTGCTTGTGACTTGTCATTAATTGTTTCTTTGTTCCTTCTGCTTATACAAGAATGTAAAGTCATGTTATTAAAATCTGATCAGAATACTAGACTAAATATTTAATTCTTAAAATAATTATTCGCTTCTGGACGCCTTCAAGTTAAAGTCTGCTCCGAAGGTATGTGGTTTCGGAGACTTTCTTCGAACGTTCATTCTTCTCGTGAGGATGGCAACGACCCTACCTTAACCATCGCTTGTCGGGCGTTTATAAAAATTTCAGCTATCAGGTTGTCTTTTGTATGTCATAGGTCCAGCTGGGTTTATGTTTTATATGACCAAATCCACTTTGATTATACATGGATGACTATGAGGTCCCCTTATACGTTAATCCCCTGAGGTACCTCGCTCTTTTAATGTTTTGATGTGACACTGGCGACAAAGGTTACTTAGTTATCTCTTAGGGTGAGCTCAGCACATATTAAGGTCATGACAGATAAACTTCTATTAGATCAACGATTCCTTACTGATGTTATATTTCATTCCTTTCTAGCGTGAAAACATACTGGGAGAGAAACTGTTTTCAACACTGGTTTTATTCACCAACAGTTGTCCTCATGTGACTGATTTTTTTTTTCTTTTCCAACTTATTTTTTTCTCATTTCACGACCTTATACGTGAAGAAGCTTCTTCTCTTTAGAAGCTTCTTCTCATTTAGTTGTTAAAGGCAGTGAAAATCATTTTATTGATGATGGCTTCAATAATGTGAGTACTTTTCAGTTTATATATATATATATATGTTAAAAAGAAAGACA
>OZ038478.1:128716578-129109078 GCA_964036315.1 Acanthosepion esculentum
CACACAAGAAATGCTTTAATGATAACTCCCACCAAAACATGATTATTACAACATCTTGAGGGATATCACCGCCCACACAGAGATGACCACAACAGACATTCCCCTCAACCCAGAGGTGACGACAACAGACACTCCCTCCACACACACGGGAACATAAGAAGCAACCAAATACACATTTTTGGAAAATTGCCTACATTTTCGCCTATATTTTAGGGTGACACTAGATACATCCGCCTCTCTCTCTCTCTCTCTCTCACACACACACACACACACACTCCCTCTCTCTCTCTCACACACACACACACACACACACACACTCCCTCTCTCTCTCTCACAGACACACACACACACACGCACACACATATACACTTGTATGAATTAATGTTACAGTCCATCAAACACCTAGACTTACAAGCGTTTCCTTACACATTCAACCACCATTACACACTTTAACGTCCAAAATGTTCCTCACACATATTTTTATTTTATCAAATGCTAATACACATTGACGCGTATCTCACCAATGGGAGCTAACAAAGATCAAACCATACAAGTATTCTGTGTCACTTTGCTTTTTTTATTTCTATCTCAATCTCTGACGAAGCGTGAATAAAAGTGAAACATGTTAGATTGAGATTCGTTTCCTACTTGGTCTTTATTTCACACACACACACACATATATATATATATATATATATATTATAAGTTTTTCACCCCAAGCAAGGCGGGAAGCCACTAGCACGCAAGGGATTACAGAAGATTTGTAGCGAGAGCAGATAGGAGTGATAGAGGAAAAGATGATGAGGAGGATAGTGGTTAGATCAAGGCAACTGGAGATGTCGATTGACATCACATTTGAATAGTTGGATATTATAGTTGTCAGTGAGACAGAAATAGTGAAGGGAGTTCCACAGGCGAGATGTGCGAGATGTGAAGCTATTTGAGCAGAAGAGACGGCTAAATTTAACAGTTTCAACAGTGAACGGGTGAGAGCGGGATGCCAGCCTCGTAGGACGCTTGAATTCATGAAGTCTGGGAACCAGCGCAAGCAGCTCATCGGGACAATTACCATGAAAGTATTTGTAAAAAAAGACACAGAGAGGCGACGGTGCGTCTGTGAGAGAGCGACTGCTGACGAGATATCAGATCAGGCCCAATTACATTGCATATCCGTCTCTGGATCTTATCAAGAACTCCGAGGCAAACAGAAGGGGCTCCAGACCATATATGGCAGCAATGCTCCATGCAAGGGCGATTGATTGATTTGTAGATTTGAAGGATCGATTCCGGGGAGAAAAAATTCCTGGCGCGGCACAGGGAGCCAACTTATGCTGTCGGAGTTAGCTCAATTCCCTAATTATTCACTAAGGGGCGCTCACTCTACACTATAAATACTGAGCAACTTCTTGCCTCGTTATCTTTTTCACTTTGCTTTTCAGTGAACACATCTACAATGTAACCTCTCGCAAAAGATAAGCGTCTTCCAATTTGTGGGAGATGCCATAAACATTGTACACATATACACGTACGTACGAACATTCACCAAAATACAAACTCTTTACGTTCACACACAAACACAAATGTTAATGTCTATGTCACTTGTAAAATTGTTACTTAATACATATATTCGTTGATATATATATATATATATATATATATATATATATATATATATATATATATATATATATATATATATCGGTCTTGTTTGTTTTCTTTACATCTTTGGTTGGGCGCAATTTGAGTCCGCCATTTTCTTGTAGTTGGATCTTCTTCTAGCAGGGAATAAACAGCACATTTTCTAATTCAACAACACTCAAACCCACACGGTCCTCGACAATTTATTGGTTGGTGGATTCCGGGATGAAATCCGATATCAATGAATAACAAACGACAGGAATGGATAAGGAAAATAAATGTATTAACGTAATAATACAAACTGGTAATACGGGTTAGTAGATCCAGGTATGCGGGTTAGTAGCAATAATATATATACAGTCTTGGTATTGAAGTATCGCGGTATGACTCCTTACTGAGTCTACGTGCTCGCTAACTGTGACTCTTGTGCTACCCTCCTCTATTACAGACTGTCCGGGTAGTCACTGGTAGTAGTATATGTATAACTCGAGTGAGTCCATTTGTGTAAAAAGAGGATACCCCTCAGTACCCCCCTCCTTAGATAAGGAATTAGTATCTTTTCCTTTCTCTTATGGTCGACAATTAGAGGCACTGTAAATTTTCTCTTCCTGCTAGTCCTTCCAATTTCTGTCTTCTTGTGGTCTTTGAATCTCAAAAACTTCAAAGATCGCCTCCATCGACTCGTCATTTTCTACGGGTGACGAGCTTGGCTCTTCAACCCGTCTTTTTTGTATTTGGTCAATATGTTTTCTGTGGGTAAACCTTTCGCCTTTTGTGCACATAACGTTTCTTAGTCTGTTAATTATTGTATTTGGTTCCTCATATGCCATATTGTTACTGAAATAGACCCATTCTTGTTTGAATGATCTCTTGAGTACTGTAGGTGTATACCTGTTTTTATTTATTTTTTCCTTCGTCCTCTGAATAAATTCATCCTTTTCGCTTCTTTTCTTATCTCTCGCAAGGTCACAGGTAGTTCCTTTACTGCCTTGTATAACTCTTTACTGTTTTCATCTGTGGCAGCAAATGGCGCGTTTCGCTTCATTTACATACTGGTTGAACATTTTCTTTCAATTCAATTCTAGCTGCACCCTTACAAAACAAGCTGATTGATAGGTGAATCCCATACGTCGAACTTTTTCATCCAGTCTGTACCCACTAGATTTTCTGTATCTTTCATTACGCATATCTTGAGTTTTTTAGTTTTCCCGTGAAATTTAACATTTACGATTATTTCTCCTTCGAATTTTATACGCTTTCCTGTCACTGACTTAGCAATTTTTTGTGTATGTAACATGGTTGGTCTGTTAAGCTTTTTCCATGTCTGTAGGTTAATTATCGTTAGATCGGAACCCGAGTCTATTTGCAATTTTATCTTTTTATTTAAGATTTCAAGTTCCGCATATTTCCTTATGTTGGTATTGTCTTCGTCATGCATCCTAGTAGCTCTTATCCTACTAGTAGCTTTTCTGTTTCTACATTGGGATGCCTTGTGCCCCATTTTTCCACACACGACAGGCTTTTATATTTAAAACGGCAATCCTTATTCCAGTGTAGTCCTCCACATCGATAACATGCAGATGGGGGCGCATATAATGGCTTCGATTTTCGTCATAATTTGCCCTATATGTTGTACTTTTCCCTTTATTATAGAATTTTTGTTTTCTTTCCGGGGAGGGTGAAGAACGTAAACTTTTGTTTAACTTACGTATATGTGATACTCCTGACTCCTCAATGTTCTTTGAGTCTTTCTTTATACTAAAGCATTTTTGGCAATCTTGTGATAATTGTTGTAGTGTTAGTCCAGGTTCATTTTGTAGTTTTGAAAGCATTCTTTTGCGCATTTCACTATCTTTTGCTGAGACTAACCATTGAAAAACAATGAGACACTTGTAATTGTCCGGTGTTAATTCTGCCAACTTGAAGTCTTCGCAATGTTTATTCCCGATTGCGGCAAACGTGGAATAGTCTTCATTTTCGCCCTTTACCAGGTTAAGACATTTCCACCTCTTGTGAAAGAGTGACGTTTTTGGACTGAAAAGCTCTGTAAGACATGTAACTGCTTCGTCAAACGTTAATTCGTTCGTCTTTTTTTGGCAAAATGTAATCCACAAATTTTGTGTATTCCTCAGTTCCTAATTTTCTTATCAACAGACGTAGCTTCTTTGCTTCTGTCCAGTTTTGACAATCAATGTTAAAGATGTCTTCGGGGCGTCTAAAATAATCCCTAATTTTTTTTTCTCTTCTAAGGAGTATTTGAAAGTTTCTATCGTATTCCACACTGCGTCTTGGGAAAAAGTCGCCTCTTTTTCGATATTTTGTTGTTTGTTACCCGCTACCTTTAATATTAGTTCCTGCGTTTGTAGTAATTGTTTTTGCCATTTTTCTTCCATTCTTTCCTGGAGTTGTAATTGCTGTTCATTTTGGTATTTTACAAGTTCTACTAAAATATTTTTAAAATCCTCCATGATAAAAGTCTTACGAAAACCTCGCTTTTCCGTATTTTAGTCCTCGTAAATCTTTTGTCGCCAAGTTGTTGTGGACACTGGCAAAAACGGCAAAGGAGACTTTTGTTTTGTTTTTTTATGTGTGAGTTCGAATACCTCGTCGTCAATTTGTTGTCGACGAGGGAGAATTTTTTCTTTAGTCTTTCTTTCCCGTGTGAGTTCGATATACTCGTCGCCAATTTGTTGTGGACGAGGGAGAATTGTTTTTTTCTTCTTCCCGTGTGAGTTCGAATTCCTCGTCGCCAATTTGTTGTAGATTCCGGGATGAATCCGATATCAATGAATAACAAACGACAGGAATGGATAAGGAAAATAAATGTATTAACGTAATAATACAAACTTGTAATACGGGTTAGTAGATCCAGGTATGCGGGTTAGTAGCAATAATATATATACAGTCTTGGTATTGAAGTATCGCGGTATGACTCCTTACTGAGTCTACGTGCTTGCTAACTGTGACTCTTGTGCTACCCTCCTCTATTACAGACTGTAAGGGTATTCACTCGTAGTAGTATATGTATACTTCGAGTGAGTCCATTTGTGTAAAAATGGGAGACCCCTGAATAGTATTTATTCGCCCCAAGTAAAGCGACAATGTCACCAAGACGCAAGGGCCTACTGGAAGTGGAAAAAAGTGAAATAATTTAGAAGGAATCAGAAACACAATAACAGTATAAATTTCATAATTTAAGCGAGTACATTAGACGTATAGAGTTGAAGTAAAACGTAGAAGGAACTGGAAATCTAAACGGAAAACAATGGAAAAATCTCTACTCCTGTTCAAAAGACCTGTAACATCATGGGATATTTGCCCCTCCCACAAAATGTTTAATATCTAAAAAAAAAAAGCACTAAACTAATCGGGTTTAAGACGTTTAACCATCTTGAAACCATTTACCGTAAAAATCACTAAAAAAAAACCTTGAGTTATTCAGTAGTTAGAAAGAGAACAGGTTAAAATCATTTTGCGCCAGACCCATTATATCTTCCCAACTGAGAAATGGTGAGAGGAAAAAGATCATTCAGACCTTCCATCTCCAAAGTTCATTCAAGAACAGTTTTAGAGAACGGTGAATAAGTTTTTTAAAAAAGATGGAGCAGTAGAGAATAAACTAGATCAGGAGGTCATAACAGCAAAAGGGATCATCATTTCAACTTAGAGCTAAATACATTCTTATTATTCAAAGTAGAGTCCAACAGTGTTATAAAGCCCTCAGAGAATTCCAGTAATATATATATATATATATATATATATATATATATATATATATATATATATATAGAGAGAGAGAGAGAGAGAGAGAGAGAGAGAGAGAAAGATAATTGTGTAGTTGGGGAGTAATTCCTCTTTTATATTAGTTTCATTGAATACGACTGGCAAGGCACTATTATTAAATTTTTCTTGCATCATTGCGTAAAAGTGGTTTCTTTTCTGGACATCAGTCAGTTAGGTGCCATGCATCATAGACGCATGACTGACGAAGCAGATTTTTTTCCCGCAGTAGGTTGCCATTTCTTTCTGCTATAGACCAGTTGCCATCTAAAACTATAGAACCTGGTCTGTCCTGCTATTTACCCATATCTGGAGGAAGAAGAAGAGGATTCATACCTTTCCCAAGGGTATTAGCACGTAAGTGAATGTAATGGGTTCGACTGGAATTCGAACTCGGCTCTCCGATTCTTCAATCCTCTATCCATTACTCCACCGTGATGATCTGTAGACCCGAGCACATTCAACTAATCTTTTACCAAGAATGTTTTTATTTAAATGTACCCACACACACACACACACACACACACACACACACACACACACACACACACACACACACACACACACACACATATATATATATATATATATATGTATGTATACAGGCTGATTTAAAAAGAAAGAGCATATTTCGAAAATTTAATAAAACAAATGCTGAGAGACAGATTATAACAATTATTTAAAATCTAAAAATAACAGCAAAAAGAAGCATTTAAACAAGGTTGAAAAAATCATTTATTTTAATAACTTTAAACCTTTTCTAGTAATGTGTTGAATGTGTTTCTGTCTCTTAACATTTGTTTTTATTAAATTTTCGAAATTTGTCGCCCTTTCTTTTTGAATAACCATGTACATATATGGATGGGAATGTTTTTAATTTCCGAACACGGCAAGCACGTTGTGGCCGTGTTCATAGTTGATATTATTGAGAGTTGGCTTTTTCTTTTTTATTAAATTATTTTTTTAAAATTAAACTAGTTTCGTAGGTCTACGTGTGTATTTAAATAAGACATAATAGGGCTATGATCCGAGAGATATAAAGTATATTTACTTGATAAGCATGTAGTTGTACGCCCGATGTAATTTTCATTCATCAATATGTTTTTGCCAGGAACACAACTTCGTAAGGGGCATGTGAATTCCTCAATAATGTTGGTCCTATGTAGTTTGAATCTTGCTGAGGTGTTGTCATTGTTGACGATGAAGTTGGCAGTTTTAAATCTTTTCATAATAGACAATTAACTTAAAAAGTGTGTATTATATCTATCGGCCTACTCATTCGAGAAATCTTAGTAAACATAGAACTAAATCTCAAACAAAAAGTTTATCATTATTCATATGCACATATATAGGTATTTAGAATTCTGGGCGACATATCCTAAGGACTAATCTTGATTTTAATTTTTCGTTTGTGGCGGGAATAGAAAATAATTAAAAATGTTTTTGTCAGTTGGTTTGTGATAAATTTTAAAATCTAATTTCTTATTGTTTGTATTAATAAAATGCCGAGGAAAGGTAGGGAATTGTTTATTTCAAATTCATGTGTGAAATCGATGTAGGTTCAACCTTATTATATTAGGTTTCATTATTTTGTCCAATAGATTAATACTACGAAGACATAATAAAAGAATGTCATCTATGTATAAGGTAATATATGGTAAGTGGAGATTTAGGTATAATGTAGCCCAGAATACCTAAGTGAAGAAGCGAAATACACCGAGAAAACATTTAGACTTTTTCACTACCTACATCATTTCAACGCTAGGAAAAAAACTTACAAAATCCACAAATACCAAAACCTAGACACCAACGGAACATCTAATACCAACAACACAAAATACATAATCCGATTCTCTAACGCTCTTCGGACAAAATTTATAAATAAATTAGTTATATCCCTAATACGAGAATCCTTGCCACCACGTCCAAAATAATCGGAGATATACTTAGAAAGAAAAATAAATCCATTACCACTCCGAATTCCGGTACTTATTAAATACAGAGTGTCCATAAAGTTCGTATACACTTTAAAAAATTTATAACTTTATGTGTATTTGCGATAGAAATAATCTATAAAAAATGTTATAAAGTTTAATGTACCTAGTTTTAAGTATAGCTAAAATAACTGATGTGATTTCAGGCATTACTGTAAATCAGCTGGCAAATGTTTTCCGTGAACTGCAAAATCGTGTTACCCTTTTATTCATAATGATGGAGGATATGTGGAAACTTAAATAAAATTTCAATAAAACCTTAAAGAAATATAGATTTACTTCTTTCTAATCCTTTTTACAAATTATTTCTATCGCAAATACAAATAAAGTTATACATTTTTTAAAGTGCACACGAACTTCATGGACACCCTGTATATTGCTTACAATGTAAAAGAATATATGTATGTATATATGCACTCAAGAACATCATAAATATGTCTGTGTGTATGTGGGGGGGGGTATGTGCGTATTCAGTGATCTGCAAACTCTGTTTTAGTGTTAAAAGAAATTATCCTGACAACACTGTGATCACATACAATTTTGATGAAGATGAAGGCTCTCCGCGGTACCTTCATTGTGCTAGCTGCTATATTTTGAAAGTTCAGAAAATAAAATAAATGGCCTCTTCCCGAACTCTATAATTAATCCTAAACATTGACATATATACACAAATAGAACAAACACACGATCACACGTACATACACAAAGTATGTGTGTGTGTGTGCGTGTGCATAAGTTTAAATAGCGTTCATTTTTTTTTTTAAGAAAAAGTTTTCCCGCGTCCCTCTTCTTTAATTTCCTAGAAAAAGACGAATGAGTTTTAGCCACATTTCTTTTTTTATTTCATTGACTGTTTACATTTTCTTACTTTTTCAGCACACTAATGATTTTAAGCCGTTAGCTGAAATTATCACTCGATCAATACCCCGGGGCGAACTTGAGCTGATTGATAATATTATTATCTGTTTAATCAGCCGTAACTCCTGTCGGATGGCTATTCAAACTTCGTTATTTATTTTAACTTTCTTCCTTCACAGCCACTGACTCAGTTCCTCATTGTTATCTAAAGTAAGCTTGCTGTCTCTTTGCGGCTACACACCCTTCTTTTCTCTTTTTTAATCTCTATTTGATTTGCCGTTTATCAGGTCACGACGCTTTGCAAATTAATCTGCTGTGATAATTTGTTAAGGTACCCGATAAAACTTCATTGTCGGCTAGAAAAACAAATTAACTGATGATTTCCTATTGAAACAATATAAACGGGTATGTCAAAATTGCATAGGCGTTTCGAGTTGGCTTACTCATGATTTTTCACCATCTGAATTATCATGATGAACCGATTTTGCATTGCAGAATTGCTGCTAGCAGATTTTTCAATTTCTGTAAGTCGTAATAAAAAATTCTGTTTTTGAGACCCGCCAGCCACAGGGACCAGAGCCGGTGCAAGAGTCTCGTCCCCACCCACATCAACTTATGACCCTCCAATCTATGATACGCCTCACTCCACTACATCTCAGGTTTCATAAGGTAGTATTCATATAAAATACAAATTTTACTGCAACCAAATTATACACAATGATGGAGAATATGAAATATAGGTGAATAATTCAACTAGAAAAAATTGAAAATAAATACAATGTATCTAAATACAAACTAGAGACATATTATATATCTTAATATAATAGATCATGCCATCTTAAATAAATGTCATAATAGAGCATTCCATCTTAAATAAATGTCATAATAGATCATGCCATCTTAAATAAATGCCATAATAGAGCATTCCATCTTAAATAAATGTCATAATAGATCATTCCATCTTAAATAAATGTCATAATAGATCATTCCATCTTAAATAAATGTCATAATAGATCATTCCATCTTAAATAAATGTCATAATAGATCATGCCATCTTAAATAAATGCCATAATAGATCATGCCATCTTAAATAAATGTCATAATAGAGCATTCCATCTTAAATAAATGTCATAATAGATCATGCCATCTTAAATAAATGTCATAATAGATCATTCCATCTTAAATAAATGTCATAATAGATCATGCCATCTTAAATAAATGCCATAATAGATCATTCCATCTTAAATAAATGCCATAATAGATCATGCCATCTTAAATAAATGTCATAATAGATCATTCCATCTTAAATAAATGTCATAATAGATCATGCCATCTTAAATAAATGTCATAATAGAGCATTCCATCTTAAATAAATGCCATAATAGATCATGCCATCTTAAATAAATGTCATAATAGATCATTCCATCTTAAATAAATGTCATAATAGATCATTCCATCTTAAATAAATGTCATAATAGATCATTCCATCTTAAATAAATCAACGATGTTTTGCGGCAATTTTTAACATCAACTTGAGATTTTTCTTGTTGAAAATTTGAAGAATTTTGATACGTTAACCATTATGGATAAAAAAAAGTGAATTTTATATATAGTTTTTTTTCGAGGTTTAGCATTAGCAAAACAAATTCACAGATTTGGATGACAAAAAAACACCGCAGAATGATGTCAAAAACCGCGAAAATATTTCATCATTTAATAATAGACAATTGTGCTTTGTTTAATTTGCAACGTATATAAATGGTTATTACAAAGGTGTTTGGAGTCATCAGTTGTGATGACGACGTTATACCTCCATTCATCTTCGCACAGGATCTCAGACTTAACACGGAAGCTCTATGAGAAGTGCTTCTGTGGGTCAAGAAGGTAGCTGCTCGAAGACCCTATGTCTTGCAACAGGTCCCCACGCAATGCCACACAAGCAGAACACAGTTATGGCTGTCAGACAATTTCTGCTACCACATCATCACTTACATCTAGCCACCTAATTTCCCAGACTGCAATCTTCTTGATTATCATGTGTGGCACGCAGTTTACTCTTTAGTATTTCAAGATATTTTTGCGTAATTTTGGTAAATATATCAAGGTCTCTCCAGGTGGTTAATACGCCGTTTAGCACACGATTCCTCACCTCTCTCAGGAAATTCCATTCAATCGCTGGACCTCCACTATGAATCCATCCCAAACCACGATAATGCGCAGCCAGACACGCACATTATCATATTTAAGTTTTGGTGTGTGTAAAGTAATTTAAGTCTCTGTATTAACTACCTGAAACCACTATCCACCGTCTAAAGATTTTATTACCTATACATCTCTCTCCCCCCTATCTCTCTCTTTGTGTGTCTCTTAATATATACAATATATATGGAATTTCCAGGAAGATATAGATTCAGGGAGAGTTCTATGTCAAAAGACAGAGCAAAATTATTATTAATTAATGAATATCAAACCGTTAAAATCCCATAGGTTTTAAGTGTTTGATATTCTTTAATTATTATTATTATTATTATTATTATTATTATTATTATTATTATTAATATATATATATATATATATATATATATATATATATATATATATATATATAGAGAGAGAGAGAGAGAGAGAGAGAGAGAGAGAGAGAGAGTTGTATTGATGTGATTTTGTGACCCTGGGTTTCACACTATTTGCAATCATCAGACAAACTGATTAATTTTTAAATTTTGGGTTTGTTGATGGTTGGTATATCGGTGTTTTTATGGTAGTGGGAAGAAAAATTGTCGTCAGACGCCACTCATACGTACGCCGGCATACATACGCGCACGTTCACGCATTGCAGCTCACACAAATATAAACATATATGAACAGTGTGGAACTGAGCGTATATGCGCATCCATGTGTTGTTGCGTGCATACATACGCAATTGGTCGCTGTATTCAATGTTGAATTGTGTAGCGAACTTCTTTCGCAAGGCGCAGTGTCAACGCACAAACCGTTTGTCTATTTTGTTCGCCGAATAATGGTTTCTCGCATACAGATATATACGTATGCACGCGCGTTCACACATTCTATGCGTCTGGGTCACAAACTCACATCAATACAACTAAATATGTTAGCTCTATGACTGATATTGATCGCTTTCCAATAAGTACCGCGCATATATAATATAAAAATATATATAAAAATTACATATATATATATATATATATATATATATACATACATCTGATATATATATATATATATACATCTGATATATATATATATATATATATACATCTGATATATATATATTTATACATCTGATATATATATATATATATATATATTTAGTAAAACTAAAGAGCCAGACAAACCTACATAGATTTCATCTACGCGGACCGTCAGGGTGGACATTTTTTCCCCTTGGGTAATGGTTTGTTCATTTACAAGCTAAAACACCTGAGGTTTTGCCGGACGAGTATAGCTGCTTATATTTATAAGTTGATTATTGTTATATATATATATATATATATATATATATATATATATATATATATATATATATATATATATATATATATATATATATGAACTTGAATATGGTCTCTGAATCTGTAAGAATGAATGGGATTCCTGGAATGAGTTGTCTTCTGAAGTTGCTCTGATTGGTTGCATTTTAAGCGAAATAGAGTCTTTATTATTATTGTTATGTTCTATCTATCTATCTATCTATCTATCTAACTATCTATCTAAACACACACACACACACACACACACACACACATATATACACATATATATATATATATATTAATTGAAAGTTTTTTTATGTATTTGTATAATAAACCTTACCCTCGTTGTCAACACTAACATAAATTTCTTGTTTTCAAGATAAACAGGAATATACAAAGAAATAAAATAAAGGCAGAAAAGTGAATCTGAGTTTTAAAAAGCGTAAAATTTAATAATTTTGTTATTCTCTTTCGGAAGATAAATTGAATGAAAACGATGCATCGAGATGAATGAAAAGGGCTACGATAGACAAACACTAATTTTCTTGTTCCTTTCTTTCTTTCTTTTTGTGGTGATGGTGAGGATTTATTTTTAATGAAAACATTTCCGTGTACCTGATGATTAAGCACAGTTGATAGAACGTTTTCCTTTTCTTTACCTTTCTGTCGTTACCGTCATAGATGTGTTCAAAAATCATTTCTTTTTTTTCTTTACTTTTTCGTAACTAAAGAAAAAAAAGATGAAACTGAGCGCGTGAACAAATAGAAAAGAAAACAAAGCCCATCAGAACCGGCGGCGTAAGCGCACAAGAGAGATACGCTCTTGAGATAATCGTGTTTTGGCTCTTGAACCGTCATTATTTTTCCGGTTCTTTTTTTAAGTTTGCTCTCTCTCTCTCTCTCTCTCTCTCTCTCTCTCTCTCACACACACACACACACACACACACACACAGTCTATCTATCTATCTATCTATTTATCTAGATCGTTGGACGTGGATACTTTTTCTTTCTATTCCAATTGAAACATCGCTGGGACGTCTTTTAGACAAACTATACGGCTTTCGCTACTCTAAGGTCAACTGTTGATGCGTTAATGGTTATTGCTGCAGTGTCTATCAAGCTTTAGATGAGAATGGTGAAACTCGAAGGCGTTTGACAGGATTTGGCATGCTGATTTTCTTCACAAGTTGAAAGGTCATGGTATTTCTGGGCGAATTTTTGATCTGATCTAACCTTTCTTATGAAATCGCGAAATGGAAGTTGTCTTCAACGGCGACTCTTCTATTTCTTTTTACATTTAATACAGATATCTTCCAGGGCTCTATCTTTGGATATACAATGTTTCTCTTTTTCATCAAACGAAAAATAACTTTTCAATGAATAATGCTCTCTTTTATGTTACGTCGAGGACAAGATAAAATCATTTCCTATGCTCATTCGTCTGTTTGCGTTATTAATATTATTTTTTATTTCCTTTGATATCTGGCGTTTACACATTTCTTTCCGGGTCTCGCCCAGGGACCTAAGGTTAGAAATGGTTTCATGACATTTTCCACTGAAAAAAAAATAATTACATAGATAAAGCCCTTCGTAAAGTGTGAGCTGTATTTGTCAGAATATTTTTTGTATCTCTTTGAGGCATGGACTTCCAGGGATCCCTTCAATTAGTCTACTGGAATATTTTCCAACCAATCCTAAGGCTCCAACTACAACAGGGATTGTTGATGTTCCAATATGCCACATTTTTGAGATTTCTATTTCAAGGTCCTTGTATTTTGACAGCTTTTCGAATATCTTCAAAGATACATTGCAGTCTGCAGGGACTGCCATATCAATGAGGAGGTATTTTTTTGTTTGTGGTCTTTAATAACAATGTCTGGGCGGTTGGCTTTGATTGTTCTGTCAGTGTGTATTGTGTAGTCCCATAGAACTGAAACAGGTCCTATCTCCATATCTGGGTCTGGGTGGTGTTCGTACCAGTTTCTTTCAGTTTCCTTCCCATAGAAGTTGCAAATTTTCTAGTGCAGATATTGGCCCACTCTGTCATGTCGGGTGTTATATTCAGTGGGTGCCAATATCGTGCAACCTGATACAAGATGATCAATGGTTTCTGGATATTTATCACAGAATCTGCATTTTGGGCTAACAGTATTTTAGTATATGTGCTTGATAATTCCGAGTTAACAAGCATTGGTCCCGTGCAGCAAGGATAAAACTTTCAGTTTTAGTTTTCAACCCTACACTACGTAGCCACTGATGGGTACGGTTTTTGTCTACGTCAGCTTGTTTGGTACGGGCAGAGTACTGGCCATGAAGCGGTTTATCTTGCCATTGTTTCTGCATCTGGTCGGTTGCATTTGTCTTTGCTTTCTTTTTTAAGTATTTTGCAGCTTCAGCCGGTTTACCGTGTTGTACTTGTATTTCTGCGCCCATTTGAAACTCCATTTTGAATTTGTTGGCTTCCTTTATTACGGAGTAAAGACGCTTACTACTTTCATATTCCTTGACACATACCATCATCCAGTCTTCTGTAGTTTCCAAGTATCTTTGGAGGCCAATTGTTGTAGTTTTGTCGGACATTATTATTATTATTATTATTGTTGTTGTTGTTGTTATTATTATTATATCCTTTGATTTCTGGTGTGTACACATTTCTTTCCGGGTCCCGCCTAGAGACCTAAGGTCAGAAATGGCATCATGATATTTTCCATGAACCAATTAAAAAAAAATCGCGCACATATTTTGCATAGAAAAAGCCCTTCGTAAGGTGTGGGCTGTACTCGCGAGAACTTTTTTTTGTATATATATACACACACACACACACACACACACACATATATATATATATATATATATATATATATATATATATATATATATATATATATAAAACATGACGTGTTAATTCATCTATCTTTCACAGATGGTCTCCGAATCTGCAAGAATGAATGCCTCATTATTATTAATATTATTATTATTATTATTTGATATCTTCTTCGATTCTAAGATTTATGAACTAAAATTATAAATATATGTAGAATTACTATTTTAATCGGTATCACCCCATGCAAGTTAGTAAAGCCATTAAGACACAAGGGGTTACAGGGTGTGGAAGAATTAGAACCATTAAGAGGAAGAGGAAACACAAATCAAGAGGGCAGTAGATACCAATTGACATTACATTTAACATTTCGCAGGTTATAGTTGGCTGGAAAACATGAAGCCGGGAGCAAATAGTGCGAGAAAAGTAACTGTTAGCATAGAATTTCCGGTTACATTTAACCAGCTCAATACCAATCTAGTATTGCGCTTAAATCCAAAAGGCTTAGGTACCATAGCGAAGAGATCATCCGAACAATAACTATGAAAGTATTTATAAAAGACACAGAGAGGCAACCTTACGGCGATGATAAAGTGACTGAAGCCGAGCCAATAGATCAGGACCAGTTTTACCAATGCTGATTTTTCTTTGAATTTTATCACGGAGCTCGTGTTAAATAAGGGGCAGCGGATCATATGCGGCAGCAATATTCTAAGTATGGACGAATGATGTTTTCCGTGAACTTCAAAATCGTATAACCCTTTGTATTGCTAATGATGGAGGACATGTGGAAACTTATATAAAATTTCAATAAAACCATAACAATATAGATTTACTTCTTTCTAATCCTTTTTACAAATTATTTCAACTGGCTAAAAAGGAATGCTACATCATTGTTAAGGACCACAAACAAGATTTTGAGGCAGACCCCACTACCAGAATGATAAACCCAACCAGACCCGACATAGGAAAGATAAGCAAAAGAATCCTAGAAAGGATCACTAGGCAAATCAAAAAATGCCTTGGATTAACACTCTGGATTAATACCAAAGAAGTCATCAATTGGTTTTGCCAACATCGACAATAAGCCTGATTGCACCCTAATACAGTTCGATATTGTGGATAGTTACCAGTCAATATCAAGAGATCTCTTCACGACTGCACTGGAATGTATATTCTGACTTAACTAAGGAAGAAATGAACATAATTCTTAGTGCAAAAAAATATGTCCTCATCCATAATAGGGACCAATAGAATAAAAACACTAATGACAATTTTGACATCACCATGGGATCTTTAAACTCTGCATAGTCTTCTGACCCTGTTGGTCTATTTATACTATACAATCTAACCGCGCACCGGGAATTAGACATTAGGGACGTCGAGCTATACAGGGATGACGGGCTCATGGTAGTGAGGAGTTCCACAAATGTTAAAATAGATAAAATTAGAAAGATAATATATAGTGACTTCAGAAAACTGAACTTAAAAACTACAATCAACACTAAATTAAAAAGGGTAAACTTCCTCGACGGAACTCTAGACTTAATGAACAACATATACCTACCTTACAGAAAACCTAACACTAATCCCATGTATGTACACCCTAAGTCAAGCCACTGTCCATCTATAATTAAGCATATACCCACATCAATGGAGAAAAGAATAACCACGAACTCCGCTAATAAGAAAATATTCAAACAACACAGTAATTTTTATAACACAGCCCTAAAAAATAGCGGATACAAAAACGCTAACATAAATTATAGAAACAATAGAACTAACAGGAAGAAAAACAGGAAAAGAAAAATCATTTGGTATACTCCTCCGTTCAACCATAAATTCCTAGCTTTAATTGAAAAACACATTCCTACTAATAGCAGACTTAGCAAGATCTTTAATAAAAACACCTTAGAATTAAGTTATAGTTGCCCTGAAAATCTAGAAAGAATCATAAAAAACATAATAATAAAATCCTGGAAAAACACGCATGTCAAAACAGTATTAATAAAAATCCTAAACTAAAATTAGACAAAAATAATGAAAAATTATCTAATTGTAGAAACCATGAAGACTGCCCGTTGGAAAATAAATGACACACAAAATCTGTGGTATACCAATGCACTATCTCATCCATTGAGAGTCCTAATACTGATAGGATATACATTGGTTCAACGAAAAATGAATTTAAAATTAGATGGAGACAACACAAAAGCTCCTTCAATAATATTAGAAATAGAAATCAGACATCCGTATCCAAATATTTTTTGCATTTAAAAGAAATGAATAAAAAGCAAAAGTAAAATGGAAAATAAATAGAACAAGAACTTGTAAAACCTGGGATGACACATGCTCTTTATGCCTACACGAAAAACTACACATTATTAAGTTCCTAAATAATGAAAATTTATTAAACCATAGACATTAGTTAACAGTTTTTTGCCGACATCAACAAATTTTCGCATTAAATAATTAGAATAAAAAATAAATTTCATAGTCTAATAAAAGGCTTAAAAGCTTAACACAATCATAAGATAGAAAAAACCTTTATGAAGTCGTCAAAAAACAAATTGTAGTTCATGCGACACGTTTATATATGAAACAGCCCTTTGGGAAAATGAATAAATAAATAAAATAAAACAAAATTCTCTAGACACTTAACGACATAACATGGTGCCAAATGCTATCTTTCGCTGCGACTGACCAGACGATGTACGTACATGAATGCCATCATTCGCTTTGAAATGGACACCCCTTTCCGAAGGTGACTGATATGTGGATAAAAATTAACTGTTAGACAACTTATCAAAATGGTCGCCCCAGCCGTTTCCATAGTAGTTAATTTTGCGAATTAAAATGCTTATAAAGATGCGTAAATTTCAAGATTGATTATTCCTAAATTTTCGCTTGAGGATGAAACAGGGCTTGAGATTTTAATTCAGTTTAATTTTAATAATTATATTGAGGGTTTCGGCTCTCGTTTTTGAAACATGAGAAATCTTATGTAGCTAAGGAATCATATATTTTAAAAAATAAAGATATATATATATATGTATATATATATATATATATATATATATATATATATATATATATATACCAGGCACACACATCGCAGCCAAATGTACTCAGTATGATGAGCGTTTTGATAAAACCCGTCCATAACCTTGCTGTTGGGAACGATTTAGAAATACCTTCCATTCATCAACCCAGTTCGCTTCGATAGTTTACGATTGAGACGTTTCCAAATATGTTAATGTGATTACCTTAGCTGCTCCATCGTTCAAACTGAAAAAAACAAATATAGCTCACGAAACTCAAGATATGTTGCTCTCCCACTTCTCTCAGTCATGAACGGAGGTGCATAGTTCGTTTGTTCCTAAAGGACGTCCCCAGCTGGTTAAGTGTAAACAACTAGCAAGCAAGTTTAAGGTGCTTTATTTCTTTGGTAACAAAGAAAAGAATACTGAGCTGTTACGTGACATATGTCCTTCTTTACGGCAGCGAATGTTGGACGATTTCCTCTTAGATGAGGAAGTGACTCGAGGCAACGGAGATGTGGTTCTACAGAAGGATGCTATGGTTATTTACCTCACCATACGGCCGTTATTTAATGCAGGGAAAACCGATCCCGTAGGCTCGGGCAAAAATTCCCCGTAGACCCCGTAAGAAAGGCGTCGGGTAGCTGTCTAACCCCCCCCCCCCCAGACGAGACTCTGCCCTTCGGCAGGGCCTGTCTGGGTTCCTCTCCACCCGAAGGCAGAGAGTTCGACTAGCTTAGCTGGAGACGAATCACCAACTAATTGCCGAAGCAAGCCCAAAGGATGCTAAGAATATCATGGACCGAGCATGTTGCAACGATGAGGTCTTAGAGAGGTTGCAAACAGGGAAAAGGTTTATACTTAACATCAGAATGAGGCAGCTGAAGTTTTTGGGACACATAATTAGGAAAGGAAGGCCTGGAGAATCTGATACTTACGGGTCGAATAGAGGGAAAGCAAGACAAGGGAAAACTGCGCGTGACATACCTCACGAGCTTGAGCATGTAGATGACAGAACGTGGTCTCGGGGAGCAGAGGGAAGGAGCTTGCTGAGAGCTGCAAGAGATAGAGGGAGGTAGTGAGCCGTGATAGCCTACATCCTGAAAGGACATGGCACATAGAAAGAAAAGAATTAAAAAAGACAAAACATGTACATAGTAACACCTCCAATCAATTAAGCCATGAGAGGTATACCTGTTGAAACTTCAGAGCAATTATTATTATTATTATTATTATTATTATTATTATGCCCTTTTTTCGAAGCAAAGACTACTTGACTCTTGTGTAATAATATAATTTCCGATTTGAGAAGGAATGTTGGGTAATCTCCCTGTAGATGAAAAGGAGATTTGAAACGACAGGAAGGAGGTTCTATCGGGGAATGCTGATCCTAACATGGCTAGAATAGTTACAAGTTACAATGAAGTTTTAAGGGAAATTGGGGACTACTAGGAGACTGTTGCTGGCAATTAGAAAAAAAAAACATCTTAAATTTCTGTCATATAGAATAAAGAAAGAAATCCGGGAACCTTTAAAACTCACAGGATGTAGTGAAGGCAAGAATAGCAGAGAGAAACAACGATTAATCTACTTCAATTATTTTGTCTTATTGGGTGGCAGGACATGGATAAAGAATTATTGTAAAGGGTCTAAATTTAGTTACAGCAACAAAAAAAGGCAAGCATTTATAGAGAGGGAACATACTCTCCCAACTTCTGAAAGGATACGAAACAAATAAATAATAATAATAATAATAAGAGTCGGGTCCAAACTAAGATCTCGAGACGTATAGAGGAGATGTCGCTCGAATGACAGCAGCTACCGTGGGGTATGTAGATTGTTCTGAATAAGATAATGATATGGACATCATACTTGGTGATACATTTGGAGATTTCCATTCCCTTCTACATGGATCCCGGTGCTCTTATGACTACTTGTGTTACTTCGCACTTCCTACTGAAAATCTTGTTGATCTCGATTTCCAAATCTTTGAATTTGGATAACTTCTTTAACTTTTAGTGAGAGTTTCTTTCATATGGCGTTGTTGTTTTTTTTTTTCTTCTTCTTCTGTTACACTCGTTTAGAATAGACAGATGTTGCTTCATTCGTGAATTTAACAAAATTTGGTGATTTTTGTCTTTCTTCGTCTTTAGAATTGTTAAGCATTTCTTTCAGGCCACGGTATTTTTTTCTTTCGATGATCGTCACCTCATTGGCGTGTTCAATGACTTTACATCCTGTACATCCGAATCTGAACTCTAGTCCTTAGGCGCTAGAGGAGAGATATCATTTTATTGAGTGTATTTTCTGTGATATATAGGCGGTTCTGAGTATGTTAATCGTAGGTGTGGACGTTGCCTAAAATAGCGCTTTTTATTTCCTTTTCCATGAGTCTTAGAATTCCAATGATCACTTGCACTATTTCGATCTCCAGGTCATTCTATTTTAATTTTCTTTTTTTTACCATTTTTGCGGGCCTTTCTTTCAGATGACTCTCGACCAAAATTAAAGAGCTCGTTCTAGCCATATGACTCAACTATTCTCTGCCAGATATCAATCAGATATTTCTAGACTACTCTTACTACTACTACTACTACTACTACTACCATCATCTTTATCATCATCATCACGCTTCCCGTTTGAAATCCTGTACAACCTAATTCAAATTATGGTGCTAGAAGAGAAATACCATTTAATTGATAATATTTTCTGTAGCATATAGGCTGTTTCGAGTAGAGTAATCTTTTGGACAGAGTAGGTTTTTGATGTTGCCTAGGTTATGGTTGATAAACTTTTCCATTGCCTTCCTCGTGAGTCTTATTGATCCAATGATCACTCGTACTTTTTCGATCTCCAGGACTTTCTATTTGAATAGGTTTTTTTTTACTTTTTTGCGTGTCTTTCTTTCAGATATTACTGCTACGTCGACGAGCATGTATCTCTTTTCTGTCCTTGATAACAAGGTCAGCCTTGTCGAGTCTTATCTCTCTGTCAATGTAGAAGGCAATGTCTCAGTGACCATGTTCGCCTGATGTTCATGCCACTTCTCACTTGATATGATTACCTTACTCCTGCATATCTTCTAGAGCATGTCAGTCGTTGCCTTGTGCCTGACAATATACTTGTTTTTTTCGCCAGTTCTCGGCAGCCAGGGAATGTATCCGACATTTTCCTCATATTTTCTACAGAACCTGTATCCTTAATGTTTCAATAGTGATGGCTTCTGGCTGAGAGACTGATTTTGGGCAGTAAATATCAGATCATCCCTATCTGTTTTCATTCCGTTTCTCCTCAACTATTGCTTTTCCTTGGTACAAATCTACCGCTTTTGTCGGTTTGGGTTTTTCCTGTGCAGTACTTGGTCTTCCCAGACTTTCTATAGTTGCCGATGTCCATCGTGGTTTTTTTCCCTCCTGTTTTATTCGTTTAGAATAGATGATAGATAGTAACGTCCTAATAAAATTTTGTACGCCCCATTCCAGATTATTTCATTTACAAAATTTTATTAAAAGCAGAAAAGGAAACTGCAGAAGGAGAACTATAAAACGCACCAAGTGTAATACTTTCTTGGGAAAGATAAAATGGAGGATGGAATTATGAAGTTGTCTTAAAGATGGTAGATTGTGGTCTTTTCCTTTTCTGTTAGTGGGTTTTCATAGACCTTTCTTGGAAACTGTAGCTTCTTTTTTAATAATGGGAGATCTTTGACTTTGCTATATAAAGAATTGGGTCATCCGTTTTCATCAGTTATACGTCAATCCTGATAATGACAATACTGTAGCTTACTTCAAGTTGAAACTTGTGGTAGGTATATCTGGTACATCTTCACTTAGTGAATATCTTCCTTGTTATGGTCATTCATCAGCATCATTATTATTATTATTATTATTATTATTATTATGAGGATGGTCAGAACGGCGGTGAAGACAATTATGTGATGAGCCAGGCTTACAAAATAATTCGGTCATTAGACGACTCTGAGAACTTTAGTGTCTAAACATTCCCCACCGGGTTTGGAGAAAATGGATGTAAAATTTATATGTAATTGAAAATTGTTCTTTTGTTCAAAAGTATCACAAAATTCCAGAAATTTTAGCAAACTTTCCTGTGTACCTTCGCAGATTAAATAAATCTCTATCAAAATACTGGTTCAAGAATCGTTCTAACCATGCTGATAAAATCAAACCCGAATCGCCAATAATTCCGTCATCCATTTTATGTTTCCCAGAAAAGAATTGCATTTAGTACCTTCTGCAGTTCTGGAAATGAAGTTTCCTTTTCTTCTTTTAAGAGAATCTTGTAAAGACAGGATTAAATAAATAATCTGGAGGCGGGGTGTACAAAATTTTATTAGGACGTTAAAAACAGACATTTTAAAAGTATGCATTCACATAATATATACAAATATATTAAAGCAACGGTGGGGAAGAAGAGTAAGGATAAGATAAAATATGAATTACTATAAAGTGGTGAACTGTAATATATAACAAAAAATCAGTAAAAAAGAAAACGGTAACCAGTTAACTCTTCTTGCTCTTCAGAGTTCAACTGAAGACAAAACATATAATTATGAGCAAAACGACTAAAAATACAAGCAGTGAATCAGGAATGTAAGTCACATTTAAATTCAGTAACCAATCTTTCTGCTTACAGAAGAATGGTTGCCTAGACAGCGTGCTTGAGACCCTATATATTAAGTCTAAACAACCTTCCCTTTCGCACAATACAGGAAGTTATAGTTTTTTTACTAATTAATACGGAAGCAATAGACTAATGTAATCAAGCTGAACTGTAATGTTTAGCGTTTCATTTAGAATATTGGCGATGTTGGTTCTCTCCAGTATTATTTGATCACTGTCGTTCTCTACTGGTCTACCCGACCGTGGAGCATCGCTTAGCAGTAAGTCTCTATTACGATACTTCGCAAAACACTGCTTGCACATTCGACCACTTGCACTTCTATTCCCACGTGATATATACCTTAAGGACCAGAGCGATCATGGCTCTGTACAACTTCGTCCTTTGGCTCTAAGTTTTTTACTAACTCTCTTTGTCCCTCTTCTGTCATCCATACACGCACTCGCTAAATAGATTACTTAGTTTTCCTCTTCTTCTCTTACTTCACTATGTCATGTGTGTGTTAAATTCTCTACGCACGTTTTCTTCAACATATGCCCCAGAAATTTCAACTGTTTCTTTCTGATTGTAAGTAAAATTTTCCTTGTAGTTTTAATTCTCCTTGCAACTTCCTCACTGTTCACATGCTCTACTCATGTTATTCTCAGGGTTAGTAGCTAGAACCACACCTTTGTTGCCTCTTGAACAACATATATTAGATTATATACTACATAGCAGTTCAGCACTTTTTTCGTTGTTTCTAACATGTTCCTGTCTCTTAATGAATTGCTTGTTTTCTGTCAGACCTCCTTTGCTATATTTCCGCGCTTTCGTATTTCTGTATGTAAGCAACTTTCAAGCCAGGTCAGTACCTAGATGGATGATAACTTTGGAATACCAGGTGCTGTAAGATTTTTTGTGCAGGTAGTGTAATGGATAACGGCTCGAAATTGGAAATCCGAGAGCAGAGTTCTAATTTCAACTGGTTTCGTTATATTCACTTAAGCGCAAATATCCTTGAGAATGATATGAATCAAACTCTTCCCCCACCAGCTATGGGTTAATTAGTAGGACTTGTATCAGTTAATCATTATTATAGCAAAAATAATTTATTTCAATCTAAAAATAATTTCTGACTTTAAATAACCTCCAAAGGGTTGATAAGCTCTAAAAAATCAACCAAGCATTTCTGTATCGTTTTTGCCTTGTTTCTTTTCTAAGCAAAATTTAGTCATTCCTGACGTGTTCTGTTCATAATATTTTCAATATTAGATTACCGTCTCTACAAACTTTTCTTTTCGTCTGCGTCACACTTGTATTTTTTTTTAATAAAAAAGAATTATTTACTGGACATTTTACTCATGGTTTTCATCACAAGTATTAAACCCAGTTAACAAAAATACGCCTTTATTTATTTAAAAAAAAATGCACGCTATCAGAAACGGTTATTTATAAATTTAGTTAAAACTCAACGCTATTAATGACACCCAAAATGTTCTTGGTGATTTAATATTAAATAACACACTCTTCTAGCGTTAAATTTAATTGGTGCGAGCAGGTGTCTTTGTCTTTAATCAATCTGATGTTGCGTTAACTGTTGACCTCAAAAGAAGTTTCAGTCTCACCTATCTACTGAGCTGTCAATTATACAACGTACGATTCATTGGTGACGAGCGCTGAGGGGCGGATTCAAACGAAGCTATTTTGTCCACAAAATTTCGTCCACAAAATGAGTTCTTTTGTCAGATGGCACATACTGAAGATGTTTATTTATATGACTACTACATGAAGAATTAGTTAACCAACCCACGAAACCATGATTTACAAGAATTAGTATTCATTTATCACGCCGAAACCTGAGATTGAACAAGGGACTGTATCGATAGATGATTCATATATATCATTTACGTTTCACACTCCTCCTCGGCCTTTTCAAGAGGAGTAGATGTGTATCCCTTCTTTCGTGTTTAAGAGTGGATTTTGTTCAATTCAACTCTATACTCCTGACGTCTCTGCCTGATTTCTGAAATTCTAGTTACTAATTATTATTCCTCTCCCAATAGGAGTAGATATGTTCACCTATCCTCCGGTTCAGACTCCTCTCAGGTCTTTTAAAAAGGAGTAGAGTTTTATCCCTTGTTTCTTGTTTAAAAGTGGATTTTGCCTACTTCAACTCTATACTCCTGACGTCTCTGCCTGAATTCTGAAATTAGAGACATTAAGTATTATTCTTCTCCCAAAAGGAGTAGATAGGTTCACACATCCCCCGGTTCACACTCTTCTCAGGTCTCTTAAAAAGGAGTAGAGGCTTATCCCTTGTTTCTTGTTTAAGAGTGGGTTTTATCTACTTCAACTCTATACTACTGACATCTCTGCCAAAATTCTGAAATTCGAGTCAGTAATTATTTTTCTTCTCCCAATAGAAGTAGATAGGTTCATCTATCCCCCCGGTTCAGACTCCTCTCAAGTCTTTTAAAAAGGAGTAGAGGTTTATCCCATGTTTCTTTTTTAAGAGTGCATTTTGTATACTTCAACTCTATACTCCTGGCGTCGCTGCCTGAATTCTGAAATTCGAGTCACTAATTATAATGCCTCTCCCAATAGGAGTAGTTAGGTTCACCTATCACCCGGTTCACACTCCTCTCAGATCTTTTAAAAAAGAGTAGAGGTTTATCCCTTGTTTCTTCTTTAAGAGTGGGTTTTGTCCACTTTAACCCTATACTCCTGACATCTCAGCCTAAATTCTGAAATTCGTGTCACTAATTATGTTTCCGCTCTCAATAGGAGTAGATAGGCTCACCTATCACCCGGTTCACACTCCTCTCAAGTCTTCTAAAAAGGCGTAGAAGCTTATCCCTTGTTTCTTGTTTAAGAGTGGGTATTGTCCACTTCAACTCTATCCTCCTGACGTCTCTCCCTGATTTCTTAAATTCGAGTCAGTGATTATTATTCCTCTCCCAACAGGAGTAGATAGGCTCACCTATGACCGAGTACACACTCCTCTCAGGTCTTTTAAAAAGGAGTAGAGGTTTATCTCTTGATTCTTGTTTAAAAGTGGGTTTTGTCTATTCAACTCTATACTCCTGGCGTCTCTGCCTGATTTCTGAAATTCGAGTCACTAATTATTATTCCTCTCCCAATAGGAGTAGATTGACTCCCCTATCACCCGGTTCACACTCCTCTCAGGTCTTTTAAAAAGGAGTAGATGTTTATCCCTTGTTTCTTGTTTAAGAGTGCATTTTGTCTACTTCAACTCTATGCTCCTGACGTCTCTGCCTGAATTCTGAAACTCGAGTCACTAATTATTAATTCTCTCCCAATTGAAGTAGATAGGATCACCTATCACCCGGTTCAGACTCTTCTCAGATCTTTTAAAAAGGAGCAGAGGTTTATCCCCTGTTTCTTGTTTAAGAATGGGTTTTGTCCACTTCAACTCTATACTCCCGACGTCTCTTTCTGAATTCTGAAATTCGAGTCACTAGTTATTTTTTCTCTCCCAATAGGAGTAGATAGGTTCACACATCCCCCGGTTCACACTCCTCTAAGGTCTTTTAAAAATTAGTAGTGCTTTGTCCCTTGTTTCTTGTTTAGGACCGGTTTTCCGACTCCCTCTAAAGTCTACTTTAACCCTATACTTCTACTGTCTTCGACTGAACTCTGACATCTTATTCACTAATTAAATCTTGAACTCTTCAATATATAGCCATTATCTTTTCTGCATGCCTCTAAGAACTTCACTTCTTCATACCACTCTGAGCCTCTACCTTGACTGGCTCTTGACCCTTGTATTTGGCGAACATTGGTCAAAAAAGAGGGGATTTGGCCTCCTAAGTCATTGACTGAGCGTGAGTAAAAGCAAGTGCTCAACAAATATGATATTCACATAATGGGTTTGTTTCGAAAATGTGGTCCGCGTACGTCTGGGTTTCCGTCAGATAATGAACCGGCGCCGTCTGTTGATTTATATCATGAATTGAAAATTAGAACAACTGAGTTCGACCACTTTGTCTCTCATGTGGCCCGCGTTTTTTCGTACTCGCCTTTCGGACAGTACAGATGTCTCCGTCCTCTCCCCGTTTGAAAGGTTGGAGTGGATTTAGTGAAGGAAATGAAACAATTTTTTGTCTAAGATTTATATCTGGATATTTGTTTAAATACGTCCTTTTAAAAATAATAGTTGGTAACAGTTGGCTATCCTCAGGGGAATATTGAAATTAATAGCATGAATTTAAAATCAGGACAATTGAGCAGGACAATAAATCTGGCGCCACCCTGGACAGAAGATCCGTCACAACTCAGACAGCCTATGGCTGAAGTTCCACCATGGATCTTCCGACCGAATGCTGAACATGACTTCAGATTTAACATATCAAGCCTGGCAGCGTGCATCTTGTGGCATAGAAATAATGTCATGTACGGGACTGCCATCGAAAAAGAGAATTATTATACGTAGATCTGGACTAAATATTGGGATTCAAATAAATAAAATCCCTTTGAAATAAAGATGAATTTTAAAGATCCAAAGATAGCGTAGTTCTTTTATAGCAATCTAAAAACTGGATTCTCTGGAATATTTCTTTTGTTGGATGATTCCTCAAGTTTCAAACTTTAGAAATTACTGACTGAAATGAATTAATCTAAAAAATGACGAGTTGCTTCAATATGAATGATAAATTGAAAATTGCGTCAATATTTATAGTAATAATCTATGGTTTACAAAGCTTAACTTAGTCTGGCACAAGGCCAAAAGTATTGAGCGGTTGATTAAACGACAACAGTAAATTGTAAATTCTCTATCTTCTCGTTACTTGCATTCTATGTGCTTCTATGTGTTACAAAGCTTAGCTTAGTTTGGCACAAGGCCAAAAAGTATTGAGCGGTTGATTAAACGACAACAGTAAATCGTAAATTCTCTATCTTCTCGTTAGTTGCATTCTATGTGCTTCTATGTGTTACAAAGCTTAGCTTAGTTTGGCACAAGGCCAAAAAGTATTGAGCGGTTGATTAAACGACAACAGTAAATCGTAAATTCTCTATCTTCTCGTTAGTTGCATTCTATGTGCTTCTATGTGTTACAAAGCTTAGCTTAGTTTGGCACAAGGCCAAAAAGTATTGAGCGGTTGATTAAACGACAACAGTAAATTGTAAATTCTCTATCTTCTCGTTAGTTGCATTCTATGTGCTTCTATGTGTTACAAAGCTTAGCTTAGTTTGGCACAAGGCCAAAAAGTATTGAGCGGTTGATTAAACGACAACAGTAAATTGTAAATTCTCTATCTTCTCGTTAGTTGCATTCTATGTGCTTCTATGTGTTACATATGGTTTTGAATTCAGATTTGTCCTTTTTCTGTATTGATTGCCTACTAATGCTGAACTGTCATACTATTTAACCCATAGCTGTGGTTTGAAGAGATGGATTCATACATTTAACCAAGGGTATTTGCACGAAAGTGAATTTAACGAAATTGGTGTCTGCAGGTAAAAATTTAAATTAATAATATGAATTTACATTTAGGATAATTGAGCTGAACAATAAAACCGACGCCATACTGAACAGAAGATCCGTCACGAATCGGACATACGACGGTTGAAGTTCGTCAGCGAATCATCAGACGGAATGCGGAACATGACTTGAGATTTAACATGTCAAATATTGAAATATACAGTTCAAAGCTTATGGCAGAAAAGGATGCCATCTATGTCACAAGTAAAGAGAAACAATTATTGTACACATAACATATATATTAAGATTTTAATAACTATAAACCATTTAAGTGGATACGAGAGTAGCCGGTGACCCGAGTTGAAATACTGAAGGAGACAGTTGCGTTCATTTTGTACTAATACCCTGGGGAAAGGAATGAATCTATCTTTCCCTGAACCAGTTTATTCCATGTCCGCCATTTTAACAACATAGTCAAGGATCGATTTGACACTTGCATCGATATTATAAACAGGATCCCACTTTTAAATTGATTTAAAAATCCATATTTTTCTATTCTAACAATTGTTGCAGCCTAAGGAAGGTCCAAAGAATGATAATGTGCAAAAATAATTTCTAAAATCTCATTAGTGGTACAATAAAAAAATGGTCATAATTTAAAAAGGTTAAGTACAGAAACCCAAAATTATGGTAACAATGGCAACTCAGAAGCAAGAGAAAAACAAAAAGGAAAGAAAAAAAAAGAAATGAGTTAATCGGTTATCGCGCATAATTCTTCACAGCCCAACCAATCAATAAACAGAAAGACAGAAAGAAAATACACTCGTCTTAAAAACATATAGAACCCGGTAAACTATTTTATAAGCAGATCGTATTAAATCCACACAACCACCCCTTCTGTTTGCACAGGGATGGTTCCTTTGTTTTAAAAGAGATTTTTACAAGGGCATTATTCCCCATAAGTTCCCGATTTCTATGAGTGGACCAGTCAATTTTAGCAGTGCCAATTTTCGTAAACGGCCTAATTATCTTTGATGAAGAGTTGTCAATATTATTGCAAGTTTTACTCGTCTTTTCTTATTTTTCTTTTTTTTTTTACTTGTTGGTATCTCCAAGCAAGGCGATAATGTCACTAAGACGCAAACATCTACTGGGAATGAAAGAGAAAAAAAAACGACATTTGAAGAAACCAGAAACCCAATCCTAAACAGGAGACAAGGGAACACCATGTAAAAAAAAAGATTTAAATAATATCACTAACATCTCAATTTTGTGCAAAAATAGTTTTCACACAGACAACACGTTTGTGTAAAATTAGGATCACACTAGATCCAAATTCAAATTTCAACATCACCCATATTCCATACGTATTCCTTTGGTAAGATGGGCATTCCATTCTGAAAGCTTTTTCTCGCAAAATGGCTACTGAAACAGTCCCGAAAGCAACAATCTTAATTTCTTCAAGTTTAAAGTCAATTGTTGTCTATCCGCCACATCCTCGTAGTCTTCACTTCTTACTTCATCCTCGACGTTTATATCGGAGATAGTCGATCATGTCTCTCCGCAACTTCCTATCTCGTGTTGTTTTTAGCAATTTTGCACCAGATTAATATTTACTAAATATCTAATTCAAGTTGTTTTTTTTATTAGGAGAAGCTTAGCAAAAACATCCCCCGTATAAGGATTTAGATCCCCACACGTTTCCTTCCTGATGTGTCACCTGTTAAACTTAAAATTTCTAACTGGTGACCGAGTCCAGAGGTCCAAATCAAGAAAATCCTAAGTTGACATGCTAACATTCTTACTCGAAGATTGTCGTAAACTCTCTCTCTCTCTCTCGCTCTCTTGTGCCATACTAAGCCTTTGGAAAGGTCTTGAACAAATCTAATCCGTTATGGTTGTTGCCTGGGGACGAAATGCTGTTTATGCGACAGTATACAATGACCTAAGACATTTCCTTTCCATAGAAAAAGAAGAAAAAAAGAAAAACTAATCAAACGGAAACCTAATTCTCTGTGAAAGCCTGTTGTAAGATATAATGAAGTTCCACATTTTCCTTCCATTCTTTTTCCTTTTCTTTAATTCATTCATTCTTTCTTTCTTTTCTACTTTCCCACTGCATAATCTGTTTGCCTCGAGAAAATTAGGGACCGAGAATGGTAGTCTGTGAGAATGGCAC
Organism: Acanthosepion esculentum; assembly: GCA_964036315.1. Lineage (NCBI taxonomy): Eukaryota > Metazoa > Mollusca > Cephalopoda > Sepiida > Sepiidae > Acanthosepion > Acanthosepion esculentum. The sequence goes on from OZ038478.1 coordinate 128,746,444, forward strand.
CAGCAGTCATGTGAAGAAAATCGTAAAAAAATGTCTTCCACCAAATGCAGGAATTCCTGGGTAATCTGCAAATGGTTATACACAACAGAGGAACTGAGTAGCCATTACTGGAACTGTGGAGACTAATAATAAAAAAAAAAGAAAAAAAAACACGAAAGAAAAAAGACAATATCCTCAGGGTGAAAAAATTGTTTTCTCTTTTGTTTCTGCATTTCGACTGCCATTTTTATGCCCTTAATGATTAAATATTCTTTCCTTTACATTCACATCTAAGACTTTCTTTATTAGAATTCATTCCACCCGACTCACCCCAATTTCTTATTATTCATTTGTCGTCTGTCTTCATTCTTTTAGTCTAATTCAGATTCGGAGTTTTTTTCATACAGAGACCCTTACTTTTCTCTTAGATTTTCTTTCTCTTTCGTATTGATCATTTTCGGTCATTTCTACAATTTTCACTTTCTTTAGGTCTACCCTTTTTTTATTGCATATCCTTCTCTCTCTCTCTCTCTCTCTCTCTCTCTCTTTATCTCTCTCTCGTTTTTACATTAATTTTCGTTTTTTTTTCTTTCTTTACTTTGTCATTTTCTTTCTCCTCAAAATCTCCTTTTATTCGCTAGGCTTCTTTTAACATTTAATTTGCTCTCTTGTTCTTGAGTATGTTCGCGTCTTTGATAGTTTTATTTCCAACTGCTTTTCATTTTGCTTCGTCTCTTTTCTAGCAGAGTTTCTTTCTTATCCATCTTTCATTTTTGGTATTATTTTCTTTTGTTTCTTTGCTTTTCTTGCTCACTTCTCTTTTCCACCTTCACTTCTTTAATCTTAGCTTATTTCTTCTTTATCCATCTCTGTGATTCATTTGTTCTTAATCCATTTAAATGCTTGCCTTCTCTTTCCAGGCGTTTCTTTTTAACTTACTAGAGCGCTATGCGCTCCTCTTTCTCTTCCAGTTACTTTTTCTTTCTTTCTTTATTTATTTATTTATTTATTGCTTTTTTCTTTTCTCCTGCTAATGTTCTTTTTTCTTTCATATCTTTTTTCATTCTCTTTTTTCTCCTCACTCTTTTTAGCTCATCTTTTTAGAATCTTTTTTCTTTCTTTTTCTTTTTTCTCAACTCTATTTTCCTTTCTTTTTACAGAGAAAAGAAAAAGGGAATTTTTCTTTTCTCTTTTATTTCTTTTATTTTTCTATTCATTTCCCTTCCCTCTTCTTCATGTTTTCTTCTTTCTCTCTTCCTCTTTTATTTTGCTTTTATTCATTTTTCATTCTTTTCTTTCTTCCATCATTCCGGTCAATTTTTATTTCTCTCCCTTCTTTCCTTCTTTCTGCTCTTTCTTTTTGTTTTATATTTTCTGGCTTTAAATAACTTGAAAAAGGTTGATAAACTTTAAAAGACAAAAAGTCTTTCTAATTTCTCTTACTCTTTATCTGTCATGCTTTCTTTTTCCCTTTTCCCATTTTTCTTTTACTTTCTTTCTTTTACCAAAATGCTTTTTTTATTCTTTCACCTTTTCTTCTTTCTTTATTATTCTTTCCTAAACATTCGTTAAATTATTCATTGATTGATCCTCGCTTTCTTCATTTAACTTTCTTTCTTTCAATTCTTTTTATTTTAATTTATTTTCATTCTGTTTTCTGCGTTATTCTGTGTCATTTTTTCTTCGTTCCCTATCCCATTTATTTCATACATATTTTCTTCTTTTCTCCTTTTCTTCTTTCCTCTTCTCACTTTCCTTCTTTCTTTCTTTCTTTCTTTCTTTCTTTCTTTGTATTATAATCTCTCTCTCTGCCACCTATTCAGCCATTTTCTCTCCATTTTTCTTTCTTTCTTTCTTTCTTTCGTTCGTTCAATTAATAAATTTTGTTGTTTTATATTTACCCAAGCTCAATCTTTCTATTTTCATCTCCCTTCCTTCCATGTTTCCTTCGTTACTTTCTTACTTACTTATTCCTTTCAATTATTTTTTTCATTCTTTTTAATTCCTTCAGGTGTAATTTTTCTTCTTTTTGCTATTCTTCCTTTCCTGTTCTTTTTATTTATACTTTATCTTTCATCTTTCTTTTTCTTTCATTTCATTTTTCTTTCTGTGAATTAATCACTTTTCCGTTTTATTTTTCTTCTTTTTCTCAATTTCTTTCTGTCTTTCTTTTCAATTACTCATTATCTTCTGCACTTTTCTTTTTATTGTTCTGCTTTTTCCTTTGTTTTGTATTTCTTCACAGACCGACCACAACACCACTGAATAAACCAAGATACTTCTGTTGTCTCAATGAAGCACAACACAAGACGTCCACTTCATTAGAAACCCGTTTTTTTTCTTTTCTCCTTTTGTCATTCCAACCCAAATGAACGTTATGCTTTGAAACTTTTCATAGTTTTTGCTCATTTGTATCATTCAAGTCTCTCTTCTTTGCTTTTGTTTTGTTCGTTTTTTTTCATATTTGTTCTTTTATCTCTTTACTCGAGCCTCTGCCCCTTACGGCATAATAAAGGCCCGCTTATATCAACGAAATATACAACTAATTGGACATACTTTGGCTTGGCTAACGACTGAATTTAAGTATTTCGAACGTTAATGTTTGGAATTCCCTTTACCATTTGCGTTTTGTATTTCTCTTACGATGAGTTTTCGTTTCTTCTTCGTTCTTTTTACAACAATATTTCGTTCATTCTTTTAATTTTACCATTATTATTATTAACAACTTATTTGATAATTTATGATTACTAAATAGCTGGGGAATGTGATACCGAAATCTGAAAGAGCACTGTATTAGGAAAAGATGCCTTCCAAAAAGTAAACAAAATAATAAGTAACAAGAACATTTTGTTAGAAAAATAGAAAATAGTACTGGACGGCGATGTAACATCAATCCCTCTATATGGCAGTGAATGCTGGACAATTTGTTTTACTGAACGATTAGAGGACGCTAATTCAAAAAGGGAATTTCAAGTAGGTGAAGAAGTACAAAAAACATAAGATTTTGTTCTTGTGCACAGGACCAATGCTTACTAACTAGAAATTACCGAGCATACATACTTAAATATTGTGTTGACCCTAGGTTGCATGGCGTTAGGACCCACTGAATATAAAACTCAGCTTGATAGAGTGGGCCAATATCTGCACTGGAAAATATTCATCTTTTACGGGAAGAAAACTGCAAGAAACTGTTATGAACATTACCCAGACCAGGTTACAGAGATAGGACCTTTAACAATTATATGAGACGTCACAATACACACAGACCAAAAGAATCAAATCTAATCGCCCAGACATCGTGATCAAAGCACACAAAGACATAATGTGAATTCTTACTGAGATTACAGGTACTGTAGATTATAATGTATCTATGACGATCTTCAAAAATCTATCAAAATACAAGGGTCTTGAAGTGGAAATCTAAAAACTGAAGCACATGAGGACATCAATAATTTCTGTTGTAGTTAGAGCCGTCGCATTGACTGGAAAAGATTCCGATAGACTCATTGAAGTGATTTCTGGTAGCCCATGCCTTAAAGAGATACAAAAGATTGTACTCACAAGTTGAGAACACACCTTACGAAGAGCTTTAGCTATGTAAAATGTAAATGATCTTAGTTTGTTCTGGTTTTTTGAAAAAAAATGATCACTGTCAAATATCATGAAGCGATTTCTAACCTTAGGTCGCTAGTTGGGACCCAGAAGGAAATGTGTATACAGCAGGTATTCAAGAAAACCAGTGCTTGTTAACTAGAAATTATCAAGCACATATACTAAAATATAGTGTTAACTCAAAATGCAGACCCTGTGATAAATATCCAGAAAAATCGATTCTCTTGTATCAGGTTGCACGGTATTGGCACCCACTGAATATAAAGCCCGGCATGACAGAATTGGCCAATATCTGCACTGGAAAATCTGTAACTTCCACGGGAAGTAAACTGAAAGGAATTGGTATGAACACCACCCAGACCCGGTTACGGAGACAGGACCTGTTACAATTTTATGGGACTACACAACACAGACAGAACAATAAAAGCTAACCGCCCAGGCATTGTTATTAGAAATCGCGCACAAAAAAATGCCTCCTTATTGATATGGCAATACCTGCAGACTGCAATGTATCTTTGAAGATCTTCAAAAAGATATCAAAATAAAAGGATCTTGAAATCGAAATCTCTAAAATGTGTCACATGGGTACATCAAAAATCCCTGTTGTAGTTGGAGCCCTAGGATTGGTCGGAAAAGATTCCAGTAGACTAATTGAAGGGATTCCTGGAAGTTCATGCCTTAAAGAAATACAAAAATTGTTCTCACGAGTACAGCCCACACCTTACTAAGGGCTTTGTCTCTGTAATTTTTTTTTCCAGTGGAAAATGTCATGATGCCATTTCTAACCTAGGTCCCTGGGCGGGACCCGGAAAGAAATGTGTACACATCAGAAATCAAAGGAAATAAAATAATAATAATAACAACAACAATAATTTAGGTAGATCACTCACAGTTTTCACTTGTCTTTAATAGGAACTGTGAGTTTTACATTCTCTAGGCCGTCTTTCCTTATGATGTTACCCAGAACTTTCAACTGTTTCTTTCTGATTGTAGGTTTATCTTTTTGTTGTAACAAAGAATAGTGATATTAACAAAATATTCGGAGACAGCATTTTGATAATCGAATTTTGATTATCTGCAAATAATTTTTTTACGGATTTATGTTCATCATAGGTTTTAAACATTTTCGTAAAGATGATAAACGATAATATGAAATAAATATAGAAATGTTTAAAAAACATTACATATAGAATAGTCAGGAAAAGTATACAATTGTAATAATCAAACTTTTCAGAATTTTATCAGGATTTAAAATTCGTTTATTTGTGCCGTCCACCCGAATTGAATGTCTCGCAAGAATTTTCTTGCTTCATCCATACTCCCTGGAATACCAGAGAAACATTTCATTACCTCAGAATTCCACAAACAATCTACAGGCTTTATTGACTATTCATTGTTATTAACTATGATATGCATATATACGTACGCATCCTTATTTGTGTCCGTCTGTGCGCATGTGCACGAGAACGCTTAAGGTTTACCGATAACAACGGCTTCTTATCTAAATCGTGACGCCATATTACTGGTTGCATTTGGCACACAGCTGCAGCGAATAAAGTTGCCGCTCGTTTTACTGGCCTGGCGTTTTGTTCTCAGGTGCAGTCATTATTTGCAGCTGTAGAACCTCTAAAAATGCAAAGCGGCCCGAATCAAAGACGGCGTACCAAAGTCGATAATAACAGTAAGTAAAAAAGAAAGAGACAGACCGACGGACGGACGGGAAATGTTTCATGGGTCATAAATTTACCCGAATGCTCCAAAAAATGAAGTATTTAGATTATGGTCGGATAGTAGAGCAGTTTATTTTTGCTTCTTTTTTTTACGGCTCTTTCAAGGGTCGGGGATAGATTCTGTCTGCTCCTGAGTTGTTTTGCTATTTATCGTTCCAACATTTTTAACGTTCAAATATAAATTAATACCATAATGACAGAAATGTTGTTGAACTAATCAAATGTTCGTGTTCTGTTGTAAACACTTTCCTAACTACTGACAGTCAATTACTAATTGTCGATACATTTACATTGTTGAACCATTTTCCAGGGGTTGCTATAGTAAATTATATATATATTCCTATATCAAATTCTATAATTTATAATTATGTATTATAACTATTTAAAATGAAGTTATACTGTAAACTGATTAGCATTGCAGTTCTCATATATATATATATATATATATATATATATATATATATATATACGTGTGTGTGTGTGTGTGTGTGTGTGTGTGTGTGTGTGTGTGTGTGTGTGTGTGTGTGTGTGTGTGTGTAGGTTAAAAAACCGTGGGTAATTAATCCAAGTAAATCCTAATAATACTAAAACTGATCCACAAAAGAGAGGTCGATATATTTATTATAGAGCATATAAATGAATTAAAATGAAACTCAATTGTATTCCATTTTGATGGCCACTTCGAGATACCCCACCCCTACCCCGGGATAATCTCCCTGGGGCTTGTCAATGGTAAAACTTTTGTTAAAAAGTAAAACGTTTTAGCAAAATGGCCATCAAAATGGGGTACAATTGAGTTTCATTTTTATTTAATTCATGCACACACACACACACACACACACACATATGAATTACATAATTATATATATATATGTGTGTGTGTGTGAGTGTATGAATGTGTGTGTATGTACATGAATTACACACACACAGACACACACACTTAAGTGTAACGTCAATCGACATGTCCAGTTGCCTTGATCTATCCACTTCCCTTCTCCACATCCTTTCACCTTTCATTCCTATCTGCTCTCGCTCCAAATCTTCTGTAGCCCCCTTGCCTTGATCGATCCACTATATTTCTCCACATCCTCTCCTTTACCACTCCTATCTGCTCTTCCTCCAAACCTTCTGTAACGCCTTGCGTGCTAGTGGCTTCCAGCCTTGCTTGGGGTGATAAGCTTAAAACACACACACACACACACACACACACACATATATATATATATATATATATATATATATATATATATATATATATATATATATATATATACGATAATATAAAGAACAAATAGGAAACGTTAATCAATTTAACTTTTCATTTTTATTAAAACAGTTCAAACGAACGGTATGTATGTATAAACGTTCTCAATTCAACATACGAAAAACCAACAAAGATAATGTCTACTAGACACACACACACACACACACACACACACACACAGACACAGACACACACACACACACACACAGAGTTACGAATATACTTTATTGTCTGAATCCCACATAAACTAGGATTATTATTATACACTTACATATATAAAGCAATATTTATGGTTTTTCAGATAGACTTGGAATCTTTTCTTCTCCCTTTGAATTCGGAATGCCACAAGTTATGCTAATGGTGGTTTAAGAAGTCAAATGCACCTGAAACATAACTGACCAATGAAAATCAAACAACAAAAAAAAGTCAAAAATATCAGAATTTCTTCCTTAACTTTCTCCATATCTCATTATCTGATGAAGCTTTAATAAAAGTGAAACATGTTTGATGGATAAATCTTTCCTATTTTGCTATTTTACTAGATATATAAATGTAACATAAAACATAATGTAAAAATAAAGTAAAAAAAGCAAACAATTTTTTACATTTACATTTTCATAGGTTAATCATGTTTCACGTCCATATGACTTGATAAACAAACGTTATGTTCCCAAATCTACATGCGAAAACCCAACAAACATAATATCTACTAGGCAGTCACACACACATACACTTATAAATATACATTATCATCTAAATCCCACATTGACAAATTATACACTTACATACATAAAGCAATACATGCGGTTTATCCAGTTTGCCTTGAAATCCCTCAATTTCTTGAGATAAGAACGAACGCGTCTTCTCTCCTTGAATTCGGAACGCCACAAATTATACTAACGTTTGTTTAACAAGTGGAGTTCCCGTAAAACCTGATTAACCAATGAAAATCAAACAACACAATAATAAAAAATTCAGAATTAACTTTTTCTTTTTCTCCATCTCCCATTTATTGATGAAGCTGTAATTATGTTACATAGATAGAAGTTTCCTATTTGTTCGTTATCTTATTATTCAGTTTCATTCCGATCCATTTTTGGTCTGTATTTGATTCAAATGATATATATATATATATATATATATATATATATATATATATATATATATATATATATATATATATATAATTTCTTGTCGCTTTAAAATCGTGAGAGCGTAAAACAAGAATATCGATCGAGCTGTCCTTCGTTGAGGGTTGACATTGTGAAGCATTTTTTTCTCTTTTTTTAGATATTATAGGCGTTGATCACTTTAATTTACTGCTTAGGTAAGTGTTTTCCTTTTGGTGTTCCTTTTTATTTCCTTGTTCCTGATTTTTCTTGTCTAAGGTATTTGTCAAGTTGTCTGTCAGTCATTATTGTTTTGTTTTAGTCGGGGAAGAAGTGTAAGTTTGTTAACAGTGACTGTTACTGCTACTAATGCAATACGCTTCGATAAAACGAACCGAGTTCTCTCTGTCACTGACGTGGTTATCTAAAACTAAATGCGCTTAAAATTCACCTTCAACCCCACCTTGCGCCAGGTGTAGATTCTCCGAATGACAACAATTCAGCCGGGTTTCGACCCTAGCTAGAGGAAACCAGATGTCTAGCCACACCGATGAGGTGTAATACAGAGAAACAATCTGTCTGAGAATGCCAACGAGACGTTGTTTATTAAACGTCGAAACAAAATGTACAATTTTGATGTAGTAACTTACATGTTCTAATTTAACAGTGTATAATATATACATACATACATATATATATATATATATATATATATATATATATATATATATATATATATATATATATATGCATATTTAAGCAGCATATTTTCATTCAATCATGTTTTATTGAATATAGACATACTCTGTCTATTTTTATTATAATCCTTTCTAGTTCTCTAATTTCTTTGTTGATGTAAAGTTGAAATTCATCAAGTAAGGCGCCGTGGTTCTTGTTAACCCAAGTACTTTCGATCTCCGCCGAGATCATTCTCAGGAGTGAATAGCGAAGACCAAAATAAATGTAACTGCGATCGTTGTGACGGTAATCTTTGTAAACAAGCGTTCACAATGTAAGGGAGCTAACCAGAGATGTAAAAATGCAACATGGCGTCAAATGTTAGTCAAAAAACATTTTAAAACACTGCCACTCCACTCACAATAAATTTCGTTAAGTGTTGGTTGGTTGCTTTTAATATACTTAGCAACCTTCTATAGAAACACCTCTTCGCTGGCCGAGTTTCTTCATCTTTGTTGTAGTAGTTTATCGAATGATTTTGGCTTAATGCGTTTAGTATAGAGGTCCTCGAAAATTTGAAATATTTGTTTATTATTTGCAGGCGTAGTATATTAGTGTCGTCTACATGTTTTTCCTGTATTGTGAGGGTGTGTGGAATGTGTTTTAAATGCTGTTAAATGTTATATATATATATATATATGTTATTTAATACTGTTTATTATAAAACAGAGCATTTGCTTAAATACTTATATCTATAAAAAGAACGTTAAACATAATATAAATGTCTTTAAATAAATTGTCGGACTATGTCCAATTCTAAAATATATGACGTCATTTGTTTACATTTGATACGCTAGAGCAGATATGAATAGAAGAGATTCATGGAAGATTTAAGTTTAAAGATAGTAAAATCGACCTTGCTGTGGCCGAACGGTTAAGGCACATCACGCGAAATGATGGTTCCGTATAGGATACAGGTTCGATTCCTGTCGGAGAGCGAAAATTTTCTATGAAAATTTCTCGGACATTCAGGCCGGTAAATGTTATTTAATACTGTTTATTATAAAACCGAGCATTTGCTTAAATACCTGTATCTATAAAAAGAACGTTAAACATAATATAAATGTATTTAAATAAATTGTCGGACTATGTCCAATTCTAAAATATATATATTTAGGTTTTCCCTTTTCGACGTTGAAACAAAAATGTACAATTTTGCAGTGGATATGTGCCTGTTCTAATGTAACACTGCATAAGATAAATAAATATTTGCGGCTCTACTTTGTGTATTAGGCACTGTTCTTAATGTTTTGAACGCTGTGATCCTACTCTTTGTTCTTCTACACTTTGATATATATATATATATATATATATACATATATATATGTGTGTGTGTGTGTGTGTGTGTGTTTGTGTGTTTGTGTGTGTGTGTGTGTGTTGTTTTGAATTCTGCTGTATTTATCAGCGACAATCTGTTTCATGCATGAACGAAATCTTCAATAGCCTGAAGACTGTGTTCAAGCATGTCAACGACTGTCGATACTCCTTATTGACATCATTTTTGCCCACTCTTACACCCCCCACATATATATATATATATAGAGAGAGAGAGAGAGAAAGAAAAAAGAGAGAGAGAGAAAGAGAGAGAGAGAAAGAAAAAAGAGAGAGAGAGTTGAAAATGTACTATAGAGGGAAAGTGTGTTCAGTACTAGAAATAGAGCGTATTATGCGATGTTGATTCTTATGCCTCAATAACATCGTGCCTATTGTGTATTGAACATAGTAATATTTCTGAACTGATTCCTAGTCACTGCACTACGGCAAGCACCCACTCTGTTGTAAATGTGCTCGTCAATTTGGCATCCTATGCCAGTGTAACCGCTTGCTCTCAGCGCGCCAATGACTTTTGAATTTAACAGCTGCTCTGGTCACAGCTGCGTTATTTACCGTCCGACAGCTGAGTCCTCAGTCCTGTACCCACCTTGTTTCCACACATTTTCCTATCCTCACCGCCAGTAATTCCCAAAGACTGTACTCTTTATACATACACGCATCTTTACCGAAACACACATGATAACGTCTAGAAAGATTTCATGAGCTAGTCTCGCGCGTCACTGTGAATGTAATGGGATCGATCCTACACCGATACTTACAGTTCGCCACCCGACCAAGATAAGGTTAAAATCTTCTCACTGTATATAAACAGACACATAAGAGTTTTTTTCCCCACAACACCAAAGTGACAATGATAACGTGGATGTCAGACAATGTAGTTATTTTCTTCAGGTCAATTCATGGTACAACCAAAGGCCAGAACTGAAGGTTTATTGGTGGAGCGACGAATGTTGAAATAGGCCTCCAGTTTTGGCTCTTTTTGTACCACGAGTTGGTATGAAGTATAGAACGCTATGTGGCAAATCCAAAAATAAAATAAAATCTCTTAGTTAATATATCAATAGATGTCAGTAGAAAGCAAGAATAAAGGACTATTAACTACAAGAAAACAATGTATGCTTCTCAGCCAATCAGACAGATCTCTTAGACAAGATACCAATGAGAAGCAACAACTCCCAGATAAGATAGCAATAGAAAGCAAGACGAAATGACTTTTAAACGTCAAAATACAGACTGCATAGTCACTAGCAAAAGAGACAATACAAGTTTAATCTAGATATTGGGGACTTTAAAACCAAGTAGATACATAAATTTATCCGTGTTGTATAGTAAGAAAGGATAGAACATATTGATACAAAAACCCGGAGGCGAACAGTAACAGAGAAAGATACCTTGTAGAAACTAAACAAAGTATTAGATATATGAAAATATCGTTAGATACGTGCTTAATTGATATGCAATATCTAGTTTCCTCTTTGGCAGTGAATGTTGAACAGTTTCTCCACAGATAAAAAAAAGAGACGTGAAAAAGGACATCTTTGTCGTTTTGCCGACAGATTCTGAAAGGACTAAGGACAGGATATGCGGGCAATGAATAAATCTTAATGGAAATAAGAACAAGAAGGAAACATACTTTCAATCAGAAAGAGCTGAAATTTCTGGAACACAAAGTCATTTACCTGACCTTTACACTAGGGTAGGCTGCAACGAAAGGTCTTTTTCTCAGCTCTCTTTCTCGCACACTCTCTCATTACTGATTTCTCACACTTTCTCTCTATTCCTCTTTCACACTCACCCCCTCTGGTTCTCTCTTTTTTGTCTCATCTCACTCTTTTTTCTCACACTTTTATTCTCGCTCTCACTCTCTCTGCTACTCTCTTTATGGTACACATAAAACGCATTATACATATATACCTGCAGAATCATATTTTTAATTTCTATCTACTTGCTTTATATATTCCCCTCTTACCAAAACACTGCACTATGCACACATCGACATTCCGTCTCTCTCTATATTTCTCTCTCTCTCTCTCGCTCTCTCTCTCTCAGTCCCGCTCAACCATATACACACATATTTTAACCATTATTTTAGTACGCACAAGTCCACATGAATAGAAAAATTCGTTAATGATTAAGTACACTCCACTATAGTTTTCACACTAGACCATTTCCGAGGGTCCATTACATTAGTATTTTTCTATTTCAGTACATGAAACTTTCAGAACGACATTTTAAACAGGGTCGATTACTTATAAATACACACACACACACACACGCACACATAACGTAATCTTCTACGCAATATTCCGGACATTTATCATACATAAATACATATATATATATATATATATATATATATATATATATATATATATATATATATATATATACCTATGTATGTATGTATGTGTGTATATATATATTAAGGTTAATGGTCAGAGTTGAATCAGACTAAGAAAAAGTGCTCGAAACACGTGAGAAAAAATGTAAGTAAAATTAACAGGTAGAGCTTTTAAACGTGTATATATATACATTGAAGTCATCACTCAGAGGCAACAGGCTGTTTCATGCTAGGCGCAATCGTCAAGCCGCCTGACGATTGCGCCTAGCATGAAACAGCCTTTGCATACATATATATATATATAATAATATATATATATATATATATATATATATATATATATATATATATATATATATATATATATATATATATATATATATATATATATATATATATATATATATATATATATATATATATATATATATATATATATATATATACACAGGGTGCACTGAGTTATATTATACATATTTTTTACTACTTAAACGATATAATTTAGTAGATAATCGCAGTTGAGAAGATGCCCTGTTTCGTTTTTTCTAGAACAGTGGAAATTACGTTTACCGGCCGGTGCATTCGAGAATTTTAATAAAGAAAATATGACGGATTAGAGCCTGCGTACCCATTTTCTCGAGGAGACGACAGTTTGATAATGCAGGCTTTAGGCCGCACAGAGTTTCACAGTCCAGTAATTAGCGTTTTAATTAGCGTTTTTAGCGGGTACATCCAAAAATTGGCTAAAAGATTATAGATGATGTAAAAATGCCCAAACGTAATAAAAACAAAATTTTATTTTCCATATCTTTCTATTATTATTAACAGGAAAGATCAATGATCTTTTCAGTATATTTTTATCCTTTTTAGAACCTTGGAAATTTTGATTAAAAATCTTGTTTTTTAGCGTCAATGCGGGGCCTTATATTAATACGGGAAATCATCTTTTTTTCTTTTCTTTTTTTGCTGAGAAAACAACTTCATTTGGAAATTCTTGCAAAAATCAGATAATTATCAAATTTTAGTGAAACATTCAGAACAATTTAAAAAATGAATGATATCGTTTCTTTAAATGTTTCTTTTTTTTAGAAAATCTTTTTAGAAATATAAGCTTTTATACTCCCCAATCTTTTAATTTTTATAAAATGTGGAGAAATTCTTTTCCTCTTGCGTTTATATTTGTTACAAGGACAAATCCTTGGAGAATTAAATCATCAAATTATTTTGTTCAAACAGGAACCACTATTACAGAAAATCTGTCCTGAATCGTAAAATAGAAAATGCAATAAAATTAAGGCGTTGTGTTTTATTAGAAAAATTTTTAATTGCTTTTCTGAATAAAATATATTATACACATGACTGTCTTTAAAAAAATTCGATGAATAATGAATTTTTACAAGAATTGTTTTTAATTTTTTAAAAATTTTACTTAGAGTAATTTATAAAGTTTTAAATCTTTTCAAATTCAGTATTAATTTGTATAGGCGAAGTAATAATGTTATTAAATTAAAACTGCATTTACAAATCATAAATGGAAAACTTCATTCATTCCGATTCAAACACTCGGTATTTTAAAAAGAATTTCTCGATATGATGGAAAGAAGACAAAAAACAATGCCACGTACGGCACAGAATATAGGACATTATACTTTACATCAGGAAGAGACGGCTGAATATTTTAGGGGAAATAATGAGGAAAGGAAGATAGGGAATTCTGATACTCACAGGGAAGACTGAATGCAAAAAAGAGACAGAGGAAAACGACGCATCATCTACGTATCAAATTTGAGTTAATGGACGGTGGAGCAAACTTTAGAAGAGATAACAAAAAGACAAAATTCGTTAAGAGCTAGTGACAACAATTGTGGAGACCCATAATCGCAAACGTCCTGAAAGAGCACAGCACACATTACTACTACTACTACTACTACTACTACTACTACTACTACTACTACTACTACAGAGCAATAACAACAATAACAGCGTACAGTTTCGTTGCTAGACGGATAACCTCTACGGATCGAGATCTTCAGTCCTGGGTTCGTCATCTGCTCGATTTTATTAGGGCGTGCATATCTGGAAGCATTTTAAACTTGCGTATCGCTTTCCCCTTTCTAGATGGATATCCTATACGAATTGAGACCTTTAACTATGCGCTAGAACACTGCTCGATTTTACTGGGACGTGCATATCTGGAAGAATTTTAAACTTGCATGTCGCGTAAGGCGTCTGGATAGGCAAGTAGTCGTGTGACCGATGTAATTATGTATGAATTCGGTTTGACCAGGAATTCAGACGCCTTACGTCACACCTCTCTGACCACAGCTCTATTAGAAACCATTTAAATAGACACACAAACATACCAGACTCCATCGGAAACATTCTAGTAGAAAATACAGACATAATAACCTCATCCACATGTAAAAAAAAGACTAAAAAATAATAGAAGCCTTAATAATAAAAATAAAGAAAAAGCCAACACTCAATAATATTAACTACGAACACGGCCACAATGTGCTAGCTGTGTTCAGAAAAACATCTCTATAACACTAAAAACATACACACAACGCAACGCCCAATTAAATTAAAAAAATAAAATCATCCTTGATAATGGCTAAAAGTCTAGCCGAAAGCGCTCGTAATTACAGAACATTTGGACAGTTTCTACACACTCTGTGTCCCAATAAAGAAAGCACTTGTTCGAACACAAGAAAAATTAAATAAAAAGCTTAATCGTACTACCTTATCTGTCATCTTAAAGGAAATATGTATAAATGAAGGATTGCTGCCTAAATACACAATATATATATGTGTGTGTGTGTGTGTGTGAGTGTGTGTGTGTGTGTGCGCACGCGTGTGTGTCGGTGTGTAATATAATTTTTGCACATAATTCCTTATATATTTTTCAGCATAGACCTTCCTTATCAATACTCTTAAGTCATTGTTTCAGCATAGGGTACATAGATCAAACATTATACAGTGAAACTTTCCGATCAAATTGCAATTTCGAAATATATATCGCATTATATGGTTTTACCAATATCTATCTATCTATCTATCTATCTATCTATGTACAATATTTTGAGCTAATAACTTGTTAAGAAAAAAAGTTTTATCGCTCCCAGTCTAGTCGTATAAAATGATTCCTTTTTATTGCCTTCTGATTTTCTTTTCTTTCCGTGTTAAGATGTGATATTTACGAAGTAAGAACCATGAATTATTAGTGCGGATATATAAAAGGTCTTCCAATAACTTGGACCGATTTTAAACATGAATTAAGTTTAAGTGTCTAATGCTGTTTTTCTTTTTCTTTCAGATTTAACAACGTAAGTCTTTGGTATTTCAGCTATGGAAAGATTAACAACCAAACAACGTGTTAAAGTTATCGAAGCCTATTACAAAAATGGACGTTCAGACAGAATTGCATTTCGCGCATTTCACGATTTTTTGTCAACATAATCGATCAACCGAGAGTGCAATTGGAAAAATTGTTTGTAAATTCAAGCAAACTGGCAGATTTGAAGACACCATTGCGTGTTCGTTTACGCCTGAAAACATTGCTGTAGTGCACGAGAATGTGGTCAAAAATGCAGCCACCTCTATTCGTCATCGCGCGCAGGAATTGAACCTCTCCACAACAATGTCACATTGAATTTTGACAAAAGATTTGCCTCTGCATGCTTACAAAATTCAATTGACACATGAACTGAAACGTGGTGACCATTTGAATCGTCGTAAATTCGTCAATTGGGTGCACGAGCAAAAGCAATCCGATGAAGATTTTTCGCAAAACATCCTCTTTAGTGATGAAGACCATTTTCATCTTGCTGGATTCGTTAATAAGCAGAATTGTTGCATTTGGGCTGATGAAAATCCAAGGAAGATTGTTGAAAAGCATTAAAAAAAGGTCACTGTTTGGTCTGCATTTTTTGCTAGCGGAATCATTGGGCCGTAGTTCTTCGAAAATGATGCCGGGAATTCTGTTACGGTGACAAGCGAGCCATACCGTGCCATGATAACCAACATTTTATGGCTTGAATTGAATGCCATGGATGTCGAAGATTAGTTGTTCCAACAGGACGGTGCCACTTGCTACACAGCCTTTATTGAATGAGAATTTCCCATGTCATATCATCTCTTGAAACAGTGAAATCAATTGGTAACCACGATTGTGCGACTTGATGCCTTTAGATTTCTTCCTTTGAGGTAATCTCAAAAGTAAGGTCTATGCCAACAAGCCAACACAATTCAACAAGTGATGGATGAGATAAGGCATATTGGTGAGTTCGAGGAGCAACTATGCAGAGACGTCGTTCAAATATTTTGACCATTGAGTGGAGGTGTCCCGCCGAAGCCTTGGCGGACAATTGGGCGATATATGATTTTACACACATAATTGCCATGAATCAACATGATCCAACAGAGAAATAAATTTTCGCACATAACATTGATTTATTTACAGCTGACTTTGATCCATCTTAATGAAACACCCTTTAGATAGGTAGATAGATAGATGTCAGAATTTACTATATATACTGGAGGAACTGATTAGTATCGACGAAAAGGTGCTGAGATGTCTTCTATTAGACCATGAAACCTTTCTTCCAAAAATCTCATATTTAGTCATTTGTCCAGAACTTTTTTGAGAATCGTGATAGGCTAAAGAATTTTCGGCACTGTTTCATATCCCCAGGGTTTTCATGTATGTGTGTGTAAAGATATATTAACCAATCTCTCTTTGTATATATATATATTCCAAAACGCACGTATTGATAAGTTTGTAAATATTAGTAGCTGAGGATTTTACACACATAAAATTCTGAGTAGTACAAATGACCTAGCTAATATATATATATATATATATATATATATATATATATATATATATATATATATATATATATATATATATGTATGTCATTCTCAGACAGTACTGTTTCGCAACTCCTCAGTGCGACTAGAGAACCGAATGCCTCAAGCCCGGATCGAAACCCAACCCATTTGGTGTAAGTCAAAGCTTCTACCACTGAGCTATCTTCACTCGACATTAGGAGTCAGCCAAATCTAGCGTACTGTTTTTACAAACGTAAACAAATGCCAAGCAGCCATAGTGCTCTATTCATTTTACCGAAGAGCTTCGCATTTATGCAGGTGACCGTTGTTTTTAGACTTAGCTTTTCATTTAACAGTGCTTAATTGAAAATATATTTGCAAGAGCTAAATTATGTATATGAATGACCATTTATATATATATATATATATATATATATATATATATATATGTGTGTGTGTGTGTGTGTGTGTGTGTGTGTGTGTGTGTGTGTAATTGGCAACTTTTCTTTTAAACATTTTGTGTTGAATGTCAAAGACAACATCAACATAATTTTTGGCATTATTGAAACACCAACATATACCTCCGTTATGTTGATGTTGTCTTTCACATTCAACACAACATGTTTAAATATATATATATATATATATATATATATATATATATATATATTTAGTTTACGAAAAACTAGGTAATCCTTCTGGGTAGATCCAAGGAGGATAAAATCCAGTGAGCTCAATGTAAATCAGAGCTAATAATTTAAATAAAAATAAAAACAGACCACTTTAAGGTTCTATGTAATAAATTATTTCACCGCAGTTGAAACGAAAAAGGAAAAGACATTTACACATTTTTGACGCGCAGTTCTAAGCATATGTAAATTAACGAAGTGAGGAAGTGAGGGGGAGAGAGACATGATTGAGTTAGATGTAAAATTTCTATTCTCTCAAATTTAAATTGTTTGAGGAAGTCAAGACATTGACACATTAAATCGGTTAACTTAACGGAAATTTTATATTGATATGGAAGGGGGATAGGAGAAAAAGGCATAAAGAGAAAAAGAAAGAAAGAAGTCATGAGATAAAGTGTCACTAACTTCTTTTGAAATGAAAGGCCCGAAATAGACGCTGTTGTTTTGCTTTGAGAGTTCATAAATATTATAAAATCCAAATGCGAGCGACATGATGACACGTTGTAATAAAAGAATCGCAAGCCACCATGGCTTTCGCATCCTTCAAAATTAAAAAAAAAATCCTCTAGACACCCGATCATCTACTACGTCCCTGAACAGTGCGTCAAATCCTAGGGCTCATGCGCAAACTGGTTAATGTCAGGCAACTGATAATTAAATCCGTGATACTTTTCTTTTCTGATCAAGCAAGGCGATAAAACCCACTAGGATGTAAGGGTTACTTATAGTGAAAGGAACGGAGAGAACAATAAAGAAAAAAGAGTTAAAAGAGTCAGATGTCGACTGACATTGCATTTAAATTTTTGAAGATAGTAGTTGACAAGAAAGCAGGAAGCCGGAAGAGAGAAGAAACTGTGAGCATAGAAATTACGATCACTACTAGCTATTTAAACAGTGAAATTATGGGACCAGGCTGCCAATCTAGTACTGCGTTTAAATTCGTTGTCGAGATACCAACGAGAAAAGCTCATTAGAGCCATTACATGAAAATATTAATAGAATGAAGCTACGTTATGACGGTGGGAAAGTAACTGAAGCCGAGATGCCAGGTCAGTACTGATAACGTCACAGATTCTTCTTTGGATTTTTTCAAGAATCTCTAGATATAAAATAGAAGCACCAAACCAGATGTAGCAGGAATGTTCGATGCATGAAAGAATGATAGAATTATAAATATGCAAGATGTGTTCTAGCGAGACATATTGTCTGTCCCGGTACAGTAAACCAACTTTCCAAGATATTTATTTACAAGCATAAATACAAACAATCAAAAAGACATTAAGTTAATCAATAAAATACAAATATTTAGAATATTGGACGAAATATTGATTATTAAATTCGTGAACAGAAAATGATAAATTATAAAAATAACTTTACAAATAATCTTAATATATTTATATATAACTTTGTGACGAATTTACAAAGAAAACACCTAAATTATTCTCTTAAATGTGTTCTGTTGCTTTCTGTGTAATATTTATTATGTATTCGTTCAAAAGTAAAGTATATATCGTAAGTGGTAGAAACGGATAATCGATACAAACAGACTTGGAAGATGATTTAATGCAATCATTTCACTTCTTGTCAGTGGGAAGAGTGGGAACAGCAATCCATCTCCTGGAGGGTTACCATCAGCCATGTTGATTGAAGGTAAACGCAAACGTTCCTGAACAGAATATTTACTATAGCCCATCTTTATTCACCAAAACAAAACATATACATGTTAACACCTACATTCAGTTAAGATACAAACAAAACCATGAGAGCAATGACTCGTGTATTATTATTATTTCAACAAGTATTCAGCTTATTTGGATGTGCCACCAATACTCTTTTCTACCGAGGATCTGTACCAGAGTGGTGGAACCTTCCACAAAATTAAGATCGAGAAATTAACAATATCAGTTATTAAACAGAAAAAAAGTGAAAGAGAGCTGGAAATCCAGTGTTAAGTAGGAAACAAATTTTCAGATAAACCAAAACGAAAGAGAAAGAAAATACACACACACACGTATATATATATATATATATATATATATATATATATATATATATATATTCCCGTCTCTCTCTCTCTCTCTCTCTCTCTCTCCCTCTATATATATATATATATATATATATATATATATATATATATATATATATATATAGTAGAAATAAGTATAAGACACTCCATAAAATTGCAAGAGGAAGGGAGTTCCACAGACGGGTGTGTATATATATATATATATATATATATATATATATATATATATATATATATATATATATATATATACATATATATATATACATATATATATACATATATATATATATATGCATATATA
The DNA here is from genome assembly GCA_964036315.1 of Acanthosepion esculentum. Taxonomy (NCBI): domain Eukaryota; kingdom Metazoa; phylum Mollusca; class Cephalopoda; order Sepiida; family Sepiidae; genus Acanthosepion; species Acanthosepion esculentum. The sequence goes on from OZ038478.1 coordinate 128,766,404, forward strand.
TATACATATATATATATACATACATATACATATATATATACATATATATATATATATACATATATATATACATATATATATATATATACATATACATATATATATATACATATATATATATATATATATATATGCATATATATATATATATATATATATAGGGGGAGAGAGAGAGAGAGATAGAGATAGAGATAGACATAGTGGAAATAAGTATAAGACACTCCATAAAATTGTTAATAATCTGTACTAATTCCTCTGAAAATTTGGGTGTGGTACCTAGATCCGATGGTATTAGTATACATATTCGATTTTATAACAACTTTCCACCAAAAAAAGTTATTAAGAAAAATACGTTTTCGAGGGTGGAAATAATTATAAGACAGTTTTGAAAATTTGTATTTAACAACAAAATTGTACAAAATTCAATATTTACATTTATTTCCTTTTAATTGTAATACTTCAACACATCTGTTTGGCATTGAATCAATAAGTTTTCTGATTGTTTCAGATGGAATTTCATTCCAATACTGATTAATGCAAGTTTTTAAAATTTCTCTATCTTCAAATTAACGTTTATTTTTGTATACTCTTCTTGACAAAATTCACCACAAATTTTCGATTAGGTTTAAATCCGGAGACTTAGTGGGCCAGTCCAAAACTTCAATATTCTTTGTTTTAAACCAGTCTTTCATAAGCTTAGAAGTGTGTATGGCTGCGATGTCCTGTTTGAAAATGACATTATTGATGTCTCGACGCTTCATAAAGGAGACAAGGGATTTTTCTAACACATTGATGTATCGAGCAAAGTTTTGTTTCCCTTCCATCACTACTAAATTAGCCTTTCCATGACAGAGAAAAAGCTCCCCAAACCATAACAGATCCTCCTGCAAATGCTTTTCTTTTCTTAATTCATGCCAATAACACTGGTAACCGTCGGGTCCATCCAAATTAAACTTTTTCTCATCAGAAAACACCACGGTTTCCCATTTCTCCTTTGTTCATCTTACTTTTTTCTTTACCCAATCTACGCGCATCTTCTTGTGTTTAGCAGTTAAAGCAGGGACAGTCTTCCTGTTTCTGTACACGAGATTTGGCGATTCATGGAGAAGTTGACGAACTCTTCTTGGAGTGATGGATAAATTCTGAGACTTTTGCAGATCTCTTGAGTTTGACTGTCCATTAGAAGCTTCTAGAAAAAGTCGACGTCTGGCTGCATTTGTAATTTTAAGTGGACAACCTGGACGTTTTCTGGTGCCATACGATTCAGGGTCCTCGACAGTTCTCTTGCAATAAAACTTATAGATTTTCCTTCCAGTTTATAGGCAGAAATTTGTCCTTTTTCATTTTCATTAAGGGGGGGGGTTTCCTAGGCATATTGCAGTAACTGTATTCAATTATGAAATGTTTAAATAGGACTCACGTGGCTTAAAATCATGATAAGTGTCTTTTTATATACTGCGCGTGCACTTATTCTTCCTTTGGGATGCTGAAGTAAACAAGATATGCAAATGTTCAAAACTGTCTTTTAATTATTTCCACCTTCGAAAACGAAGTTTTGTTAATAAGATTTTTTTGGTGGATAATTGTTATAAAATCAAATATGTATATTAATACCCATCGGATCTAGGTACCATACACAAATTTGCAGAGGAATTTGTGCAATAATAAGAAAATTATTAACAATTTCATGTGGTTTCTTATACTCATTTCCACCACTATATATATATATATATATATATATATATATATATATATATATATATATAAATATATATATATATATATATATATATATATATATATATTCCTGTCTCTCTCTCTCGATATATATATATATATATATATAGAGAGAGAGAGAGAGAGAGAGAATATATATATATATATATATATATATATATATATATATATATATATATATGTGTGTGTGTGTGTACTCATCTGTGGAACTCCCTTCTTCTTAATTGCTTCCCTGATAACTATAATCTGCAACTATTCAATTCTCCAGCTGGCGCCAGTTCGGCCAGGTTTTGATCCTAGCTAGACGCAAGCGGATGTCTAGCCACAGTGATGAGCTGTGATACAGCGAAACGGTCCGTCTGTGGATGACTATATATATATAATATATATATATATATATATATATATATATATATATATATATATATATGCATATATATATATATATATTTATATATATATGTATATATATATGTATATATATATATATATGTAGTCATCCGCAGACAGACTATTTCACTGTATATATATGCTCCTCATGCGTTTCATGCTCCTCCCCAGTCTTTTGAATTGGAGTTACAGGTTTATACCTTTTTTATGTCTACTTCAACTCTATACTTCTAACGTCGCCGAAATTTTATTTACGAATTATTTTTGCTCCTCATAAGGAGATAAGATTTTCCATTGATGTTCTTTGTCAATGATTTCAACAAAAATCTCCTGAGCCGACCAAGCATAGAAATGAATACAATATGGGAACCAGTAATAATGAGTGCCAGAGAAAAGCAATAATAACAACGAAAATTTCAATATGAGCTCTGGAAAAAAACGCAATGATAACAGAAAAAATTGCAATATGATCACTGGTTAAAACCGATTGCTGAAGACATTAGGTTCCTAATACCCAGAAATTCATACACAGATGTCCTCAAGGACACATGGCACAGTGGATAAAGGCGTTTAGTCAGTGACTGGACCCAAAGAGTGTGAGTTAAGGCGGTGGAGAACTTGGAGAGGGGAATTAACAGGAGATAACTGACATCCATTAAACATGACACGTGGAACTAGAACAGTCACGCCCAGTGAGCAAAATAAAGGGTTCAGTTCGACTTTCCAACCACCTGAAGAAGGTCGGAGCGTACAACGGCCGAAATGTTGTGATAAATATGGCAACAAAGATAAGGATGATAGTCCGAACAATGTAAATAGTGTACATAATACCTCATCTCAGAAATATAGACAGTCAAACTACTACTGTTTAAAAAAGTCGCCTAAAGTTGGTTTTGCATGTATTATTATTATTACATTAGTTAAAACAATTTTCCTTCATGAAAAGGCTATCATGACTATCCACGACTTCTTTTTTACTTTAATACCTGTAAATTGCGAATTGCCGTTGGGGAATATAGTGGGATGATTTTCTATTGCTCTCTGCACGGTTTACCAAGTCTAGAAACGTCATACAGTCCTGGAATCTTAACCATACCGAGTGGAGAAGGTAATGATCCATACCTTTCCGAAAAGCAATAACGCGAAATAAACAGCCTCAGCTTGAAGTTGAACTTGGTTTGCAGATTCTAATTTCAGCGCCTATAACTGTTACGTCACCCGCTCAAGAATAATAATAATAATAATAATAATAATAATAATAATAATAATAATTATTATTATTATTATTATTATTATTATTATTATTATTATTATTATTATATCAGTGACATTATATTGCTTGGTTGAATGATGAAGAAAATGTCACTGAACAGGACATTTACCTGTTGGTTGCGTCATAGCGGGTGGGATGAGCGATAGGTGAAAAATTAACCCCTACCTTACCAAGGGTTTGTCTGTGAATGTTATGCTTCAGAGAAATGTCGTGAAGATCAAAAGATCCTTCTGTTTTTTGTTCCTCTTTTTTTTCTGAGTCTGCTTGGAGACTAAACCAGGAGTGTCTTTGTCTTCAAAGCTTGTCTTTGAGGTCCAAAAAACAGATAGAGGAAAAAATTCTCACAAGCCGCTTTCTGATTTCTCTGTAATCTACCAACACTACAAAAAATGTGGGCGTAGTTGTCCATGTAGTTGTACAGTATGAAGTACTTAAGAATACAAATATGCATATCTAATGCTAAGAAATAACAAGATTATGTTCCACCAAGTTTATATGCTTGCCTTGAAAATCATCATTAGAGAATTTGTGATTTTACCTAGACTCGAACACCGATCACTGATGCTATTGGGGTATACACAACTACTTCAACCGACACGTAAAGCACGGGACTGAATAAAAGGAAATATGAGAAAATAAGGAGATCGTATTTCGCAAGGATTACAAATAAAAAAAACTTGAATATCCGTATTTGAGGTCCTGGCTTTACATGACGGCTTAAACCTTGTGCTGGTAGAAAATGTGTAACGACCCAACACGCCAAGGTGAATTAAGAAATGTATAATTTATACTATAATATATTCGTTAACCCTTATCACTCAAGCATCTTTTTAATCAGCTGGCATTTTGTAATGTCAACATTGTTAACGCCAAAAATCGCGTATACTTCGAATCACAGTTTTTATACTTCCTAACTCTAAGATCCCGAGAGATATTCTTATATCCAGATCTAGACTGTATGTCGTCCAGTCAGTTATGTGCCATGCGTGATACATGCTTAGGCGATCATGTATCTTTCGATACATCACTGACGAGGCAGATTTTTCCAGCAGTGGGTTGCCATTTCTTTCCGGGATAGACCAGTTGCCATCCAAGGCTATGTCTGACCTAGGGGGACAAGAAGAGTATTCATACCTTTCCCAAGGGTATTAGTACGTAAGTGAATGCAATGGATTCGACTGGAATTCGAACTCGGCATATATACAATGTATCAGTCAGTTATGTGCCATGTGTGGTACACGCTTAGGCGATCATGTATCTTTCGATACATGACTGACAAGGCAGATTTTTTTTCCTGTAGTAGATTGCCATTTCTTTCTGCGGCAGACCAGTTGCCATCTAAGATTAAAAATCCGGTCTGTCCTGCTATTAACCCATAGCTGGAGGGATAAGAAGAGGATTTATATATTTCCCAAGAGTATTAGCACGTAAATGAATGCAATTGTTAATGACGTAGACGATGACGACTCTCCACGGTTTCCTTTTCTTCATTATCTGGAATTAACATAATTTCTTGGGAAAGATAGTAGACTGTATTCAAGTTGTGTTCTCCATGGTTTGGAATTCAGAATTCCCCACTTTTTAGATTGCCTACCAGTCAGAGCTGTATAAAATAGTCTAACGTTCTATTTAACCCATAACTGGGTGGGGGAAAAGACGGATGTATGCCTTTCCCAAAGAAGTAGTGCGAAAATGAACGCAACATACTCCTCCTGAATTTGAACTCAGCTCGCTGATTCCACTTTCTGCGCTGATAACCATTACACTAACAGCACAATGTAATAACCTGCATGTGAAAATGGCATTGTTAATGATAATGACAATGATAATAGTAGTTGTTTCCCATTTATAAGGAAACATTCAGTAGTCATTGACCAAACAGTTCAGGCTACTTTAGGCTGAAATTTATAAAATATTTCTATTAAAACAATTTTTCAGGAAAATACGTTTCTCAAATCCAATAGCTCTTATTGCTCTTTCCAATATTGACAGTGGTTTCATTTCTAAACTTTTGTTCGAAGTAATTTTCTCTTCGAATTACCATTTTAGTTATTGCTAGCGTTGAAAGCCCTCAAGTGATGTTCTTTGTTTGTGATTCTGTAGCGCCAGTTGACGAGATTTGAAGAACGATGGTCCTTACTAAGATCTACAGGCTTAGAATTAACTTTTATCACTGTATGTAACTTCATTTGCTGTAAAAAAAACAATTATCCTCCAAATAAAGGTGACTCTGATACTTGAATATGAATTTGTTTGAATTTCATAGTTGTGCTGTCATATCCTGCTATGGCAACAGAAAAAAAACCTTTGAGCGAAATTAACAATACGTTTACTGCAATTGAGAGGCGTTGAAAAATGCAGTGGAAATAGAATTAATATACGACGGTCATTCAATAAATAAGGACTTCTAATACAGATAGAAGCTTAATTTTGTTTTTGTTTTACTTCTTTTTCACATGGATTTAATTTCTTTTGCAGATTAAAAAACTGTTGTGGTGGGATCCACCTAATCTGCATAGGTGACTACCAACTATATAAATAATGGTTGGTACCGGAAGACGAGAGAAGGAATCACGAGATCCAACTAGAGACTCTGATCGACTGCGACTAGTCAACACATTCTCCAGGAACGTCTTCCCAGAAATATACAGAAATACTATATGTACTTATTGTGTACACTTTCTTGTTATAATACATTCTTGTTCTAAGTACATTTAGTGTTGCATTATTATTCCATGCATTAGGCGAGATTCAACAATGAGTCAAGACTCAAAAAAACTTTCAGTGTTTTGGCGATTAACAAAGATGGCCGACCAAGAAGCGTGCTCCAGGATTGAACAGCGGTCAGTTATCAAGTTTTTGGTTGCTGAAGGGTGCAAATTCATAGGAGAATGTCAACTGTGTATAGTGCCACATGTTTCAGCCCAAAAAAGTGGGCTAAATTGTTTAAAGAATGACGAAGCAGTGTTGAGGATGAAGACAGGCCTGGGAGGCCTACAGAAGTGAGGTCTCCTGAGGTGATCGAATCAGTCAATGACCTCATTCAGTCTGACAGAAGGGTGACAGTGGATGACATTGCAAGGACTTTGAGCTTATCTGTTGGGACAGCACACAAGGTCAGCTGCCGGTGGGTGCCAAACATGCTTACTGCAGAGCACAAACAGCACAGTAGCCCAAACGGTGCAGACCATCAACGAGCTGGGCTGAGAATTGCTCCCTCATCCCCTTTACAGCCCAGATCTTGCTCCTTCAGACTTTCACCTGTTTTGTCCCTTGAAAGCGTTCACGAGAGGCACGAAGTTTAAAAGTGACGATGAAGTCAAAAGTGTAGTGAGCGACTGGCTGAGACATCAGTCCAAAGCTTTTTACGCTGAGGGAATACGGAAGCTTGGCTTGTGCAAAGATGGGAAAAGTGTGTGAGACTGCGTTAAAAAATTAAAAAAAAGTAAGCTTCTATCTGTATTAGAAGTCCTTATATCGAAAAATTCACCTTATTTATTGAATGACCCTCGTAAATAATGCAGAGTGATAAAGGTTAATTGTATAGATACTAATACTAAGTTACTCATGCAATAAACACTTCAATTTAAAAATAATCTATATAAATCCTTTTCTAAGCTATCTAAGCTGCCTGCCTTTCGCCCATTTTGGTTGAGTATTTGCCGAAGACACCTCCCCACTGAAGGCCGACGCCGATGATCGAAGACAGTTATTAAAAGCAGCAGCCAAGGCCGCTACAAGATGAAAGCCCGACTCCTTCTACGCAATAAAGCTAATAAACGTGTATATTTCTTTATGTGATATTTCTCTTCATACCCGATGCAATGTTAAATTCTACGTATGCGGTAAAATCCTGAAACGGGCTCTCTAATGCAGCGTTTCTCAACCGGGTTTCCTCGGAAACCCAGGGTTCCGCAAAACACGTGTTCCTCGAGAACAAGTGAGATAAGTTAATGCGCTTTTGACTTTTTACTTAATTTTATATACATAATATTACTAAACGCACACAACGTATTTTTGGTTATTGTAATATTGTAATATAGACCTCATCCTATTTAACCTATTATATAGATTTTGCATTGATTTACCTTATGTGTTTTCAACATTGCCAGTAAAGGATAAAAAACTAATGCGAAAATTATCTGTTTTCGTTCCGTTTACATTTATATTATAGGTATATGGTATTGGTTTCTTATGTTTATTTTTTAGTTTTTAGTTTAGAATTTTTGTGTGTGAATGAAAACTCCCTGATGAAGTATTATAAACGAACAGTATGAATTTTATTTAACATTACCGAAGAAATTGACAAAGAAATATTAATTTTTCTTTAAACCAGTCATTCAAAAATATATGATATTTACCACGTGAACTACGATGAAAATAAAATGAGAATGATATGGTATATCATTTTGTTTTTGCGCTGGGGTTCCTTGAGACATGTCATTTATTTTAAGAGTTACGCAATGGTAAAAAGTTGAGAAACGCTGCTCTAATGATTTAAAGACGAAGACATAAATAAATCTTCTTTTCATTGTTAACCACTCATAATTTCCTTCTTTTGCTTTTAGCAGGTGTTATGGTGTCTTAAACAACAGACACGAACAAGACCCGTCCGTAAAATGTTAGTACTGTAGTTCCCGTAAAAAATGAAGACCCGCCCCCAACATGTGTAACACACTGAAACTGGATAAATAAGCATTATCTTTTTTTATCGGTACGAGAAAATTAGTTATAGTCATAATGTACGTTAGAGTGCAATGGATATCGGACGAAACCGGAGAGCCGAGTTCGAATTCCAGTCGATTTCTTTCCGCACAAATACCGTTGAGAAAGGTACTAATCCATCTCTTTTCCCCACCACACCAATCAACTATGGGCTGAATAGCGGGAGGGACTGGGTCCTATAAGCTTGTTTGTCAACGAGTCTACCGCAGAAATAAGCGTCAACCTACCGCGGGAAAATATTGTGTCTAGTCAGAAATCGAAAGAGATATGATTGCCCAAATGTCACTTAACTGACTCTGATTAAACAATTATTAAAATGCAATGTACGACACAAGGCTAGGGTAAAAGTTAGCCTAGTGTAATACCCGGTAAATCTAAGATAAGAGATGCAATGAAACTATTCTTCCATGTCACGTGTTTACCCACACAAAATCTGCATTTTCCCGAGGTCCAAATAGGCAAGTATATCAGGCAGACGAAAAAAGTGATACGTTAGTGTTTATGAAGTATCCAACGATGTTTATTGTTATTTCTATGCAAAATTCCTTTTGTTCAATTCTTTGTTTTTTAAAGACTATTTTCGTTGTAAATTCGAGAATATTTGTTTGCCGGGGCTTTTCTGTTTATCCGTGGGAGATTATTTATCTATTTATATTTGACGTCGTATAATTAGTTGCCTGCAGTTTCTTTGTTTACACAAGGCTAGATAGTATTCTGATTCCAGTGGGTTTTGTACAAACATTAAAAAGATAAATTTACTTTCCCTCATTATATATATATATATATATATATATATATATATATATATATATATATATATATATATGTATGTATATGTGTGTGTGTATGTATGTATGTATTATGCGTATCGATGTGTGGGTGTGTTTGCTGGAAAATGGTTATGCAACATTATTGTGAGACGTCGTGGTGGGCATGTATTCGTCATATATATATATATATATATATATATTGGAGTAGAAGAGACGTCTACATCTAACAGCTTCAACGGTGAAGGGGTGGGAACGGGATGCCAGCCTCGTAGGACGCTTAAATTCATGAGGCCTGGAAACCAGCGAAAGCAGCTCATCGGAGCAATTACCGTGAAAGTATTTGTAAAAAAGACAGAGCGAGGCGTCTTGTTTTATGGCACATCAACCTCAATGGGTTGTTTAATGCCGACAACATTTTTAAGATAGATTCATATGAATAGAATATGTATTCTTTGGTTTAGATTGGTTTGGTTTATTTTGTTTTACGGTATATTAACTTCAATGGGTTATTTAATGCCGACAATATTTTTAGGGTAGATTCGTATGAATAGAATATGTATTCTTTGGTTTAGATTCATTTGTTTTATTTTGTTTTACGGTATATCAACTGTTGTGGATTCCGGGATGAATCCGATATCAATGAATAACAAACGCCAGGAATGGATAAGGAAAATAAATGTATTAATGTAATAATACCAACTGGTAATACGGGTTAGTAGATCTAGGAATGCGGGTTAGTAGCACTAATATATACAGTCTTGGTATTGAAGTATCGCGGATGACTCCTTACTGAGTCTACGCGCTCGCTAACTGTGACTCATGTGCTACCCTCTTCTATTACAGACTGTCGGGGAATTCAATGGTAAAGTATATGTATACCTCGGGTGAGTGCATTTGTGTAAAAAGCGGAGACCCCTCAATGCCCCCTCCTTAGATAGGGAGTTAATATCTTTTCCTTTCTCTTATGGTCCATAATTCGAGGCACTGTAAATTTTCTCTTCCTGCTAGTCCTTCCAATTTCTGTGTCTTCTTGTGGTCTTTGAATCTCAAAAACTTCAAAGATCGCCTCCATCGAAACGTCATTTTCTGCGGGTGACGAGCTTGGCTCTTCGACCCGTCTTTTTTGTATTTGGTCAATATGTTTTCTCTGGGTAAACCTTTCGCCTTTTGTGTACATAACGTTTCCTAGTTTGTTAATTATTGTATTTGGTTCCTCATAAGCCATATTGTTACTGAAATAGACCCATTCTTGTTTGAATGATCTCTTGAGTACTGTAGGTTTATACCGGTTTTTATTTATTTTTTCCTTCGTCCTCTGAATAAATTCATCCCTTTTCGCTTTTGTCTTATCTCTCGCAAGGTCACAGGTAGTTCCTTTACTGCATTGTATAACTCTTTACTGTTTTCATCTGTGGTAGCAAATGGCGCGTTTCGCTTCTTTTTACATACTGGTTGGACATTTTCTTTCAATTCAATTCTAGCTGCACCCTTACAAAACGAGCTGATAGGTGAATCCCATACGTCAAACTTTTGCATACATTCTGTACCCACCAGGTTTTCTCTATCGTTCATTAAGTATATCTGGAGTTTTCTTATTTTTCCGTGAAATTTAAAATCTACGATTATTTCTCCTTCGAATTTTATACGCTTTCCTGTCACCGACTTAGCAATTTTTTGTGTATATAACATGGTTGGTCTGTTAAGCTTTTCCCATGTCTGTAGGTTAATTATAGTTAGATCGGAACCCGAGTCTAGTTGCAATTTTATCTTTTTATTTAAGATTTCAAGTTTCACATATTTCCTTATGTTGGTATTGTCTTCGTCATGCATCCTAGTAGCTCTTATCCTACGAGTAGCTTTTCTGTTCCCCACATTGTGATGCCTTGTGCCTCATTTTTCCACACACGACAGGCTTTTATATTTAAAACGGCAATCCTTATTCCAGTGTAGTCCTCCACATCGATAACATGCAGATGGGGTGTGGGCTTATATTTGCTTCGATATTCGTCATAATTTTACCTATATGTTGTATGTTTTCCCCTTATTATAGAATTTTTGTTTTCTTTCCGTGGAGGGTGAAGAACGTAAACTTTTGTTTAACTTACGTATATGTGATACTCCTGACTCCTCAATGTTCTTTGAGTCTTTCTTTATACTCAGGCATTTTTGGCAATCTTGTGATAATTGTTGTAGTGTTTGTCCAGGTTCATTTTGTAGTTTTGAAAGCATTCTTTTGTGAATTTCACTATCTTTTGCTGAGACTAACCCTTGAACGAAGATGAGACACTTGTAATTGTCAGGTATTAATTCTGCCAACTTGAAGTCGTCGCAATGTTTATTCACGATTGCGACAAACGTGGAATAGTCCTCATTTTCGCCTTTTACCGTGTTAAGACATTTCCACCTCTTGTGAAAGAGTGACGTTTTTGGACTGAAAAGCTCTGTATGATATGTAACTGCTTCGTCAAACGTTAATTCGTTCGTCTTTTTTGGCAAAATGTAATCCACAAATTTTGTGTATTCCTCAGTTCCTAATTTTGTGAGCAAAAGACGTAGCTTCTTTGCTTCTGTCCAGTTTTGACAATCGATGTTGTAGATGTCTTCATAACGTCTGAAATAATCCCGAAATTTTTATCCTATTCTAGGGTGTAATTGAATGTTCTATCGTATTCCACACTGCGTCTAGGGAAAAAGTCGCCTCTTTTTCGATATTTTGTTGTTTGTTACTCGCTACCTTTAAAATTAGTTCCTGCGTTTGTAGTAATTGTTTTTGCCATTTTTCTTCCATTCTTTCCTGGAGTTGTAATTGCTGATCATTTTGGTATTTTACAAGTTCTACTAAAGTATTTTTAAAATCCTCCATGATAAAAGTCTCACGAAAAACTTGTTTTTCTGTATTTTAGTGATCGTAAATCGTTTGTCGCCAAGTTGTTGTGGAGACTAGCAAAAAACGGCAAAGGAGACATTTCTTGTTTTTTTTCTGTGTGAGTTCGGATACCTCGTCGTCAATTTGTTGTGGACAAAGAGGGTGAATTTTGTTTCGTTTTCCTTCCCGTGTGAGTTCGAATTCCTTGTCGCCAATGTGTTGTGGATTCCGGGATGAATCCGATATCAATGAATAACAAACGCCAGAAATGGATAAGGAAAATAAATTTATTAACATAATAATACAATTTGGTAATACGGTTTAGTAGATACAGGAATGCGGTCTAGTAGCACTAATATATATACAGTCTATTGTATATTATATATATATACAGTTGGTATTGAAGTATCGCGGATGCTCGCTAACTGTGACTCTTGTGCTACCCTCCTCTATTACAAACTGTCCGGGTATTCACTGGTAGTAGTATATGTATACCTCAGGTGAGTCCATTTGTGTAAAAAGGGGACACCCCTCAATATCAACCTTAATGGGTTATTTAATGCCGACAACAATTTTAAGATAGATTCATATGAATAGAATATGTATTCTTTGGTTTAGATTGGTTTGGTTTATTTTGTTTTACGGCATATCAACCTTAATGGGTTATTTAATGCCGACAACATGTTTAAGATAGATTCATATGAATAGAATATGTATTCTTTGGTTTAGATTGGTTTGGTTTATTTTGTTTTACGGCATATCAACCTCTATGGGTTATTTAATGCCAACAATTTTTTTATTGCTGGTAATATTTTGTTTTGTCAAAAATCTGTTTCTGGTAATATATTTCCTTCAAAATTGCATTGCTGGTAATAATTAACTATTTGCCCATAGCTGGGACCCTAACAGGCGCTACCACCCCGGGTCAGGGTGGACCTGGAAACACCAGCAATTAAGACGTGGTTCTACGCTCCTCAAAACCTCCTGATCAGAGGCCTTGCTGCTGGATATAGTTTAACGTCTTACCCAGGACGCGGATGTAGTTTAACGTCATACCCAGGACACGGATGTAGTTTAACGTCTTACCCAGGACGAGGTTAAGTAAACCTCACGTGTATTTATCCAGGCAAACAGAATTTGTGTTTATAATTCTTGTGCATTTGTGTATCATAATTCTAGTTAGTCTATGCGGGATTTGGTTGATAATGTGTGTGCGTTTGTGCATATAGCGGGCATTTTTATTTATGTCTGGTAGCTGTCGTCTAGTTACTTTCATGCGTGGATAAAGAATAACAGAAGGTACGGAATTACGTAGGAAAGGATATTTAATACGCAGTATACATCGAGTGGTCCACCATATGTCCCGTCGCTACTTCCTCTGTCCATGTAACTCCCTGGCCTTTTTCGGCTCAGAGTTATTCCCCTTTCCCCATATTAGTACAATTAAACCAGAGTGACAGGCTCCACAGTAGCAAACCAGCTGCTGCTGTGAATGAGGATAAGGCTAAACAGGCTATCCTCTCATCAGAGATGACAGAAGAAACACAATTACAATGAAATCCTTCAGGTGAGCCATATTATTACCTGCAGTTTAATACAATCTCTTTATTGCTTAAAGGTTTATGCAAAGATGAATGTTGCCCGACACCTTCAAGGTGTTTCTATAAGTGTATATCAATGATATCACTTAGAGGACAGTGGTTCCCCAAGAGTTATGTATTGAAATAGACATCTCATACATTGTTAAGAAAACAGCCACAAATGTTCTTTGATGTGAGTATAGGTACTCTCAATCAAAAGTGAAATATAGTAGAACCGCTATTTGCCAGACTAATAGTGGGAAATCATCCGTTAAAGCCATTCGTCCTTTATTTTGAAGCACTTTTATCGTGGCCTAACTCACCCAGTACAGCACAAAATTATTGCAAATAAGTGCAAATACAGTATATATGTATGTTTATTTTATTTGTAAGTTACTATATGCCTTTAAATAAAGTTAGAAATGTTTTAAAGATAAATCCAGAGTCCGTTAATTCGAGGTTTTACTGTATCAGACTTGAGAAGGAAGGTTAATGTGTTGAGAACTAGATTTGGGAGACTGAGACCACTATATTCATTTTAATATGTTTTCTCTGCTTCTTTTATTAAATCAGTTATAATTAAAGACGAACAGGCATTATTTTTAATAACACTAGAGATGGAACGTACAAGTACGTTTTACCCATTTAATCTAGTGACTGTTATTTATTTAATGTGTGTGCGTTTGTGCATGTAGTGGGTATTTTTATTTATGTTTGGTAGTTGTCGTGCGGATAAAGAATAAGACTTACGCACGAAAGGAAATTTATTACGCAGTTTACATCGATAGGTCCACACCATGTTCCGTTCCTGCTTCCTCTTTCAACGTACCGCCCTTCTCGAAGAGCCCTAGCCCCTTTCCGGCTATTCAGTTATAGTTATTTCGCTTTCCCCATAGTAGTAGAATTGCACCATAAATAATACACTGTTATAGGCGATCGAATTTGTCTTTACATCAATGAAGAAAAACTTTGCATTTTACATGTGGAATTAATCTATAATTTCCTAATATTCTCTGTATTTCTACCTATTGTATGGTGTGTGTGAATGGGGAAAAGGCATTTCAACATTTTCACCATCTGCACAAATCTTTCTGCAATTCCACTTGATTGCGTATAGTATAAATGGCATTCAATTTGTTTTAACCACGAACGTAAAGTTTCATGAGAAAATTCTGATGCATTGTCAGAGACTAATATTTTTGGCACCCTATTTCTGGAATCTGTTTGCTTTACCGCGGTTGCCTTCTTGTCTTGAGCTCTAATCATTTCATGCAGAAAATGAGTCAACCAAAGTTAAAAATTGTTACATGCATTTAACATGTGCATAATCCATATGAAAGTGGGCCCATGGGTCTTTTTGTTTTTAATTTGCTGAATCGTGTCGTGTTGTTACTTTTATACGTTGGTAAAAAATAACGGAAGTACGGATTTATGAACGAAAGTATATTTTTTCTAAGCATTTCACTCCAAGCAAAGTGGGAGTGCCACTAGCAGGCAAGGGGTTACAGAGAGTGAAAGTAAGAGTAAAGAGGGAGGGGTTACAGAGAGTGAAAGTAAGAGTAAAGAGGGAGGGGTTACAGAGCGTGAAATTAAGAGTAAGGAGGGGGTGTCTGAGGAAAGGGTAAAGAGACAGACGTGGATCAAGATCGAGGCATAAAGAGATGTCGATTTACATTACATTTAAAACTTCACTGCGGTTAGACATCCGGCTGCTTCCAACCGGGATCGAAACCCGGCCGTTTTGGCATCAGTCAAAGATCCTACCCCTACGCCAGAAAGGAAGGTAAATTTTAACGTTTTCTATAAGAAATAAGCCAGTGGCCCGACGAACTCAATTCAGTTGAAGGACAATGCGTTATATATATATATATATATATATATATATATATATATATATATATATATATATACCTTGTATAATGTAGGCCGGAATGATAAATCTGAGAGCTGAGTTCAAATTCCAGTCGAGTTTGTTGCATTCACTATTCGCATATACCTTTGGGAAAGTTATGAATCACTTCTCCCCCTCCAGCTATGGGTAAATAGTAGGACAGTCTTGGGCCTATAGTCTAGGAGAATTACAGCTCTGGAATATTTTTTCTAACCCTTTCGCTCCAAGCAAAGTGGGAGTGCCACTAGCAGGCAAGGATTTACAGAGAGTGAAAGAAAGAGTTAAGACGAGTGTCTGAGGAAAGGGTAAAGATCAAGGCATCAACTCATGTCGATTGACATTACATTTAAATTTTTAAAGATTATAGTTATCAGGGTAGAAGTAAAAGGAAAGGAAGTTCCAGTATTGGGAAGTACGAGAGAAGAAGCTGTTGGAGTAGAAGAGGCGGTTATATTTAACTGTTTCGACGGTAAAAGTGTGGGACCGAAATGCCAACCTAGTAGCATGCTTAAATTCGTGCAGTTGAGGAACCAGTGAAAATAGCTCCTCGGAGCAGTTTCCATGAAAATATTTGTAGAAAAGACATAGGGAAACCACATCATATCTGTGAAAAGTGACTGAAGTCGCGCTATTTTCACTGGTGCCCCAACTGCATGCGTGCTATTAGATTGGCATCTCGGTCCCACCCTTAACCTGAAACGTTGTATCCTCGGGGGTAAGGAATCCAAAGTTTGAACTCCCAGGAGGATCATTAATGGTTTTTTATCTGTTTCAAGTAGAAAATGTCCGGTGATATAATCTCGGAATCTTTCACATGCCCAAGTTAAAGCAAGTGCTTCTTTTTCAGTTTGATCATAGCTCTGATCGACTGATCGAAAGAGATCTCGAAGCGTAGGAATTCTATTTCCGCATTACCACTACTCTGAGATCAAAACTGGAAGAATCTGCTGAGACTTTGGTCTCTTTCATAGGCTAACACTGGCGTACTCTGTAAGTCTTCGTTCAATAGTTTTGAAGGTTTTAGCTTGGTCCTCCTTCCAAATCTAGTGGTTCCTTTTGGAAAGGAGACCTCTCAAGGGTTTATCCTTTTCCGCCAACCGAGGAATGAACTTTCCCAGCTGGTTTACCATTCCCAAAAGCCTGCGTAGTTCGCTTACGTTGGTAGGTTCCTGACAGCTGCAGTTATGCACGGGTCTTCTCTGATTTCTTCACCAGGAATAATATGATCAAGAAACTTAACTTCTCTTTTAGGGAACTCACACTTGTCCAGGTTTAGAGTGATACCAGCCTTTCCCAGCTTAAGCAAGACTTCATGAAGTCAGCAATCATGTGTGTGTGTGTGTGTGTGTCCAGATTAAAACATCGTTAATATAGCAGACAACTCCCTCTAAAACTTCTATAATTTTGGTCAACATCCTATTCTGAAAATGTTCAAGTGCTGATGCTATCCCAAGTGGCAATCTCTTGAAGAAAAATTTACCAAATGGAGAGATGAAGGTAGCTAATTTAGCTGACTCCTTCGCTGGAAATCTACAAGGTAACCAAAAAAGTTCTGTCCGTTTTTTGATTAGTCATTGAATGATGTTAAAATATATACGAAATGCGTGTAGCAATTTTTTTCAAATTCGGACAGCCGGAATTAGGAACATCAGACGTTATAAAAAAACACGCGCACCGTGTCCGGTCATCAGTTATAAGCCGGACAGCTGTGAGTAGGATGGAAGTGTCTAGAGATCTCGTTCAGGGCTGTTTCGATTTACGACTTCAAAGCAGGCTTATCAGCTGCTGCATCAAGTCGCCGCATATGTCAAGCGTTTGGAGTTAGTACTGTGGATGAACGTACTGCAAGGCGTTGGTTTCGAAAATTCAAGTCGGGAGATTTGTCTCTCGATGATGAACCTCACAGTGGACAACCACAGGTCTTGAATGATGGAGTCCTGAAGGCGGCCATTGAAGAGGACAGTAGTCTAACGCGTAGAGAATTTGCAAGACTGTTCAACGTTTTCGATGAAACAGTTAGACTTCACCTGCACTGCCGAGGTAAGATGTAAAAACTGAGCAAATGGCTTCCGCAAACACTGTTGGAGGTCCCCAAGGGACAACGAGTGGCAGCCTGCGTATCGCTACTTTCTCGCCACCATACCCCATCCTTATTCAATCGAGTGCTTACCAGTGATGAAAAGTGGGTTCTGTACAAAACTCCCAAGCGTTCCAGACATTGTTTGTCTCCTCAGGATGCTGTCCCTCAAATCGCAAGACCGCCTATGCAGCCAACGCAAGATTATGCTTTGTGTGTAGTGGATAGGTTGTCAAGTGGTTCATTATGAACTGCTACCAACGGGCCAAACAGTCACTGGAGACCTATACTCGCAGCAATTGAAACGTGTGCAACAGGCATTGCGCCAGAAGCAGCCAGCACTGGTGAATCGCAATGGTGTGCTTTTCCTCCATGACAACGCCAGGCCGTATGTCGCGTGAGTGGTCAGGAATACCATACAGCAACTTGGGTGGGAGACCTTGCGCCATCCGATTACCACCTCTTCCACTACCTGGATAATCATCATCGTGGGAAAATCCTTCACCAATGAAGCAGACTTGCGCAAAGCCCTCACGGACTTCTTTGCGTCAACCCCCCCACCGAGTTCTACCGCAAGGGCATTGAACAGCTGGAGACACGTTGGCAGAAGGTACTAGATGCCGATGGCGATTACTTCGAAGACTAAATATAAGTTACACATCCTGTGAAGCGTTTTCTTTTTTTCCTTTATAAACGGACAGAACCTTTTTGGTTACCTTGTATATTAGTATCGAGTGTATTGAATATTTTTGCGCCGGGTAATAATCCACCAGTTAGCTCGACTGATGACAGGGTGTATTTTTTCTCTACACACTGACTTGTTCAGTTGGATAAGAACGACGCAAATACTGATTTCTTCGTAACCGTCACTATACTTGCAGACCATTCAGTGCCTTCTTCTACACTGCTGATAATTCCAATACATTCCATGCGGATCAGTTCATTTAAAAAACAAAAAAACATTATCTAGCAGGGGAAGAGGTACACGTCTGTGTATTTTAAGAAAAAAATGTCTGTGCTTGAGTTTTATTGTATACAGCTATTGCACTTGCGCAAGGCCACTGCTCAGCTATAGTATTTACGTCAACGCTATTTACGCATGACACCGGTTCCAACTTGCTGATAGCTGGTCTGCATGCAGCTTCTTCGTTACGTACATTTGCCCCGTGATACGTTTTCTTCCTTTGTGCGGTGTGGCATGGGAAAATCCGACATAACCTGGACCAAATATTAATTTTTTTCTTTTTTTTTTTTTGCATTTTCCAGTTTACAAGTATTCCCTCCATAGGTCTGGTTGAGCACGTGCTCTGGAACGACGGTGTCTATTTTAAATTGCACTTTCGTGACGCCTACTCAAAGTTCAACCATCCATGGGTCTCCGGCTGCAGTAACAGACCCCAAGAAAATTCTACTACCCCCTTCGTTTATTTCGTGGACAGATTTCGTGATGCACATACTTTTGAAATGTTCCTTTTTTCCGCAGGAGAAACACATTTTGAACCGGGCACCGAGATTCGTGGTGGTTGGGACTGTTCCCACCCTGTATATCTACGACGTTTTAGAAATTTTTAATGACTTACAGTAAGGGTATATCTGGTTATGAGAGAATAAGTTATAGATGTTTTTTATTTGGGTTTATATCAGGTTAATTGTGTTATTTCTTTTCTAGAATACTTTAGAGCTAATTTTATTCCCTCGTCGACGAAGTTGGTAAATGCTTGCGCAGGGGGTACAAAGTTGAGAGGCTTGGAACAAGAGATTGGTTATCGCAGTTTCGGTTCGGGGGCACGTTTATTGCATCCACTTTTGCACAAACGCCCTTGGGAAAGGAATGAATCCATCTCTTTTCCCACCAGACATGCGTTAAATAGCAACGACGACTGGGTTATCGTGCCGCGGTTGGCAACCAGTTTAGAAGAAAGACACCTCTGAATTGAAAACTGTATGTGGCGCTGACGGGAAAAATACCTGAGCTATAACTGTGTTCGATCGGCATAGTTGTAATATAAAGAAAATGTTGACTGCGAGGGTGTTAAAGAAACGCAAACAGGCCTGAGCAGATTGATAACAAGCAGTTATATTGATAATGAAAAATCAGTGCGTTGTCAAATCTCCAATAAGTGTTTGTTTTACGTTACCCAATTCTTTATGAAATAATGCGTGAAGAGGAAATGATTTTCGCACTATCGATTCTGTTTTTTATAACAAACATGACGAAATTCACTTTTATAAGGCAAATCATTTGGTGGGTTCTTTTCATATACAGTGAAATAGTAAAATGTAAATATTAGTGTTGGTTAAAACATCGGGGAGAGAGATCCTATGTTATGAAAAGTGCAGAACAAAGATTTCTTTAAGGCCTCTTTAATTTTGTCTAGGTTTTCGTTTATATAAAACTGCCAGCACCGAATATTTATCTAGTTTTATCGAATACATCGAACATATATTGAATATACAGGCACATAGGTTTGGCAAAATTATTAAAGATTTGTTTTTTTTTATGAATGAGATATGTAGAAATTATATAAAGTGAGACCGAGAGGTGACCCCATGGCTAAAACTTCATTCTGTGTATAAATTTTATAATAATGAACATATTTTTTTAAACCTTTTGCAAAAATTCATTGTATTCTTATTTTCCTTGATATTTTATAATTTTACACCGGCTAAACATATATATATATATATATATATATATATATATATATATATATATATGTGTGTGTGTGTGTGTGTGTGTGTGTGTGTGTGTGTGCCTTGTATAATGTAGGCCGGAATTTTGGGGTTTTATGAATCCTCTTCGGTTATTGTTCTTTCTCCTCACTAACGTTTGTAGATTTCCTTTTACTCTCTCTCTCTCTCTCTCTCTCTGTCTGTCTGTCTCTCTCTCTCTCTCTCTCTCTCAGTGACCCCATGCGTCTTAGTGGTATTATCGCCTTGTTTATGATGAAGAAAGAATTTGACAAACAACACAAAATATATTTCATCGTTATTGTATTTAGGCTCCGCTAATTGGAATTGAACTTTCGCTTTGTTTCATATTTCAAGCTTTTTTAGTCTATTTTAAGTTGATTAGCTTATCTTTTATAATCTCTCTCTCTCTCTCTCTAAATATATATATATATATATATATATATATATATATAATCATGCAATGACAGACTGTTTCGCTATATCACAGCTCTTCACTGCGGTTAGACATCCGTTTGCGTCAATTCAATTCATTTGAAGAGCAACATATATTGAATAAATTCCTTGATATTTTCTAGTTTCACACCAGCTAAACAGTGGATCCACTAACCACTCCATAGTCAGATACAAGGCCACAAATACACAGGGCTATTCACAGTTGATCAAACTCACTACTCAATAGTAATGGTCAATCCAATCCAATATTATCCCACGCCGCGTTGCACAAATATTTGCTAAACTTAAATAATTATGAAGCCTCTAGTAAAATCTAGCTGGTAGTAATCGTCAACCAAACCAGACAAGACCAGACCAGACAGCTAAAGAATATTCAATACCGATCCAACCTAACGATTTATTACAGTTAATTCATTCTGCAAGCAATGAAAGAAATTTCAAATATACCACTAGGATTTCTCTAACATTGTAATAAATGTAATTGTGGGAACTTTTACATGAATATAATTGAAGTCTAATCATAAAAATGCATTAAACAGAACAGCTGTCAGCCGCGGAATTAAATGTGCTAAATATATTCAATACCGTAATTATTTGCATATAATACTAACCTTATTATCCAGGTTTTTTTAAGCCTAAATGTTAGGGGTACGTATTATACACGAGAACTAAGCAATAACTTTTTCCACGACCATTTGTGTCGTCATATTCGGGACGATATGACCGAATGTAAATTATATAACAAAGAGTTCAAAAGCACATACCAAAAAAACCCATTTGTTTATTGTTATTATTATTATTATTTGATATCCTATCCGCTGTTTCGGCCAGGTGATGATGATCATGTCCCAGCTCCTACTAATATTTCAGAGACACAACACTTTCATCATCACATGAAAATAGTCGATTGATGACACCCTTATCCCAATTACTGCAACGTCTATCACAATCAATTCATGGCTGCCATTGTGCGCAAATGTGATATCAGGGCGATTGCTCGCCAAGCGCTTGTCAGTCAAAGTAGTCGTATCCCAAATGAGCTTCACTTGCTCATACCCGACTACTGATGAATTCTCCTACCACTTCTTTACCCATTATTATTATTATTATTATTATTATTATTATTATTATTATTATTATTATTAAGTACAATTTTTTGCCTCCATGTCAAAGAAAAGGGTAATGACAATTTCATCTTTGCTGTCAGCTCTTTACGTCAACAGCGGCCAATGAAGTTGTCAGGCCTTGTACTTAGCTCCTTTATGATTACTGAGAAATAACCACGAGGCCGTGGAACATGTGTCTAGTTGAGTAATTGAGCTTTGTTTTGCTATAAGAGTTTTCCATGGTTCAGTGGTGAAGCCCATTTGTTTTTGAAAATCGTTTCTCAGATTAAAAAACGAACAAAAGTTCGAGTTTTGTTCGGAGGGACATTTTGTTTATTAAGACTTCTCAGCCATTAGACATTAATTTCACCGTTAACAAAAACAGCTAGGATATCTAGCCGCTGAATATAACGGTTATTTTTTATTGTAATAATAAAATAATGCAGGGTTAAAAAAAACATTTACAAGTAACTATACAGAGAGTGTTTATAAAGTCCGTGTGCAATTTAAAATACTTGTAGCTTTCGAACTATACATGATAGAAACAATGTGCAAAAAGGATTTTTTCTTTTCATCGAAAAATGCATTATCTGTTTTTTTTTGTTTTTTTTTTTAATTCCTTGAAACATCAAAATGACATTTTATTTCAGAATTGCTGTTTCACTTGATTTGATTTCTTTTTATGGGGACATGTGAAAAGCAATGTTCATTCAACTAAACCTCGATCTTTAGAGGAATTGCAAACTAGCATAATCCATTGAAAATACGACTGACAATCAACTGCAAAATCTCTTCCGAGAACTACAGAATCGTATTACCTTTTGTACACGTCATGATAGCGGATATGTTGAAAACTAGCAATCCCAGTAATATTTAAATACTTCTTTCTCATACTTTTTGCGGCTCGTTTTTCTCATGTATAGTTACAAAACTACAAGTATTTTAAATTGCACACGGACTTTATATACATCCTGTACCTGTGTGTGCATGTATGTAAGCTTCCCACCACATCAGGTTAATACACCGGAACTCGTACAATCACCGATGTTAAACAACGTCGAACATAGATAGGTGATCTCTTGGGAATCGCAGATGTCGTAAAGTTGGATGTGCGGATGGTACAGTGGATAATGAAGCAGAATTGTTAATCGGAGAGACATTTTTCAATTCCATTTGGATTCGTTATTTTCACTCACGCGTAAATACCCTTGGGGAGGTTATGGATCCAACGTTCCCCCCACCCCTAGCAAATTAGTAAGACTTGTATCGCTAAATCATTATTGTCACAAAAAAATCTTAGAATCTAAAAATATTTTTCTGGCTTTAAATAACCAGCAAAGGGTTGATAAACCGTAGAAAACGAATCAATCAATCGCTGTATGTATGTATGTATGTATGTAAGAACGGAATTAGATTTTTCATTTGAACTAATCTCCACATCTTTTGTTGTTATTGTTGTGTCCATCGATCTCCTTCCGAGAAACATTCATGGAATTTTAGGGTACTGAACCCTTTATTTAATCTGCAGGGATAGAGCGTTAACGATCCGCTGTCCATTCTCTGGGGATATCTCTTATTTTAATACTGCTTAATTATCGCTCGCCATGTCTCCATCGAGACTTGGTTTCTACTAGCCAGCCCAGAAAAATAATTGTTGTGTTGCATTAGTGTGCGTGTTATCCTGATTAGGCAATGCGTGTGTGTAAACACATTTATCTTTGAAGCTCTATGACAAGGCGGAGATGAGGGCAAGCATATGCACCTGTTTACAAGACATTCAATGCATGGCTAAACCTCAAGTGTTATCAGGTGCTTGTGTGTGCGCATGCATTTTCCCATGAGAGAGAAACGTGTAAAAGGAATCATATTGCTCTTCTAACAACACTCAAACGCACACAGACGTGTACACCCTTTCTCTCTTTCCGTCTCTCACACTTTTTCATTCGTTCGTACTCCTTTCCATCTTTCTGCCTTTCTCTATTTTTCTCTGTTTCTTTATCACTTTTTTAGCTTTTATTACATTTCACTCCCCCACTCATTTCGTTTTGATGGTGTTTTACTTTCTTTGGGTGTTTACTCTCTCCTTCTCTCTCTCTCTCTCTTTCTCTTTCTCTTCCTCTTTGGCTCTTTAGCTCTCACTATATTTTATCCCTATCTTTTCTAATGTCCCCTTCAAATTTTTTCTGTCTCTGTCTTTCTCTCTTTCTCTTTCACACTCCTTCTCTGATTATTCTCTTCTTTCAGTAGTTCAACGCCTATTTTGTTTTTATATATATATATATATATATATATATATATATATATATATTATAAATTTAACTGATTTAAAATATGATTTCTTTGCTACACAGTAATTACCATGTTTCAAAAACCGAAGCTAAATCTTCAAATTCAATTATATAATTAAATTAAAAGTATTAGTTCAGTCTCATCTTCAAAAATATCAGTAAGAACACTGGATTATATATCTTCCTGTTCTTTCTTTTTATTATTATTATAATATATATATATATATATATATATATATATATATATATATATATATATATATATATATATATATATATATATATGAGTGTGTGTGTGTGTATGTGTGTGTGTGTGCACTGGGTGTAACAGCAAAATTGTCCAAATCTTGTATCAGCATGCGATAATTCTCCCTTTACAAAATGTTTAATATCTAAAAATAAAAACACTAAAATAATTGGGTCTCTTTTCTCCAGGTCTTCAGATAAGACGTTTAGCCATTGTGACACCGTCTAATACTTCATCCCCATCCCCTCAACCTCCAGCGTCTTTCTCTTTGAGTTGAGGTGTCCCCTCGGTCCGAACCGAACTTAGGGGTAACTGGCCGTACGCTCCCTGAGTACCCGTAGATTATTTCGACCGGTCAACTGGTCAAGTCCCGCTCGCTGCCCACGCTGTGTTAGTTTTTAGATCCAGTAAGCGGGGTGTTGTCCATATGTTCACGGTCAACTGGGGATGTGTACACAGCTGTGAGAGTTGGCGCTAAGAAAATTAGATTGTGGCAAAATAAAACAAGAAATAATATCTGCAGAAGCCGGACAACAATGGCAGAAATATCGACGTCGTTTATATAAGAAAATAACATCAGAACAGAGGTTACAGGGAGAATAAAAACATTTAACAAAAATGAAAAAAAAAGAAAAAGACAAAATGCATCCAGCGAATCCCCAACAGAGAGAGGACTTGTGTGTGATAAACGCATATTGATTCGCCTGGGGTAGGTTTATGACTAATAGTCCAGTCTCATATAGACTTCTCAGAACAGGGGGCAGTCTCCTTTCTCTCCTCCAAAAATCTCCTGTAAATCTCTCGACTCACTGCAACGACAGTCTCGCGACTCTCTCGACGACAGTCTCTTTCCCCCGACACTTCCTTATTAGCAAAATCTCGAGTTAATATAGAAAAAGGATCAGCTGATCATAATTGACCCTCGGCCCGGCACGCAGCTACCACGAGTCTCAACTGATCATGCGATGTCCAAAGTGCCAAAAACTATCCCTTGACATGTAAACCTATTCTCCAATTATTTAACTTATCTCAATCACGAGTTCTTCTCGCTTCACCAAAATTATACTTTGGGATATCTAAACATTGATTCAACCTTTTAATCAAAACAAATACTGTTAAACAAAACCAAGTATCTTACCCATCCCCATTGTTTACTAGTGACCCAGGTTTAAAACATCGCCTCCTGCCCTGAGATCGTGTTTCTCATCGGTAAACAAACATCTTAACTCAACTTGTACTTTAATATATACACACTATTTCCATTTCCAGTTAATAAAAGTTATATTTGCGTATGTGCATTCATCTGGATGTGTCTGTGTATACCTCTCTCTGTTACATTCCTCCCTTACCCATCTGTCATTTACTAGTAAATGACACATGAGTTTTCATGTCACCAAAATGCAAGAAACCCTATCCCAACATGCTATTTACGATGGGCTACTTGAAACACGCATCAAGTCGCCCATTCCCACCCAAATACAAGAGAGTTTTTTTTTTTTTAGCATGCAAAGATAAAGTCCTCAGTCTTCTATAGATCTCATTAGGCCCATTTACATCTTCATGGTCCCGAAGATACGTATGTAAAAGTTCATGGGTTTGGGCAATCTCATGTAATTGAACCGTTTCATCTAGTTCATTGGTTCGTATGTTCTTTTTTTTTCCAGTTCAAAGATAGTCACAACAATTATCACAATCGTTTCTTTTTTTTTTCAGAGATATTCACGAAAAAAAAAATTCAATTTTATTTTGTGGATCTGCCCGTCCGGTCTCGTCTCGCCTTCACAACGGGCTTTGCCGGATCTCTCGACGGTTCAAGTTCCGCCACGATTCTTTTTCAATACCTGTTAGGGGTTCTGATGCACCCTGGTCGGACCCACCTTGGTAAAGTGCACTAACCGGAATCCCCTCCTCACTCCTGCACTCCCCTGCCAGTTTATTCTGCTCGGTCGACGATACCGTACGTCTCTTCACCCACCACCAAACTAGCAAGGCCACGACTATTATTAGTATAATTCCCACAACGGTCGGCCAGGTTATTATATCAACCAAGTTCTCTCTCCAGCTTGAATTTGGTATACCTAATTTATCTAACGGTGGCTTCAATCGTCCAATATCAACCTTATCGATTAGCTTTAACAACGCTGGCATCTTTTCTTGGGACATCTTAGGAATCTCTCTTATAATGGGCTCCCACAATTCCGTCCATCCACTGGCATTCGTTCCTACTAGCTCTAATAAAGCCTCATTCTTTTCAAATGTCTCTTCTGTCCGGTAGTAGGGGGGAAGGAGATGGACCATGAGCTCCACAGCCGAGGGGTAGCTCTACAAAAAACAAGGGGGGAGTAACCCTTATTGTAGTAGTGGGCTCCCTCGCACACACCTTGGATAATTCAATCTCTTCTTGTGTGGCCACCGCCCAAATTCCGTCGGAGACACCGATGGCTTTAGGCAACATTACCCTAGCTAATACCTCTACCTGACAATGATCCCTAATTCCCTTCTTAATTTTCTTAAATAACTCTAGTACGCACAGATCGTGGCTACCTGTCACATAAATTGGACTCTCAGACCCACAGGTACCTAAGGCGTCATTCTTGCATTTTTCTGCTTCCCCCTGTGTCAATAGCATAAACTTCGTTCTGGCCAGATTTAGGGTGACAAATTCCGTCTCTACTTTGTACCTTGCCACTTCTCTTATCTCCGGCTCTAGCTTTGGATAGGGAAGGGGGAGATTCATCATCTGGTAAATTTCAAAGGTGCTATCTGTGTCCAGTAATAGCACCGACACGGGCACTAGCAATTTATCATCTTCCAGCAAGGTATCACATCCCAAGGCACTATAATACTTCCATAACTGCTGAGTGGGGTCTACCAGTAATCGAAGTTGATGGGGAAGCTTGGCTTGTATCTCCAGCAGTGCCTCCCTTAATCGTTCTGGAGTTAATATACTCGGCAACAGGTGTCACAGCGACAGCATATCTAATTGTGCCCTCACATGCTCCAACAACACCGTTAAAGAATGACTTGTTTGTCGTACCTTACTCATTATAGCTAACAACTGAAAATACTTTTGCAAAACGCGTTCTAATTGCTGTAATTCGGTTGTTATAGACGTGATTACATTTATTACTTCTTTTCTAAAAACCTGTAGGTTAGAAATCAACCAATTGATACTCCCTCTATTCTTAGCCAATTCCAGCCTAGTGACGTTGAGTATTGATACGCTCTCCCTAAACGACCGAGCCATAGCATGTTGCCTCTGCTCTAACACCTTTAATTTCCTCTTAATTACCCTCACTTCGCCTTCGGAGACTGTACCAAACAATACGCTTAATGCCTTTCCCATTATAGGTAATACTGCCCTCTTTTGCCTGGTCCCTAACAACTTTATTCCTTTCAAATAGTAACTCATATCCTTCCATTGTCTCTCAAGTATTAGGGATTCCTGAGCTAAGGGGTATAATATACGGTGGTATTCCAGAGTCTGTAAATAGTCTCCGGCGACTTGTGTACTGGCTGTATCTAGTTTGTCCACTTGTATCTTCAACTGACCCGATAACTTCTAATACGGCTGCAGGTCTATCACCAAAGTTATCAACCACTTTCATCTAGTTATAACTACTTCGTTTGTCTTTTTAAATACAGTATTCTCACTGTGTTCCCAGGTATAACCTACCAGAACCAGTTTCATCAGTACCGCGAGCCTCCTCTCGTCCATGTCTGCAAGGATATGGAGAGAATAATTCGTTTTACTCAATCATTCTGTTTTGGTTTCGAATGGGTGGTTATATCTTAGAGCAACATATCAAGCACTGACCCGCACCACCACCAGTGCCATGCATGCATGGGGACCCTTCCACGCAATCCACAACACCGAGGACAATTTCCCAGTCCGTCCCAGACCGTTACTCATTCGGCACAACCGTTGTACTGATTCCACTTACTATTCCCCCCCCCCCAATCGCAATTTCAGTGGTAATTCCTCATTAACATCAGGCGCTTCTTCAGCCTGCAATTTACTCTGCAATTGTGCTAACGGAATTTCATCCTCTTCTTCCCATTCACTCAGTGCCGCTTCTTCCCTAATGTTAGGGTTAGTTCCTGCCTCTTCAGAAGGTCCCGCTGGGGACCGCTTTACCTCCCCCAGCCTTCCAAGGGTAGTTGGGCTAACTTCAATCTCTTCACTCCCTTTGCTTTCACTCCCCGTCTCCCACTCTTCGGATTCTATTAACGTAGTTCTCCTCAGCCTTTTCTGTTTAGTTCTTGTTTCGGCTCCTTCCCATTCTCCTATTCCCGCTAGTTTTATCATTCGCATGCACCATCAATTGGTCCCATATCACAAAGGAAACCGGACCCGTCTGCTCTACTATTCTATAATATGGGCTCCATCTCTGGCCCAATTTACCTTCGCTCTGCCCTTGTTTATTCTATCGTTTCGTCTCTTCTGGGCTCTTTGATCCTTCTCCTCACCTGCGTAAACATTTTGTGTTGTTCTAGAACTATACGGTGATGGTCCTCTCCTAAATACTTCCTCCTAGGTCGCCATAGATTGTCTATAGGTAAGACTACATCCCTGCCATATACCAAGTATTAAGGGGAGAATTTTGTCGTCTCGTTTATGGAGAACCTCAGGGCCGCTAACGCTTGGGTTACGAAAAAATCCCAATTCTCTCTATTATCCTCGGCTAGTTTAGCTAACACATCGGCGAGGGTCTTATGAAATCTCTCCACCTTCGCATTACTTTAGGGATGATATGGGGAGGTGTTTACGTGCTGTATGTTCAATTCCCTCAACGTCTCCCTCATAATCTGATTTACATTCTCCGATCCATTATCGGAAACCAACTGTTCGGTGGCCCCATATCTGGGGAATATTTCGTTCAGTATTATATCTGACACCGTTTGCCCTTTTTTATCCGGTATGGTAAATGCCTCAGGCCAATTCGTTAGCCAGTCCACAATAGGGCCCGGAAATGTCCATGCTTACTTTCTGAAATGGGTAATTCGGGACATCCGTTTCTAATACGGGGGCCTCCCTACTCCTTCGACTCTGTACTTGGCATGTTACGCATTTTTCTACATGGTTCACAACACCCTTAAACAACTTAGGCCCATAATAATTCCTCATTATTAATCCGTATGTCTTATCAATTCCCATGTGTCCCAACATCCTATGATACTGGTCCAGAACTTCGGCTCTCAACTTCCCAGGTATCACCATTTTTGGACTTACTTCCTCATCTCTACCTGCAAGGTAATGCAACACTCCATCGTGCACCATATATTTGGAGGTACGCCCTGCCTCTACCTTGGGTCTGATAGCTTCTATCTCTCTATCCTCTTGGTTTGGCCTAATAATGTCTCTCCAGTGGGGGTCGGAAATAATCTCCGTCTCACTTGTTTCCTGATCCTCCCGACCAATTCCTTCCCTTGGTGCCTGTCAATTTATCACATTAATTTGGAATGCCTTATCATCCACACCCGGCTCCAACCTGACACATTCCGTCTCTAGTTGCTTCGGAATCCTCGATAACAGGTCAGCACATGTATTATCCTTCCCTGCCAAGTATCCATCCTGGAGTTATATCCGCTTAGTTTCAACGCCCATTGCTGTATCGTCTTATTCGTCCACTCCGCCTCTAATAAATATTTGAGGGGTTTGTGGTCTGATGGTAAACACTGTCCCACTCAAATAATAGTTCAACTTTTGCACAGCATACAGGATAGCGAACGCCACTTTCTCTATTACTGGACATCTTTGCTGAGTATAGGAGAGTCGATGAGACAAAAAATAAATCGGCACTTCCTCAGGCACACCTGTTACTGGGCCATCCTTGTCGGGACATGGTTGTGTAAGAACCGCCCCGATGCACTTAACACCAGCGTCTGTGTGCAGCACCATAGGCTTACTCAGGTCTAGGTAGACCAACAGGGGTATAGCTGTCAGCTGGTCCTTCAGATCTTCGAACGCACGCTGACAATTCTCGGTCCACTTAAACCTAGCATGCTTCTTAGTTTGAGCTATTAGAGGACCTCCAGCCGACTGAAGGCTGGTATGAACCTCCGATAATATCCGATGGCTCCAATAAATCCGCTAATCTCTCTTACGGTCTTAGGTGCGGACATGGCTTTTATAACCTCTACCTTGTCTAAATCCGTCTTTATCCCTTCTTTATTTATGATTAACCCTAAGTATTTCGTCTCTTCTTTCATAAACTGGCACTTTGATTATTTTAACTTTAGTCCATGTTCTTGTAACCTATCGAACACCTTCTGCAGATGTCCAAAATGTTCCTCTGCTGACCTTGAAAACACCATGATGTCATCTAGATATGCCATGGCAAAGGCCTCCGTGACATTCCAGCGGTTTCGTAATGGCATTTAACTGATGAAAATACACGCAAAACCTATGCCCTCCATCTTTCTTTTCTTACAATGACTATGGGAAAACTCCAGGGAGATTTGAGTCTTTCGATTATCCCTGATTCCATCATTTCATTCACTGCGTCCTCTACTAATTTTCTTTTGTGGATTGGGGTCCTATACGTCCTATACGTGATTACCCGTGTCTATCTTCATTTCTACTGTCTCCGTTTGTCCCAGTTCCTTGTCAGTAATGGCTATTACCTCCCGATTACTGTTCAGCAACCCACTCAATTTCCTCCTATGATGTTCAGGAGCGTTTATATCCTCCTCCCTTATTTCCTTGCTACCTATCCTATTCCCAGGCCTATTCTCATTCCATACTCTCACCTGCTCGACTTCTCTCACTGGGCACGCCTGTGCCAGCTCCTCTCCCTGCTTTATTTTAATAGTTTTATTGGCAGCATTAGCTAACAGTAAGGGAACAGTCCTTGACCCCTTTACTAACGAATCACATACGGTTATCTCCTTTTCACTATCATCGTACCTATCAGTAGGGACCACTTGGTACAGGTCACTGCTCAGCACTCCTTCTGTAACAATCTTGCCCTTCCTCGACACAGTAGTCCTAGGGGAAGAGTTATATCCGTCTGGGCCACCACTGGCAATTGTTCATAATTATCCTCTCCCAACGGTATCTCTACTCTGTCCAATGTTAGGGTGGCGGGGTCAAAACTAAGCCAGTCGCACCCCCCAGAATTATCTCACCACACAAGTCTGGTGCCACATGAACCTTACGTTTAACTCTGATTCTTGCCAACTGGAAAGGTAGCCACGTCATACCCTCTATCCTCATCCTACTACTATCAGCTTGAGTTATTAGTAGATCGACAGGTCTAAGCTTCGTCTTCAGTCCCAACTGTCTAAAATCCTTGGAGCTAACTAGAGACACGGAAGCTCCCGTATTGACAAGGGCCCTCACCTTCTTGTCTCCAGCAACACATTACAGGTGAAGTCTGGCCCTTCCTTCAGCAAACGGTACACCTGTGCCTTTCTCCTTCCCGCATGTTCTCTCTCTTTCTTCCGTTTGCTCGAAACCGAGACATGGGGGCCGACAACAGGAGTTCGCCTTTTTCTAGGGGCTCCAATTTCTGTCTAGAGGCCCTATGGGTGGGGTAAAGCTCGGATGACTCTCCTTTCCCGGACTAGTAACCTGTTACTCCCCTTCATTCGAGTTGGCGTTGTTCTGTTTTGCGTGGCCTAACTTTCTCCTGCGAAGACAGGTTCGTTTTAGGTGACCCAATCCTCCACATTGCCAACACTTTCGCTCTTTACAACTGGCCGAAAGGTACCCGACCACATCACATGTCCAGCATCTCAGAGATCTTCCTTGCACTGGGGCCACCCTGCTTCTTACTTTTTCACGGGGGACACATTGGCGTTTCCGGGATTCTTTTCCTTCTCGTGGGGGGAGGGGGTTGCACTAGCGTGTTAATACTCGCTTTATCCCCAGTTTACGGTCCCCCTTCGCCGTACACCATCGAGCCTCGTGTCCGAACTCGCCACAAGTTGTACAGTTTGGCCCCCGAGATCTTGGATCGCCTCCATAATTTGTCGGACAGTCGCGGGCCCGATGCCCACTATACTTGCAAGTCCAGCACACCAGCACATATCGGCACAGTCTGGGCGTGAAAAATCCATAACGCAAATCCTAGGCTCTCTATTGGGGCCAGCTTCAGCCTCCCAGCCCTCTTCTACCTCTTCTTTCGGCTCCCGAATCTGGATCCACACCCGATCCTTCTTTTTTATTATTACCTTTGCTTCCCGGTGGTTCCTTCCTACACCTTCTTTTATCCTATCCCAGAGTCTCTCGCTGGTCCGAGCCGCTTCTATGGCTGCGGCCAGGGTGACCGGTCCTCCCTTCAGGACATTGCCCCTCAGGTCCCTGTCGCTCAGCGCGTCTTCATATACATCGGCCAACAAGTCCTGAATAGGGCCACTGTCTCGAGTCACCAATTTCGGAAAAGCTAATGTTGCTAGCCCCGCGACTCTTTCTCCCAATTCTTCATTTGTCTCTCCTTCCTGTTGCTGCAGCCAGAATAATTTCCTGACTGCCTCAATGGCCGTACGCTCACTTGCGTATTGCCGCACCAGAGCGGATTTAAGCTCGGTCCACGTCAGGGCCGGGTTTTCTTTATACCATGCCCCTATAAACTTAGACACCTGCCCCGCTGCGGCATCGTAAGCCAAGAGCACCATTTCCTGGTCTGATGAAGCCATAAATCATCTGCTTCTTTTGGATGGAGAGAATCTATTCGTGCAGGTCTGCAGGGTTTCATACTACCTATCAGCCTTCTGAACCCTATCGTTATTTCGGAGACCCCCACGTCCCCAAGGTCAGTTGTGGCGTCTGATCCTACTACGCTCATCCTAGCGTCTTATCAGCTGCCACTTTCCCAGAGATCAACGACAGACAAAAGGAAAATACTTCACACGGTGGTGGCGCTTCAATTGCGTACAAGCTCGACAAAAATCAACAATATTACTGGCAGATCTAAGTGTAATGAGTGAGTACAGAAAACCGAAAAGTGACTTACCTGAGGTCCGCTGCTCCGTGTTTTGTTTCCTTTTTATGTCCGTTTTTTTTTTGTTTTTTTTACTAATATCGTCCGCAGACTAGAGTTCTTTCTGGTCTTAGTTGGTCCCGACTAGATGCAACAAAGTCTGTTTTGCTGGTGTTTCCTTCTTTTCTTCCTGAGTATGACTTAAGGCTTTCTTTCCTTCAAAGCTGTTCCTGGCCTTATTTTCCGTGGTAACTCAAGGTCAATCCTGGTCAATGGCAAACAAATATTACAATTCGTCCCCAGACCCTCAACCTCCGGCGTCTTCTTTTTTGGGTTGAGGTTTCCACTCGGTCCTAACCGAACTTAGGGCTAACTGGCCGTACGCTCCCTGGGTACCCGTAGATTATTTCGACCGGTCAACTGGTCAAGTCCTGCTCGCTGCCCACGCTGTGTTAGTTTTTAGATTCAGTAAGCGGGGTGTTGTCCATATGTTCACGGTCAACTGGGGATGTGTACACAGCTGTGAGAGTTGGCGCTAAGAAAATTAGATTGTCGCAAAATAAAGCAAGAAATAATATCTGCAGAAGCCGGACAACAATGGCAGAAATATCGACGTCGTTTATATAAGAAAAGAAAATCAGAACAGAAGTTACAGGGAGAATAAAAACATTTAACATAAATGAAAAAAAAAAGAAAATGACAAAATGCATCCAGCGAATCCCCAACAGAGAGAGGACTTGTGTGTGATAAACGCGTATTGAATCGCCTGGGGTAGGTTTATGACTAATAGTCCAGTCTCATATAGACTTCTCAGAACAGGGGGCAGTCTCCTTTCTCTCCTCCAAAAATCTCCTGCAAATCTCTCGACTCACTGCAACGACAGTCTCGCGACTCTCTTGACGACAGTCTCTTCCCCCGACTCTGCCTTATTAGCAAAATCTCGAGTTAATATAGAAAAAGGATCAGCTGATCGTATTTGACCCTCGACCCGGCACGCAGCTACAACGAGCCTCAACTAATCATGCGATTTCCAAAGTGCCAAAAACTATCCCTTGACATTGAATTCAACACTAAGAGGTGACAGGCTGTTTCATTCTGGACGCAATCATCATCCACCTGACGATTACGTCTAGCCTGTCGCCTCTGAGTGTTGACTTCAATGTTCACTTTTATATTTATATTTACATACGCTCTATCTTTGATATCGAGCACTTTATCCCATAAATATAGCACACCTTAAAATTATATTTCTTCATATAATGGACTCTCCCGTCGGTTTTGATGTAAGAGGATCTGACAGTTTAGTTGATTCAGTTATGAAATTCCCTGTGATAATCTTAAGTGCCATTTAAGACCCGCTAGTTATTTACAAATGAGGCCACGTATGTAGCAAGCGTGAGGATTGTGAGATGAGATCACTGTTAGATTGTCTGACCTTTTAGATCTTGCTCTCGCTTCTTGAAGATGATTCAGACAAGCAGATTGAAAACTTCAAGGCTAAGCGCTCAAGGGTGTTATGTGGTATATTGACTGCTGACAAGTTGCTTTTCAGCGTGTCTTTGTATCTTAGCCATGGGCGTTCTACATTCCTGTAGCCCTGATCTAACTGGCTGTACATTAAGATCTTGGATTTCCTGTCATCAGACATTCTCAAAACATGACTAGTCCACCGTAACTGAGACTGTATGAGAAAAGTCTCGATTCCTTCAATATTACACCTGTTAAACAGGTCTACGTTAGATGTCCTATCATGAAGGTTAACTCCACAGATTGCATGCAGAGAGCTTTTATGGAAAACACCTAGCTGGCGTATATGATACCTGTATAGAGTCCACGACTCTGAGTCATATAAAAGGATGGCAAGTACAACAGCTCTGTAAACCCAAATTTTCGTATCCAGTCGAATACCCCGCTCATTCCACAAGCGATGGCGAAGTTTGCCGAAAGCACTGGTAGACTTAGCAATCCGATGCATGATTTCATCATCCAAAGTTCCACTCCTAATTGACTTTGCTACCAAGATAGGTGAAAAACTTTATATAGTTCAGTGCTTTGTCTTCTACTTTCAATGGTTTCTCTGGAAATTTGTAGACTGGTGGTTTTTGTTTCTCACGACAGAATTGCTTCGGAGTAGGACAAGGTTGGTGCACTACTTTAGTTTTCTTTATGCTAAGTGTAAGACGAAATGCTTTACGTGCAGCAGAGAAACAATTTATTAGGTGTTGGGCCTCCTCAAAGGATGTCGCTACAAGAACAGTAGCATCAGCAAACAACAAATCACGAATAATTTGCGTACGAAGGTGGGTCTTGACTTTGAAGCGCTGATGATTGAAGAGACCACCAGTTGTTCGAAACTGAAACTTGACACCACTCTCTGTGTCTGCAAATGCATATTTCAGTATCACCGAGAAGAAAAGGACAAAAAGGACAGGGGCCATGACACAACCTTGCTTGGTGCCATTTGTGATATTAAAGGATTCCGACATCATACCATCAGACACGATATTAGCTTTCATTCCTTCATGAAAGGAGACGATGACCTTTAGCATGTTTTCAGGGATACCGAGTTTCCTCAAGACTTGCCAAAGAGCCTCTCGATTCACAGTGTCAAAGGCCTTCGTCAAATCTACAAACACCATGTACAACTCCTGGTTTTTCTCGCGAATCTTCTCTGCAACTTGACGAAGAGAAAATATCATGTCAATGGTGCTACGACCCGACCGAAAACCACACTGTGATTCAAGGTAGACATCGTCAACAAGGTGTATAATGATTCCGTTTAGAATCAATCTAGCTAAGATTTTGCCTGCAATTGAAAGTAGTGATATCCCCCGATGATTATCACAGTCACATCCTGGAACCCTTGTTTTGTAGAGGTGTTTGATAGAGGCGTCTTTATAATCCTGTGGGACACAGCCTGCCTTTCATATCTCCACGAAAAGATGTAACTTTTTTTACCAACTTTTGCTCACCATGCTTATACACTTCGGGTGGAATAGGATCCTTAGGAACAGGTGATTTTACAGATGAGATGGAGTCAATTGCCTCTTGATAAGTAGGTTCAAAAGACAACTCCGGAATTTCAGGATTTTGCTCAATTGATGTGATGGGTTCCTCATCAGTAAACGAAGTGGTGTTTAACAGAGTTTCGAAATGCTCTTTCCATCGATCTAAAATGTTTGACTTATCCGTCAAGAGAGTTTCACCATCTGCTATGGAGATAGGAGCAACACCACTTTTCTGGGGACCGAAAATGCTCTTGAGGCCAGCATAGAAAGTTCTTAGATACTACTATCTGAAGCTTCTTGGATTTCATTAGCCTTTTCAGACCACCAACGCTCTTTCATGGCGCTGAGAGCTCGTTGAACCTGACTTTTGCACTCCTTGTAAGCGATCTTCTTATCGGACGTGTTCTTGTCCACAACACATGTTGTATGAGAAGAGAGCAATTGATATATAAGCTGCTGAACTTCTGTATTATTGTCATTAAACCAGATCGTTGACGCCTAACAAAACACGTCCACCAGATTTACCTGCGAGAGTCGGAAAATAAGTCGTTTGAACATGTCTTTTATGCATACATTCATTTTTTATTCTGTTGGCAACGTTTCGTTCAGTAAGAACATCATCAGGTAATTGAAAAAAATTAAACAAAAATCGTTAACATGGTAAACTTGTTATTTACAAACACTGTTAATTTCCATTTTTTTTTAAATCTAACTTAATATAATTAAAAGTAAATGTGTGTGGGTAAAATAAATATATTTCAACAACTCAATGAGATCGGTAAATAGGAAAATGGTAAAATGAATGTAAAACATGATTTGATGTAGAAAATTAACAGAATTATCGTAAGAAAGTTAAATCTAAAGAGAATACATATGATTCGAATTGTAACTTACTATATTATATGAAGGACATATATATATATATATATATATATATATATATATATATATATATATATATATATATATATATATATATATATATAGGAAAGGTGGTAAAGGAAA
This sequence comes from Acanthosepion esculentum, assembly GCA_964036315.1. Taxonomy (NCBI): domain Eukaryota; kingdom Metazoa; phylum Mollusca; class Cephalopoda; order Sepiida; family Sepiidae; genus Acanthosepion; species Acanthosepion esculentum. The sequence goes on from OZ038478.1 coordinate 128,803,441, forward strand.
GAGAACTAAATTAAGATAAACGTCTATAACATTTTATTACTATGTTTAAGTGGTCCCTATTATTATTTTCTTTAAGTATTATCTTAGGCAGAAAAGGTGATGTTATAAAAACTCATGTTTGATTAGCTGAATTGAATCAAGACGTCGTTTTGTAGATGTTGTCTGATGAATAAATTTAACTATTTTTTTTTATTTATGGAGGGTCTATATTTTGTATGTGGAAGAATAAAGAATTTAATGTATCTCCGATTAGTAATTACTTTTATCACATTTACTACGTGGGATAATGCGCGCGCACACACACACACACACAGACACACATATATATATATATATGCGTGTGTGTATGTGTGTGTGTGTATCTGTCTGTCTGTGTGTGTGTGTGTGTGTATTTAGACAGTTTGAGGTCACTACTGGTAATTATTTTAAAAATTGGACCCAAAAGTAGTTGTTTTGTACTTTAGATAAGAGAAAATTATTACACATAATTAAAAAAAAGTGAGACATGATTTTTATTAGAAATTTTACTATGACCAAAATAATAATTTTATTATTAAATTTTGCTCTCGTCAAGATATCCTTCTTTAATCTTAATTACTGCAGCACACATTTTTGGCATTCGTTGTAAAGGTTTTTCATATCATAAGTTTGATAACTGATTCCATTCTTTTTCAATAGTTCTAAGAACTCTTTTTCATTTTTTTGTTTACGTTTCCATCAAGTACATCCCATGCAAATTCTGGGGGTGGCTTCAAACTTTTGAAATGTAGTGCATGTCAAGTAAATAATAGAATAGGTAGGATATATAACGGTTGACTCTAGAATTGAAGAAGTTACGATTGTAGCGATTAAGGAAGCATCCGCAGAGAAAATGTTGCAAGAAGCTGGCCGAATAGAACTTTCACCTTACAAATCAAATACTAAGGGAAATAGGAAGAATCGCCCCTCTGTACATGGCATAGCGGGTCTAAGCTATGATGGAAATCAGGAATGTCGCTCGTTTTCTATTGCGTCTGTGGGAAACGGGTTGTAAAAATTGCAACGATTTGTCGAGTTAATTAATTATTTCGTTTCGTCAACCGTTTTCTCCACCAAACAAGGCAATAAAGCCGCAAAGACGCAAGGGGTTACTGTGTGAGAGAGAATGTGATAAAAATAGTATTAAGGGGAAAGAACAACAAGAGAAGAAGAATTAAGAATGCAGAAGATAACGATTGATATTGTTTTTAAATTTTTGAAGTTCGAAGTTTACTGGAAAGCAAGAAGCCGGAAAAAGTTCCAAAAGCTTGAAGAGCGATAGAAGAAACTGTTAGCATAGAACTTACGGTTACATCTCGCCATGTCAACTCTTGCTGCCAATCTAGTACTGCGCTTAAATTCATGAAGTCTAGGTACCATAGAGGAAAGTTCATCAGAACAATTACCATGAAAGCATTTATAGAAAAGGCACAGGGAAGCCATATTACGGCGGTGGGAAAGTGACCGAAGACGAGATGCCAGGTCAGGACCAATAACATTACTGATTCTTCATTGGATATCATCAGTAATTTTTAAATATATAACAGGAGCACCAGACCATATGCGGCAGGAATTTTCAAAGCACGAATGAATGGTAGACTTATAAATATGTAAGATATATTTTGGAGACACGATTTTCCTGGCAGCAGACCTAGCAATTGATTCAATATAATCTTTCTGCTATATGTCAACAGAAAATGTTAGCCCGAGAAGGCGCAACGAGCCCCGCTCCTGGAGGTTAGCATCAGCCATGCTGATGGAAGGCAAAAAGGGGTTTCTCAGGTCTTCCACCAGGACTGTCTGCTCGATAGTCAAATTGATTTCCCTAATCTTGCTCATTAGAAGCTGCTGCAAACATTTAAATCGTACAGATATGGCAGGTGTTATATATATTTTATTCTAATTAAGTAATTGAAAAAAGAAGAAACAAACCGGTATCTTCTTTTTGGTCCTAAGATTATGAGATATCCAGAACCGTCCGTCTTGTCAACATCGCTAAAAAAAATATAGTCGAGCGGATTGCAAAAGCATCGTTCTAATTGGATGCCTACAGGCTGTGTTACCGTTTACTTTTCAGAATTAGTTGAGGAATAGATGAAATAAAAATTCTTTAACCTTAGGAGGATGGTTGTCAATCGCAGTGTTAATGACAAGTTGGTACTGTAATAGATACAGGTGTTTTAATTATAGAATCGTTGTTAGAAATTATTTCCCTCAAATGTTATTCACATGGTACCTAGTGTGTGTTATCTTCTCCATCTAAGTTCTTAATGCTATTCGTTTCTCCCGAGAAGAAACGAATACCATATCTATCTATCTATCTATCTATCTATCTATCTATCTATCTATCTATCTATCTATGTTTTTTTTTTCTTCTTTCACTTCTGTTTCTTCTCTCGTTCCTCTCTTTCTTTTGCGTTCTTTTTCTTTTTACCCTTTTCTCTTCACTATTCTTTGAATAACCCCTCTACATATTTAGTGCACTTATTTTTTCAACTTCTTTCTTTCTATCTATCTTTCTTTATTTCTTCATCTAAATGCTAACTGTATTTCTTTTCACCTTCTCTTCTCCAATATCTATCTATCTATCTATCTATCTATCTATCTATCTATCTATGTCTTATTCTATTCATATCTGTCTATCGATCTATTTGTCATATTCAGTTCATATCTATCTATCTATCTATCTATCTATCTATCTATCTATCTATCTCTCTATCGATCGATCGATCGCTGCTTTTTGCCTCCTTTTCTCCTTTCCTGTTTTTCTCCTCTCACTCCTTCATGTTATCCATTTTCATTTTCTTATTAACTTCGCCTTCTTTTTAATTCTTCCGAGTTTCCCTTCGCATCCTCACCTCTCTCTCCCCCTCTCTCATATCTTCTCTCTCTCTCTCTCTCTCTCTCTCTCTCTCTCTCTCTCTAGAATATTGCTTTCCCACTTTTTCTCTTTCTTTTTCTCTCCTGATATGTTTTTCTTTCCTCATTCTTCTTGTTCTTTTCCTAAATGCCCTCTTTTTCTTTTTTACCTTTTCAGATCTTCACCTTTTACGATTTTTGTTGCTCTTTCCCACCTTCCTTTTTTCACTTATTTCCATCCTTCATTGATTTATTTTCCATTTTTAACTAGCCTCTATGTATTTTCCTGTTTGATTCTATCTTCTAATTATTTAATTCTTCATTTCCAGTTTTAGAATCTTTTCATTTATTTTCTACCGCCTCATTATATTTCATTTTCTTCTTTCTCAGACTTCTGTAAATTCATTCTTTCGTTTTGGTTGCCGTTTCTTTTTCTTATGCTCAAATCTTTTCTTTTTTCATTTTAGTTCCATTTCTCACGTTTTTTCTTGTCTTACTTCCTTTTTATTTTTTCATTTTTATTTCTCTTTCTTATTCTTTTTTCTTTCTTTTCCGTTTTATGTTTCTTTCTTTTAATTTTTTCATTTCGTCTCTATTTTCGTATTTCTTTCGTTTCGTCAAATTATCTCATAGACTTTGCTTCATTCATTTCTTCTTTTTTTTCTTCTTTCTTTTTTCCTTTCTTTTAACTTTTTTCTTTTATTTTTTTTCCTTTGATATTTTTCTCGGCTTTGTTTTCGCCTTGGGGTTACTTTTTAGTTCAAAACGTTTGTTTTTATCAAGCATTCATTTCTTTCTTTTTTCTTTCATTTCTTTTATTTTTGTCGTTGTCTTTTTTCTCTTATTTTCCTTTCTTTTCAAACTTTTCATCTTTTTCCTCTTTTGTTTTACTTTCGTCTTTTCAGCGTCGACAGAGTTCAAAAGCCTTTACGCGGCCTTAGAAAGATTAATTATTTTCCACCATACAACATCTTTCCTACAGTCGAAATGTGGAAACCTCCATCTGCAATACTGGTCTTTCACTGACAAATAATTACACGTTACATTTCTTAGTTTCGCAAATTCAGACCGTCACAGCTAAGACCCAATACGCAGAGTCAAATCGAGGAAAGTTGGTTCTCTGTGTCACGCCAGAAGCATTTTCTTGCCTGAGTTCATCCCCATTTTCTTCGCATTCCATTGCTAAGAAGAAAGCTTTGCTCTATGAAACGAAGTACTAGATTGGCAGCTAGGTCTCATCATTTTACAGTTGAAATTGCTAGATATAACCGTAAATTTTTACCCACCGTAGAGAACACTCCCTGATTCCCATCAGGATGGCTAATGCCTAAATCCACGAGAGTGCCTCTCTGCCCCTGACTGGTCACATGCCGTGCACTGACCTGAAGTGGAACAACTACATTGAATCTATAGCTTCATCTAGCGCGAGGAAAGTTGATTCTTTGTATCGCGCCAGAAGGATTTTCTCGCCTGAATATATCCTTCAAATCTTCAAATCAACCATTCGTCCTTGCATGGAATACTGCTACTATATATGGTCTGGTGCTCCCGCTGTTCATCTCGAGATCCTCGACAAAATCCAGAGACGGATATGCAACGTGATTGGTCCTGATCTGGCATTCCGTCTGCAGTTGCTATCTCACAGACGTGCTGTGGCTTTCCTCTGTCTATTCTACAAGTATTTTCATGGTAACTGCTCCGACGATCTACTTTCAGTGGGACGCAAACTGCATGAATTTAAGCGTGCTACTAGGTTGGCATCTTGGTCCCAGATGTTCACTGTCAAAACAACTAAATGTAGCCATCTCTTCTACTCCAACAGCTTCTTATCTCACACCTCCTGTCAGTGGAACTCCCTTCCTATCACTTGCTTCCCTGATAGCTATGATCTTCAAATATTCCAATGTAATGTCAATCGACATCTTCGGATGCCTTGTAGCTTGACCCCTGTCCTGTCCTTTTAACTTTTCCCCAAACACTCCTTTTTACACTTACTCTCACTCCCTGTGACCCCTTGCATACTAGTGACACTTCCGCCTTGCTTGGGGCGATTTGCTTAATAAAAAAATTCTATGCTGTTAGTTTCTTCTCTCGCACTTGTCTCTTGTGCGACTCTCTTCTGGTTTCTTGCTTTCCAGTCAACTTTGACCTTTAGAAATTTAAACGCAATGTCAATTGTTACCTTTCGTCTTCTTAATTGCTATTCTTTTATTGTTCCCTTAATAATCTTTTTCTTTTTCACATATACTTTCACGCTCGGTAATCCCTTGCGTCTTAGTGGCTTTATTGCTTTGATCTGTATAGGAATGTCCGGTGCCAATTTTTATGAATTTTTTTTCCGAACATCTCCATTGATATAATCAACGGTTCGAAAATTTCTCTCTGAATTTCTGAGATGAGGAGTTATCATTATTTACATTATATATATTCGGACTATTGTCCTCATCTTTGTTGTTGTTATCACAACGTTTCGGCCGTTTTGCCTTCTGGACTTCCTCAGGGTTATATCCATTTGGGTAACCTACAGGAGATTCTGAACTGAACCCTTTATTTAATCTACAGAGATAGATTGTTCTTGTTCCACTGTCCAAATACACAGTGCCCGGCCCAAGGACTGAACTCACAATTATTATGTACCAAATCCACGAACCAATTGGCTATTGACTTCCTTGGGGTGAAATGATTAAAAAAAACATACTTCCGGGAGGATGATATCCCGATCACTATAAAATTACCAATTTCAATTTTAGGGTCAAGCGTTATTCAGCCTAGATATCTTCATAATCGCACTTTGTGGTCGTGTGTCAATAAAACAACTTTAATTAGTAACTGTCTAACTTCAGCGGCCCTTGTAGTAGGTGAGTAGTAAATAAATAATTGACTTGTGAATTCTAGTTCAGGCAGGCATCTGAATCTATGTGCTCTAGACAAGTGCACCTGGTCGATCTGGTCCTTTTATCTATTGTATCCAGTTATTTACACCCCAAATGATGTACATCGACAAAACATCCAGTAAAAAGTCTATATGAGCCTCGTAGATATATGCTGTATAACAATACTGGCGGTTTGCTGTAATATATTTGACCACTATTTCGACTTAATAAATGCCAGTCTGATCAGCAAAGAAAAGATTCCACAAAGAGGAAAATGCCTTGAGAGTGGGCTAATCTCGCAATTCTCAACAATAAATTTCAGACCAGGAACATATATATTATCACCGATCCTCGTAATAACAATAGTAGAACAAGTCGGTATACGGGCTAATAGAGGAAAAAAAAAACAGAGATCTCCTTAGAATTGGCCGACACCAACGGCTCTAATATGTAAAAAAACAAAAAAACATCTGTCGTCGGATCTAATTTATTGCCTGGATTCTCTTTCATTCCAACCTAAAGAATCCGACCCCAATACACATCACATCGGTGAAACGTGTCGCTTAAAACATTTTCCACTTCTCCTAATCATCTCCACTGAAGGACTGTCTAGCAACAGTTATTGCTAATGTGTTAACAGCCTCAAATATGTGCATTTAATTCAATTTTATTTATCGCTTTTACTCACTTAAAATAGTATTTTCTAATTCCTCTTTCATTTCTACACGATGGATTATTCGTTATTCATTCATCATTATTATTATTATTATTATTATTATTATTATCATTATTATTATTATTATTTTTATTTCCTTTGATATCTGGCGTTTACACATTTCTTTCCGGGTCCCGCCCAGGGACCTAAGGTTAGAAATGGCATCATGACACTTTCCACTGCAAAAAAAAAAAATAATAATTACATAGATAAAGCCCTTCGTAAAGTGTGGGCTGTACTTGTCAGAACAATTTTTTGTATCTCTTTGAGGCATGGACTTCCAGGGATCCCTTCAATCAGCCTACTGGAATCTTTTCCAACCAGTCCAAGGGCTCCAACTACAACAGGAATTGTTGATGTTCCCATGTGCCACATTTTTGAGATTTCGATTTCAAGGTCCTTGTATTTTGACAATTTTTCGAATATCTTCAAAGACACATTGCAGTCTGCAGTGACTGCCATATCAATAAGGAGGCACTTATTTTGTTTGTGGTCTTTAATAACAATGTCTGGGCGGTTGGCTTTGATTGTTCTGTCAGTGTGTATTGTGTAGTCCCATAGAATTGTAACAGGTCCTATCTCCGTAACCGGGTCAGGGTGGTGTTCGTACCAATTTCTTCCAGTTTCCTTCCCATAGGAGTTGCAAATTTTCCAGTCATTATTATTATTATTATTATTATTATTATTATTATTATTATTATTATTATTATTCGAGTATTCTCCACTAGATATCTGACGCATATCACTGGAGATTTAGTACCAGCGAGTTCCTTAAGGTCTCAAGCACCTTCCACAATATCCTCGAATAACTCTAACATTCAATGGTCTTCACATTTCCTTCCCCATGCAATACGATATTCATCTGAAGTCTAAGGTAAACCGTTCTCTATCCAAGATATTCTCATATGTACTTCTTGCTTCCTCTTTTTGTGCTCATACAACAAGCTTATACAGTAACCCTCTAACTTGAGTGGCTCTTTGGCCTTGTATCGGATGAATATTTAGTAAAAAAAGGTACTTCCTAAGAATTTCCCATCCATTTATTATCGATCTCGATTCAAATACACTTAGTTTCCGTATTCCATATCATATATATATATATATATATATATATATATATATATATATATATATATATATATATATATATTCTATATATAGAAAACAGACAACCTTAATATATATATATATATATATATATATATATATATATATATGTATATATGTACATATATATATATGTATATATATATATATATATATATATATATATATATATATATATATATATATATATATATGTATATATGTACATATATATATATATATATAGAAAACAGACAACCTTAATATATATATATATATATATATATATATATATATATATATATATATATATATATATGTATATATGTACATATATATATATATATATATATATATATATATATATATATATATATATATATATATTAAGGTTGTCTGTTTTCTATTTAAATTGAATTAATAATTGCTCTGATTTGACATTGGGCTCTCTGGATTACATCCCCCTTGGGATTATCCATACGGATTACCAAACTTTTCATTACTTATATATATATATATATATATGTATATATATATAAGTAATGAAAAGGTGACTGTACTCGTGTCGAAAAACCTTCGAATTCTTGATTTACCAATAGTTAAATCAATCTCGAAGGGAAAAAAAGGTTTTAAAAAAGAAAGAGCCAGGAATATGAAAGTCTGTCGAAAATAATCGCACAGATACAGGTTCAAGGTTCAAAGAAAAAACCCCGATACGAGTAAACAACTAACTAAAGAGCTCGATACAAACGTAGAGCAGACCTAGTCAAAACCTAATGAGCCAGACAAACCTACCAAGGTTTCACTTAGGCAGATCGTCAGGGTCAGCTGGCTAAAGAAGCGAAAGAAAACGGCGCATATATAGGCGACAACCAAGACAACACCACGTGACCTAGGAAAAAGAAGAAAAGAAAGGCGACACCGTGGGGGATGGGGTATAAATTCATTCAAATAACTAAAAAGGGAGGGGATATTTTAAGAAAACACAAATGATAACGATAGAATCGGTGGAGAGGCCTATTTCAATAACCAAGTTTTTCTATGCCTACATTTGTTAAGGATCTCGGTTTTAGAATTTAGTAGATCATTAGGTTTGTTATATAATGCTATGGCTAATTTTTCCTCTATGCATAGCTTACAGAATTTATGGCCCGCTTTATATTTGGTGCATCTTTTTAATATTTCCCATTTCAGGATGGGGTCTTTGTTATTTTCTTGTCTAATTTTCCATACATATATATATATATATATATATATATATATATATATATATATATATATATATTATTGGTCAGGCTTAAATCAGGCAAGGAAACAGTAGTATTAAAAGGTGCTCAATAGAGGTATAAAGAAGAGAAAAGATCAGACAAATTTTACATGCATAACTTTTAAATTTGAAAAAAAAATTAGGAGATCAGCCGATCACGTTACCTTGGTTTCAATCTTTCGGTATCTTCAGATGATCCGGGCTAAATAATTTCCTAACGGTTTATTATTTAAAAATAATTAAATAAACGCACAACGCGAAGTGTAATAGAACAGGAGGAAAAAAGCAAAGGTATTGGAATTGTATCAGCCCTGGGTAGGAGTGTATGAAATGTACAAGTTTTCATCCCTGTTCAAACGAACCCAAAGGGATTTTGTGTGTAAGCATTATGTCATTATTTCCTATCTTCCATTCAGAAGGATTTCTGGGCTGGAAATGTTATTGTTAACTTTTCTTCTTGGCAAAGATTGCAGATAGTACTATGATTGTTGAAAGGTTACAAAAAAATCCTGATCGCCTGAAGATACCGAATGGTTTAAACCAATATAACGTGGTCGGCTGATGTCATAATTTTTTCAATTATATATATATATATATATATATATATATATATATATATATATATATATATATATATATATATATATAAGGGAGGCACGGTGCAGTAGTGGATAGCGGTTCTGATTGAGGAGTTGAATCCATTACATTCACTTACGTGCTATTACCCTTGGGAAAGGTATAAATCCTCTTCTCCCTCCATTTATGGGTAAATAGCAGAACAGACTTGGTTAATATAGCTTTGGACGGCAACTGGTGTAGGAGAAAGACAACTCTGAATTGGAAGCCTTCGGAGGGTCGATGGGGATCTTGTGGCACGTAGTGCACCAGATCTCTGTATTCAGTCCTTCAAAAAGTATGGTTGGTTCTGCACAAAGTCTTCACCACTATAATCAAATCATATGTGCTGGTGTTTGGCTGTCGGTTCCTAGGAAGTGAACTGCTTCACCCTCATACGTCGAATACGACGGAAGAGTCCACCATATATATATATATATATATATATATATATATATATAGAGAGAGAGAGAGAGAGAGAGAGAGAGACTAATATTCAGAATATCATGGAAGGAACATGTGAGTAATGAAGAAATTTTATGGAAAGTGGGAAGAGCACATCAAATTGTATTTAAACACAGAAAACGACAGATGAAATTTCGCAATCCATCAAAAGGTTAGCGTACAGAGTTTTGAAACTCAAAAGATATTCTAAAGGCAGGAGTAGGGCACCTCGATCTGGTGTAATGGTTAGCAAGCTTATCTCGCTAGAACAATTACGACTGAGTTGTGAGTTAGATCCTGACTGGGTGCCTCTTCTTTCGGCCTTGTACCACATCTAAGCTACGCTTGGAAAATCACTAATAAACGCAGGAGTAGCAGTTGAAACAGCGAGTAACCTATCAAGCAAGTGGGTTTCAAAAGGAGGAAGGTGTAAAGAGCCATGATCGCCCATGTCTTTTTGTTTTTCTTATTTATCATGTCTATGTTTATTTTTAGTTAGTTATTTTTTTTCTAAGTAAAATGGAACGTTTTCTATTGTGGCGAAATCTGTTTCTGACGTCTTCAGCCTGAAGTAGATCGCGCAGATTGGGTTGTGTGGTGAGTCCTTTTCACATTAGTGAAAATACTGCATGAGAGATTAATAAAGTTGTTTTCTGTGTGGCGATATTGTCCCTTTAAGAGTTTATGAAGTCTTTGGTTTATATTGTTCAAATTATATTAATTCGTGCAACAATGAGGAAAAGAAGTCTTATTATAATTATATAGACTATTTATTGAAAAATATAGAATAATTATATTCGCGCGCCCGCGTCTGTGCGCGCGTGTATAAACACCCGAGATATGCTACTAAAAGTAACATCGGTAGAAACAACAGCCCAAACAGTTGAAGGAATAAAAGCGCTGCAGAAAACGACACCTGCGCGCAGAAAATACCAGTTAACGTGGAGACGTGTAGCCTGAACGACAATTTTTGATTAGCATTTTTAACGAACTGATATATTTATTTGAAAAGTAAAAAAAATAAATAAATTATCGTTTTCTCTCTCTCTCTCTCTCTCTCTCTCTCTCTCTCTTTTCATCTTATTATTGATGAAATTTGGCACGAATTCAGTTCGATTGGAAGATATTGGGTAAATTTAGAGTTTGAAATTCGTACAAACATACACGTGCCTAATTATACTGCTTTTTTCCCTCGAAAACATGATAGAATTGTGGACGGTTGTTTTTGGAAAAGACTTCTCATAGAGAACTACACGCTTGGTGTTAAAAAGCATCAGTATAAACACATTTTGTTAAAAAAAATCATATATAAAAATTCAAGGTACATATATATATATATATATATATATATATATATATATATATATATATATTTGGCGGATGTATGTGTGGGTGCGTGAGTACAGATATTTTTCTTCATGCATAAGTTATATTCTTGGTGTATAATGTTAGCAACTCTCTCTCTCTCTCTCCCTCTTCGTCCATCTCTCTTTGTTTCTCGTTCTTTCTCTCAACAGAGAGAGAGAGGGGGGAGAGAGATAGTGAGAGAGAGAAATAGAAAGAGAGAGAAATAAAATTTGGGAAAATATTTTAAATATCTTTCGCCGATGCAAGATGAAATTTATTTCAACAAAATCCATATAAGCGAAACAAAACGAACTTGACGTTGTCTGATAGACGTTTGATTTTTACTTTAACTGAGTCCTTTTTAAAAAATAGATTTAATTAATTTCAGCTAAGTTTTCATTTATTTGTGTGTTTATTCGTCTATTTCTACGTTTCTCCAAAGAAGCGGCACCATCAGAAAAACAGTTTTATTTCAACAAAATCTACATCAGCGGGTCTAAACGTGATTCTCATTAAGCGGCTGAGTGCTTCATTTTGAATTTAACTCTATCGTTATAGAAATTATATTTTCACTACTTTCAAGGATATTTACTTCTGTTTATCTTATCTTCATTGATTGTAACGTTTGCTGTGTTTCACCTTGCTTCAGAACTAATTTAGTAACCACAGGTAACTGAAAATCGTCCATTTCTATATCAATCGTAGGAATTCCTATAGATATATATATATATATATATATATATATATATATACAAGTATATATATATATACAAGTATAGGATTGGTACATTCGGATTGTTCATCATAACGTACGTATTGAGGGGGTTTGATTTAGTTTTGAGTTTTAAAACTCTTTATTTCGCAATCAACACCATCACTTGAAAAGACACCAGATGTGTTAAAAGAAAATGATTATTTTTGTAGTGATGTTATAACATTTATATTATAATTTTTGAATAAATTATATATATATATATATTATATATTATATATATATATATATATATATATATATGCCATTTTAGCGTGTTTTCCCCTCCCTTTTTTGCTCTTCATTTTCGTTGTTGTTCTTTTCGTTTAATTTATTAATTTTACAACGATTTTCTCCTGATGAGATGTTGGTTGAAAGGGCCTTAGAGACTATTACCATTAATAAATTCCTTGTTTTTAAAATAGTATATATATATATATACAGTATTTACATTAGTCGGACTATTGTTCTCATCTTTGTCGCCATATTTGTCACAACGAAACGTTGTACGCTCCGGCCTTCTTCAGGTGGTTGGAATTTCGAACCGAACCCTTTATTTCGATCACTGGGGTAGACTGTTCTAGTTCCCCGAGCCATGTTTGATGGATGTCAGTTATCAGTTATCTCCTGGCAATTTTCCCTCTGAAAGTTCTCCACTGCCTGAACCGGGTATTGAACTCACACTCTTTCTGTCTGTTACTGGATCTAACCAACGCCTTTATCCACTGTGCCATGTGTCCTTGAGGACATCTGGTTATGAATTTTCTGAGTATTATAAACCTAATTTTTTCAGCATCCATTTTTTACCAGTATTCATATTGCAATTTTTGCTGTTATCATTCCATGTTTTTACCAGATCTCATATTGCAACTTTTTATCATCATTGCTTTTCTCTGGCACTCCTTATTACTGGTTCCCATATTGTATTTATTTCTATGCTTGGCCGACTCAGGAGATTTTTGTGGCCTAGCATATGTGCTGATTCCTTAAGTTTACGAATTTTCCAATGGTGTTCCCTGTCTATGATCTCAACCTGATCCCACAGGGGACGGTGATCTCCCTTCTCTCTCCATATGTGGTCAGCCACGCCTGATTTTTCTACTTCCCCTCGCGTTACAGCTTTCTGGTGTTCTTGAAGCCTTACCTTATATATATATATATATATATATATATATATATATATATATATATATATATATATATATTATTTATTTATTATAATTTTGTCATATAGACAAAACCATTTTACTCACAACAAAGATGCAACTTGGTTTCAGTGCATTTTAACTGCACATCTACGGGTGAGGGTTGGAAATGGTTATGAACAATACTGTTTGTAGGCAATCCCGGATGTAAAACGTCACTTCCTTTTTCCATTTTTTGAGAAGAAATCGGATATATATATATATATATATATATATATATATATATATATATATATCAAAAACAAATAAAATTAATGGAAATAAAAATAAAATAAAAATCATTAAACACTCCCGAAAATCAATACTATTTGACAATGAAGACTCATGGATAAAGAAAGAAGGCACATTTGACGCTACAATGGAAACCTGTGATGGTGCAAGATCTTCTAACCCATACGTATATACTTGCTACACCGACTACGTAAAATAATCGATAGAAATGATACAGGACTCTACAGGGATGACGATCTAATAATTTTATGAAACCGTGACAAACAAATCGCTGACAAAACTAGAAAAACAATCATAAAGATTTTAAAAAATATGACATTCGACATACACCTAAAATACAAGCTAAACGAAGTAGATTTTCTAAATGACCACGCAACCTAAGAAAAGGTATATATAAACCATACAGAAAACCCAATGGAGTACGTTCCTTGGTTGCTGGGCAGTGGATGTGTGTGTTAAGTGTATGTTATCTTTTAGTTCTTTGGTGGGGGTGTGATGTGTGTACGTGTATATATTTGTGTGAGTGTGTGTATAAGTGTGAGACCTCAGAACTTCTCCAAGCATGTCTGTCTTGTGTGGGTGAGAAATGTGGGTATGGCTTGATTTATGGGTTATATATTAATTCTATCTATGTTGTTAAATTTGTGGTTAAGCCCGTCTGGACGAAGTATTTTGAGGCACAGAAACCATTTGTCTTCATGATCCTCTAGTATTTTTCTAGGGTTATCCTTTCTGTCTATTTCTATCTTTTCAGTTATAGTGACTTTTGCATGGCTTTTAAAATCATGTTTTCCTATGCGGAAATGTTGTTCTGCAGGTAATAACCTTTTGTGGGGAGCCGACTTAATCCGATTCCGAAAATTATTAATTCTGTAGAGAAAGGGCCATTCAGATTTTCCCATGTTTTCTGGCAATCTTTTATTTAAAATCAACAATGTTTATCCAAGGTATTTCTAGTGGCAATTATTACAGGCTATGGATTAAATTCCTGTTTCAGTGTTTATGTTATTATAATTTTGTTTTGTCATAAATTAAGTTTGTTATTGTTTTATAAGTAGTTTTAATGAATTTTATGTTAAGCTTAGATACAATCTTTTCAATTGTGATAGAGTTAGTCTGTAATATTATATTATCGCGCTCGTTTTTGTTTTTTGTTTTTTTGTATCGTCGTTTCTTTTATTTAAAAAAATTAATGAGCTTTCTGTTTCACGTTGAACATGAAATGATTAGGGTATTGGTGGTGCTTAAAGTATATCCATATTCATACCTTGCCCAAGTTTTTTGCAAGTGAGGGGTCCAAGAAAACTATAGAAAAGAAAATATAGTTCAAAATCATTTACTCGGTTGTGTAGAAGATAATATGTTTCCCACACTGTAGCCCCTTTCCCCGCTGACGCAACCTCACAAACGTATTGCCATTTCCATAGCAAACATTCAAATGAGCTCCACTATGTCATTCCACTAGTTCATTCTGTGGAGTAATTGGCCATGTTTTGTGATGTCAACGAACACTCGTTGACACTTTTTTTAATGTCAAGGAATACTCGTTGTCACTTTTGTAATGTTCGTTGTAGTAGAGAATTTGTAATAGCAGATCTAACTATAGTAACGCCGTTTGCTGAGTCTCTATTTAAGATCAAGCTCTGTCTTGGTGCAAAATCACGCGTTGAATTTTAGCACAGAAAGTTATTTTTTGCTTCAAACGAGCCAGTTACTCACTTACATTGTAGAGGTTTTTTTTCTTGATCTAACATGGTTTTTTCTTTACTTTTTCGATGGCAATAATAGATCTGTTTTTCATTGCTATTCCCTCTCTTATTTCCAAAATGACATATTCAATGAGAAGGAAGAATAGTAATGTTAATTCTAAGTGATGTTTCATTTAATAATTTCAGTCGGATTAAATTTTACATTTTTTTTTCTTACTTGGGAATTCTTCGTCCAGAATGTAAACAAGTTACTCCATTCTGCTCTCCTTTTTTCAGGCACTGTTCCCACCGACTTTCTAAAATATTTACAACATATGTTAATCTTCCAGTTATATCGAATGGATATTGAAACCACGTTGTCTCTACTCCGTACGGTCGTTCACAGGGACAGGAGGATTTCTTTAATAACAAAGAAAAGAATTCTGAACTGTTACGTGACTTCTTTCCTTATATACATCAGCGAATGTTGAACGATTTCCTCAAAGGATGAAGAAGGATGCTGAGGATATCACCGAACCGAGCGTGTGAACAACAATGAGATCTTAAAGAGGTTGCAAACAAGGCTTATACTTGTCATCAGGAAGAGGCAGCTGAAGTTTCTAGAACACATAATGAGGAAGGACGGCCTGAAGAAACTGATACTCACGGGTCGAATAGAAGTAAAGAGAGACAGGGGAGAACAACGCGTGACATACCTGGCAAGTGGATGACAGAATGTGGTCTGGGGGATGAAGCAGAGGGAAGGAACTTGTTGTGAGCTGCAAGGGATAGAGGGAGGTGGACATGGCACATAAAAAAGGAAATGTCATTTCATTTTTGATACCCGTCTGTTTTTTTATTTTATTTTACGCATGTGAATTAAAAAATAAAACAAAATAAAAATTAAATTAAAAATATAATATATGAATTGATTTTTTAACTTAGGAAATGTCATTTCATTTTTGATACCCGTCTGTTTTTTTTATTTTATTTTACGCATGTGAATTAAAAAATAAAACAAAATAAAAACTAAATTAAAAAAATAATATATGAATTGATTTTTTAACTTAGGAAATGTCATTTCATTTTTGATACCCGTCTGTTTTTTTTATTTTATTTTACGCATGTGAATTAAAAAATAAAACAAAATAAAAATTAAATTAAAAAAATAATATATGAATTGATTTTTTAACTTAGGAAATGCCAAAAGTTTTCGATCTCTGGGTATTAACTTGTGTATTTGACATCGACGCCAAGGTTCCATGCGTATAAACACTACGATCTTGATTTTTCAATATATGAAAAACCGCCTAGCCTGAAATCTTCCTACCCATAATTTGGCTCTGTGCTTTACGGAGTGAAGTTTAATAAATATGGTTAATTATGATCTAGTTCAAATGTAGAGAAAAGAAGAAAAAAATTGATAGCTATGAAACCCGGAAACTAATTGGATCATCAGCAGGATACAAACCATAAGAAAAGGGATTGTCTAATTTAAAGCCGAGATTCCATCTGTTCACGCCAGGTGGCACCAGAAAGAAGCCGGCGCTTCCCACCCCCATTCGTCCAAGCTAGTTATTTGACACCAGCAAATTACGTAAAAATAAAATAACTAAAATGCGTACACAAATAAATGAACAAGAAAAAAAGATAAATATTATGAAAAATTAAAGATGGCGACCATCACAATAGTGCTGTCAATCCCGCTATCACTCAATCTGCTACTACTATCACCAGAAATGCTGATATGAAATGGAAATGGAAGCTTCCGTATCTTTACGTAGGTTTACGCCGTTTTTTTTCTCTTAAAAAGAAAGAAAGAAAAAGAGCATGTGATGTCGATAATGTTCCTTTTAGTTTGCCATTTTAAGTGCGATCCCAAACACGCAAAATACAGGCTGTCTCGTCGGGAATAGGTAAATATAGGTCGCACATATTTCAGTCTGAAAGCCGTTACTTGGTTCGAAAAACTGGTAAATATTGTTTGTTTATACTTGTGTCTATAAGCATTTTTAAATGCAGTGTATGACTCATTGCATTGTAATTTATAATTTGTCATTGTAATATTTATACAGTTATCGGCACTAAAATTGGAACTGACGTGCCGAATTAAAATTTTGACCGCTTTTCACCTCGATTATGTGGCAATTGGGTTTCACCTTTTAATTCAAAATATTTGTCTTTGTAAACCTTTCACACAAGCTGTACTTATAATTTTTCATTAGGAATAAATGTTTCAGTAAGGTAGCTAATTGTTGTGGTGTCCTCCCTCTAAAGAGTCTATGTTGGATTCTTCCGCCTACTATAAGATTAGTAGGAGAGAATGCCTTGGGAGAACAGTCGACCAGACTGTTCGTAACTGTCGAACTCTCTGCCTCGGTAGAGAGGAACCCGGACGAGGCTTTGCCGAAGGGCAAAGTTTCGTCCGGGGAGGTAGACAGTATCTGAACCCGTTTATGCGGTTTCTAAGGGAATATTTTTGGCCGAGCCTACGGGATCGGAGAACCCACGGTAAACACGGTCTTGTGCCAAATACATCCCTCGTGGGGGCGGCTGTTAAATACGAACAGTCGAATAGATTGAATGCTAGTCAACCAACACACATTCCCTAGTCATGTAATAGTCTTCTGTTGTATTTACTGTTTAATATATGATATATCTGTAACACTTGTTTTGTTATTTCCTTAACTATTTACTTGATCCCAACACTAATCATGGTAAAATTGGAAAGACCAAGAAAATTCAGAAAGCTCTTACCACGTCATAAGAGTGGCGTGTCGTCTACTATATTTTTTACTTTTATGAAATGTCCAGAAATTTCAACTGCCCCTTCCTTATGTTATGTATAAGCTTCCTCCTTGTTTGCATTCTCTCCAAAACCTCATCGTTGCTCACATGTTCGGTCCAAGATATACTCAGCATCATTCTGTAGAACCATACCTCCGCCGCCTCGAGTCTCTTCTTCATCTTTGAGGAGACCGTCCAACGTTCGCTGCCGTCAAGGAGGACAGATGTCACGTAACAGCTCAGTACTCTTTTCTTTCTTACCAATACTCTGCCTAGCTTTTGGAATGCGTCTTTGACCATCCCAGTACATCTTCGGATTTCAGCGTCGCACTTACGATTCTCTGTCAAAACACTTTCCAGATATATAAATTTCCGCACTTGCATGATTTTAGTGTCTCCGGCCTGTAAATCGCATTTCGGGCTCATCCTTTTATTGATGACCACGCATCCTGTCTTCCTGTAGTTTATGCTTAGTCCCTTCTTCTCGCTCTCCTTTGCTACCTTCTGTAGGTGATTTTTCTAATTTCTTTCTGTGTCTGCTATCATTACTGTGTCATCTGCGTATCTTATGTTGTTAAAATTGTGGCCGCCAATGACGAATCCTGGTAGGACTTGCAATTCTCTCAGAATTGCCTCGCTGTATAGGTTGAACAGGTTGGGTGAAATGACACATCCTTACCTTACCCCGCCTTTCTATTTTTGTATATCCGCTGAACTCATACTCGATGCGCATGCATGCTGCTCGCTGCCAGTATAGATTCTTGATTATTCTGATATCTTTCCCAAATGTATCAAAGTTGCAGAGCAGTTCCAAGAGATCTTTGCGGCGTACTTTGTCGAACACCTTTGCGTAGTCTATAAAACATAGGTACACTTTCCTCAGCATTTGCATTGCTCTTTTACTTTGCGAAAAATGTAAAAAATTAGGACTGAATAATAACGCAAATATATATATATATATATATATATATATATATATATATATATATATATATATATATGGGTTAGATAGATAGATAGATAGATATGGGTATGATAAAATAACATATGTATACGCACTCAGACTTGCACGTACATATATTTTTTCTTAGGAGTTATGAAAACAGTGCTCAGTGTTATATAACAGAGCTAGTAAGTATATATTAGTCAATATATATAATATCCTATCGGCGTAAGATATTATGTATAGTCATTAATATATATATATATATATATATATATGTGTGTGTGTGTGTGTGTGTGTGTGTGTGTGTGTGTGTGTATAATGATCTTTTACTTCATCTTCGATAGATGAAGGTCAATTAAAATTTTGTCAGATGATTGATGTTTCCTTCTTCAGCATCCCGATTCCAGAGTTTCGTAAGCGACCTGTCCGTACACTCTTCAGGGGATATTAGCAATTTACTTTTTATATGATTGTTTTTTCTTTTTTATTCCCTCATCATTGGTGTAATTTTTGCCGTATATATATATATATATATATATATATATATATATATATATATATATGCGCGCGTGTGTGTGTGTATTTGATTGAAGACCAACGAAGTGCCTTTGTTGTCAGATCAAGCTGTTTATGCATACCACTACCCCGACCACCACTACCACCACTGATTTTTGTCCCATCTGATTTAAATTAAATTTAAATTTGAACAAATATATATATATATATATATATATATATATATATATATATATATATATAATCTTAAATTTAAATAGGCAGAAAATAAAAATAAAATATCAAATTAACCAGTGCGAAAATAGTGCATTCTTACGTATATATATATATATATATATATATATATATATATATATATATATATATATATATATGTATGAGTGTGCGTGTGTGTGAAAAATTTTTCAAATGTGGTATATTTATAAGTAAACGTTGACAATATCAAGGGAAGAACGTATGGAAATACAAAAGTAGGCAGTAAGAATACTGTATATATACAAGGGTGTGTTGAAATGTTCTCAACGTGACTAAAAATTAACTCACACAAAAAAAAATTTGTTTCGTTGGATTTTGTTAATAATAGAATTAGATTAGTTTAACTATCGTCCTTCCAGGTCTTTTGCACAGGAGTAGAATTTTCCCGCTTTTTTCCTCTTTAGGCTTAGGTTTCCGGTTCCTTCTGTTGTCATATATAAATAGATATATAAAATGTAATTAATAATAAAATACTATTAGCGTTTTCCTTTTCGTTGCTTTCCACAGAAAACTAGTATTGATACATTTAGACTATGGCGTGTTTTGTACTGAAATGTCTTCATGAATCGTGCCTTGCTTCGATATCAGTAACGAAACCAACATTTGAATGAGACAAATGATGGCCTAAAACAGTCAACTCGCCAACCAACAATAAAAACAATATGAAACAGAATTTACGTCTTTCGATTTTGGCTAATTTAGGCTACACACTTCCCGAAACCTATTATCCAACCGTTACCCCACGATTCGCTCTGCACCCCCAGCTGTACCTCCAAACATGGATAACTTCAACCTAACCCCCGACCTTCAAAACTTTGCACCCAATTTCAGGTTTTGAACATAAATGGTGCTGGTAATGGCCACTGTATCGAATCACAAATGCAAAGGTGCTTAATTTAAAGCCGAATGATTAACATTGGCGTGCCAACAAATCTTGAATTGCAATAGGGCGAGAAGTTGAACAGAGAAATCCTGTGGGAATGTCTGCGCTGGGGACACCTTTCGGGTGATTAGGGCCCAAATGAAGAACGACAGATATCACGTTGGACCAATACAATGTCGGGCTTCGCAAGCATTTTATTTTCTCTCTCGCTCTCTTTCACATTTTCCATCTCTCTCTTACTACCGCTTCCCAGCCCCGACCGGTTCTTCCGTGCCAAATTGTATTTGCCACCCAGAATCACATAGTGGAATTGGTTTCGTTGGCAATTTGACTCGTAAAACGAAATCTTTAAACTCTCGTGATGGAAGTACAAGTCATGTGTTTGTCTGGTAGAGTCAATGGTGATTAACATTACGGTATGAACGTAAACGCGATTGAGAGTTGTTTGAAGGAATTATCCGAATTTCAACTCTTCGGAAAATCTTTCAAAATTTAGCCGCAACCAGCGAAAGGTACATGGCAAATATAATTAATAATTCATTCAAGATAACAATTTTGCCAAAAAAAAAAAAGATGTGAAGTACGAACGTGATGTACGAGGCCAATCTGGAAATAAAGCAGCCATTTAATATTATCTAAAAGAAATAAGACAGTGGTACCTTCAAAGTTTAGTTAAAACGTAAAACTTAACCCAGCATCTCTTCTACATTTCAAAACGGTCTGTAAAGTTATCTTCCGGGATTGCCATCAGTTGCCTTGTTACGTTCTCTTACTTGGACTCCAGTTTGTGCCTATAGATCATAGCTAGATAGACCCTACACACGACTTGAAGAATTTAAAATACTTAAAATAGTTGGACATTTTCGACAGAGCTCGTGGAATCACACTGGCAATCGTCAAATTCCTTCAAAATTTTCGGATGTTCTGCTTCTTGAAGGTTTTTTTGATCATTAATCGCTTTGTCTTGAATTTACCTAACAGGAGAGTGTCTGTAACATGCACATTAAGATCCTTTAATATTAGCAGCCAAATACATAGAATGTGTGCAACCATTCTTCGAAAAATTCAGGATGGTTGGATATTTTCTGGGCAGACTTTTTTTACACTGATAAAGTTGTGGAGAGCCATGATCGTCAACGTTCTAAAGAGACAGCATATAGAAAAAGAAGAAGAAACTGTGCAAAGATCGTGTGAGAAAAGTATTTGAGCTTCCATTTGGGATAGTTACTGTTATTTATTTACTTAGTTCAAACATGTATGGCGTAAGGCTTTAGTAGCTAGACACATTGAAATAATACATTCACAGAGTACACACTTTTTTTTCATGGGAACTACACATTTCAATTTGCGTGCACGGTAAATAGATAAAGACCTTGTTTACTCGGGTCAGGATCGATCTCATTGACGACACAAGTTTAACAGAAGTTTCAAATAAACGGGGTGGTTCGAATAAAAGGGGTACCTGGAACAGTTTTATTTTTAAAATAATTGTCAGTAATAAATCACTTTGTTTTAGAAAACTCACAGTCCAAATAAAACGGCGCGAAGAAATTTCATAAAAGGAACGACTGGCTGGTTGCTGTTCCCGACTCTGCTAGTTAGAACGTCGAACTCTTGCGTAGCGTCTTAAGAGGTTGCTCTGATCAACAGTCGCATTATATCGGGGTTCTTGCGAATTGCATATTACGCATGGAAGGGTGTCCGGTAGGCAACCCCGATGTTGCAGTCTGCCCCCGTTCCCTTCCTGCGCGTGTTATATTAGACAACCGGCTGCTACTATTAACTTAGGCCCTTCCTTAACAAAACACACCATGACTATAAGCTATCAAAGATATGAAACTAAATGTTGTGGAGTTATGTCCACAATAGAACTTGTAGTCGGACTAAATGTGTCTTAAATGGTGTAAACGTACAGAAACGTTAGGAACTTGTAAATAAGTGTTACGTAGAGTAATCGAGTTGTGGTCGCTGATAACTCCCTCCCTCGACTACCTACTGACTCCTACTTATAATAGGTGGGAGTGTCTATTCTCTAGACCAGGTGTCTTTCACTATAACACCCCCCTCCTAAAACTTTACTCCGTAGGAGTAAAACGTTTTAAATTTTTATCTTATTTTATTACAGCACAAGAAAAAAAAAACTTCATTTTTTTAGCAACATCGTAGCGTATCTCCTACGTTTTGGATCCATTTTTAAATGATCCGTTGCCTTTCTTTTTCTCTTGGATCAGCGTACCTGAGGTAACATCGTTGCTGGCGTTGGAAGATCAAACGTATCAAATATCACCTCCATAGGTGTTTCTTCAATTGGAGCGCTGTCAACCACGTCTGAAGAACGTTGTCTGATCTGGTTAATGTGCCGTCTGCACGTGAATTTTTCACCTTTCACGAAGTACATCATGTTGCCAATCCGCTTTTCTATTTTTCCAATCTCCCAGAATGATTTATTCTGTTTATATACCTTAAAGTATACTTTTTCACCAGGATTGTATTTCTTTACTTGAATAAATTTTTCTGTACCTGGCTTTGTCTTTTTTGGTAATAATTTGTCGAAGACAGATCTTACCCGACGTGCAAACATCACCTCGGCTGGCGATTGTGACGCTGGTGTTGCGTTATTTGGGGTAAGTCTGTATACATGTAGAAACTCATGTAGGGCTTCATCTGCAGGTATTTCCCTAGCTTTCTTTAAAGCTCTTTTAAGGGTGTCGACAAATTTTTCAGCTAACCCATTTGATCTTGGGTGATATGGAGCTGTGGAAATATGTTCGACATTGTATTCCTTGCAGAAATCTTTAAATTGTTTCGACGTAAATTGACTTCCATTGTCCGTCACAATTTTGTCTACTACACCAAACCTTGAAACAATTCCAACAGGAAGTTTTTCGTACTTTGCGTCGTCGGATTTCTTATTCTTTGTATTTCAGGCCATTTTGAGAAACTATCCACTACTATGATGTAATGGTATCCATTCAGTGGACCTGCAAAATCCACATGCAACCTAAACCATGGTAGGTCTGTTTTTGGCCGGGGATTAAATTTTACAGGTGGTGCCTTTGCAGCCAAAGCACAGCTTTTACAATTTGCTACTGCATTCTCAATGTCCCTGTCCATATTCGGCCAATATGCAAAACTTCGCATTAGGCTCTTCATCCTAGTGCTGCCTGGATGACCAGTATGGAAATCTTTTAATATTTGTTTTTGGAGTGTGTATGGAATCACCACACGTTCTCTATATAACAATAATGAATCGCAAAGCGCAAACACATTTGTTATGTACTGGTCCCTCTTGGCTATTTTTTCTTTTACTTTCAAGATATATTCGTCCCTGGTGGCTTCTTTTATTTTTTCTAGAGTTACCGGAAGTTCCTGAACTACATTACACACAGTAAATTTCAGTTCTTCTTCTGATTTTAGTGAAGCAATTACCGTGTCTTCTAACGGTTCGCTCCTTTTAGGAATTAACCTGGACAGCCCATCAGCATAGCCAAATTTACTGGATGGTATGTACTCCATGCTGAAGTTATAATTTAGCAATATTGTAACCCATCTTTGTAGTCGGTTTGCTGTATGCTTCGGCAAACCTTTTTTCGATCCAAAAATCGAAATTAGAGGCTTATGATCAGTTTGTAGCATAAAATGACGACTGCAAATATTATTCCTAGCGCCTCTTTCTCTATCTGAGAGTAATTCTTCTCAGCCGGAAGTAGTGCTCTAGAAGCATGAGCAATTGGTTTTACTTGACCATCTGTCATTTTGTGTAAAATACACGCTCCTACTCCATACGCACTTGCGTCGCAAGCTACTATAATTTCTAACTCCGGATTGTAGTGGGTTAGAAATAATTCCGAGGTTAATGCTTCCTTTATCTTTTCAAATGCTTTCTGGCATTCGTTAGTCCACTTCCAGGATTTTCCTTTCTTTAGTAGTTCATTTAATGATTGCCGCAGATCATACATTTTAGGGGTGTATATTTGGTAATAATTGGCTAGTCCCAAAAAACTTTGTAATGTTGTAATATCATTCGGAGCCGGCATGTCTTTTATAGCCACTGCTCGCTCTGGATCTGGCCTTCTACCGTTCTTATCGATGATCTGCCCCAGATATTTTACTTTGTCCATGGAAAACTCGCATTTAGTTTCCTTGAGTTTAAATCCAAACTCCTGTATTCTGGAAACTACTGCATTGACATGTTTCACGTGTTCTGCAATACTTGTACTTCTCATGAGGATGTCGTCTAGATACGCTACTGCGAAATCCAAACCACCCAACATCGAATCCATTACTTGTTGGAAAATGGCGGGGGTGACTTTAATCCCAAAAGGTAGTCTGTTAAATTTATACAGACCCCGATGTGTGTTAATACACAAAAGTTTAGACGTTCTTCCTCTACCGGTATTTGCAGATATGCATCGCTGAGGTCTATCTTCGAAAATATTGTGCCTCCATTAAGCTTTGCAAATATTTCTTCCGCTGTTGGTAGAGGATAGTTATAGTCTTTGAGTGTCGCATTTAACCCCGTTGAAAAATCTGCACAAACACGAATGTCTTTAGACTTTTTTTTCATGTATACCGTCGGAGCTGCCCAATCACTGTAGTCAACTTTTTTGAGTACACCGGATTTCTCTAATCTGTCCAATTCTTTATCAATCTGTTCTATTGAGGCAAACAGAACACTTCTTTTCTTTTTGAATACCGCCTGAGCGTTTTCTTTTAAAAAGAATTTTGCCTCCATCTTGGTACACGTTCCCAAGCCCGGAGAAAAAACAGTAGGAAAAGTTTCCTTAATTTTCTGTATTAATTTTTCGGCTTCGGAGATTAAACTTTCTACCTTGTAACAGAAAGAATTTATCGGTAGATCCCTTAATTGAAACTCCGTTATCCAATTAGCACCTAGTAAATTCGTGGTATTTTCCATGACAAATAGTTTAACTTTTCGCGTTTTTTTATTTAACGTGACGTTCGTAACAATTTCTCCAATAAATTGTATTTTTTCTCCCGTCACTGACTTCGCGATTTTCTTTGTCTTCATTAAAGTTGGTTTCCCCAACTTCTCCCACGTATGCAAATTTATGATAGAGAGATGCGAACCAGTGTCAAGTTGCATTTTTATTTTTTTATTATTTACTTCGACGGTAACGAATTTTCTAGTTATTCCATCGTTTAACTCGCTGGACTTTAGTTTTCTTATTTTATTGCCCTTATTTTTTGAATGGCAATGCGAGTGTCTGTGCCCAACTCTTCCACAGTTGAAACATTTTTTATTCCTAAAATTGCAATATCTATACCAGTGTAGTTCACCGCAAGCAAAACATGGCTTCGGGCGCTTTTGTTTGTTTTTTCCTGGTATTTTACTTTCTGCAATTTTGCAATTCTTTTTGTCAGACTGACTTTCTTTTTTGTACCGCATTTTCCTTACATGCGAAACGCCAGACTGTTCTATCTTTTTTGCGTTCTTCTTTTACGCTAACATATCTTGTGCAGTCTTCTGCCAAATTCTGTACTGTATTACTTGGATTGCTTTCCAATTTTGCCAGTACTAATTTTCTTAACTCTGCGTCTTTTTCCGCTACCAGATCTTGAACAAACACCAAGCACTTAAAATTGTCTGCGCTTAACTCTGCTAGCTTGAATTCTTCACAATGCTTATTCACATTGGCTGCGTACGTTATATAGTCATGTTCGTCATCCTTAATCAAATTTAAACATTTCCACCTCTTGTGGAACAAAGATGTCTTTTGACTAAATAACTCGCTTAGTATATTACCACCTTGGTAAATGTCAACTTGTTAGTTCTTTTCGGTAAAATGTAATTTCCCAATTTGTTATGCACAGCAGTTCCTAATTTGCTTAAAAGAAGCCTAACCTTCTTTCCTTCAGACCACAAGTGGCAGTCCTCGTTATACACGTCTGTATATTTTTTTAAATATTCTTCAAAAGTTACCTCTTCATCTGGACTGTACGTGAATATTTCAATTGAATTCCATATTGTATTCTCTGGAAATGAATCATTTTGTATACTTTTCTCTTTCCTGTTCTCGGTTATTTCCAGAATGTTGTTTTGAAACTCCTCATGCATCTGTTCCATTTTCTGTTGGAATTGCATTTGTCTATTGAAAGTTTCTTCCTGTAACTGCTTCTGGAATGTATTTTGTTGTTCCTACATTTTAGCTTGCTGTTCCAATTGGAACTTTAAAAAATCTTGGAATAGACTTTTGCATTCCTCCATTTTTTTTTTCAAAGTGTAAATCCGAGACTTTGTCGCCCACGTTATTTGTGGCGAACAAAACTTTCTTCCTCCCTATGAGTGCGAATTTCGTCGTCAAAACCACTGTGGCGGACGAACTTTTTATTCCTCCTTATGAGTGCAAATCTTCGCTGCCAAAGGTTGTATTGGCGAACGAATTCTTTTTTCTTCTCCGTATGAGTTCGAATCTTCGTCGCCAAAAGTTGTTTTGGCCAACGATTTTTTTCTCCCCCCGTATGAGTTCGAATCGTCGTCGCCAAAAGTTGTTTTGGCCAACGATTTTTTTCTCCCCCCGTATGATTTCGAATCTTCGTCGCCAAAAGTTGTTGTGGAGTTATTTCCACAATAGAACTTGTAGTCGGACTAAATGCGTCCTAAATAGGTTAAACGTACAGAAACGTTAGGAACTTGTAATAAAGTGTTACGCAGAGTAATCGAGTTGTGGTCGCTGATAACTCACTCTTCCCTCGACTACCTACTGACTCCTACTTATAATAGGTGGGAGAGTCTATTCTCTAGACCAGGTGTCTTTCACTATAACACTAAACTAGCTCAACAAAAAACACCTAAGCCCCTCAAACATTTCTTTCTCCAACATTCGTGGTAAGCTTCCATAGTGTGGAATAATTCCTCTTCGAAAAGTCTCCGGACATCCTAGCTCTCTGTCAAACTAATCCTCATCTCTTCAATCCTCTCCTCTGATTTCTCGGTTCCTGTCTATCTTCCTTTCCTTAAGAAGGACTTCCAGGTCACATGCATGGCCTGTGATTTTATATCCGCGAACATCTGCTGGCTAGGAAACTCTCTCTTGAATATTCACACCACTTTTACATGTGTCTCTGTCTCTCTCTACTTAACTCATTTAGCTATCTCTTCTTTCTCTACCGTTCCCCTTCCTCTCACGACGGTTGCGTTCTAGATAGTATATAATATAGTTAAGGACATCTCAATACACCCGTTTGCAAATATATTTTGTGTTTGGCTACTTTGGTGCCCAGTATGTCAGGTGGCTTAAACACAGTCTTACTGGCACCACTGGAATCCAAACCCTTAACTTCTCAATCTCTCTCCCAAGTGGTGAACTTCACTATGCGTTTCTCCAGTAAGCATGACAGACACGCTTCTCTTCTAGATCTCTTTTTTACGTCTATCCCGTACTTTTCAGCTCTGACCTCTTGGCTACTCTGATCATGTGGTAGTGCCTGTAGTCATCTCTTTCTACTCCTGTACCAGCCAATAAACTCCTACCAATAGAATATCTTTCTGTTATAAACGTGCGGATTAGGACTCGTTCCGTTACATCCTTGGAATGCAGTTTTTAATCATCCTGTTCATTAATGCGCGCCTGGGGTCTCTTCCTGGGTGAAAGCCGGCATCGATGCTTTCATTTCAGCAAGAAAATACCAAGTTAAACCGCCTTTACCTGCTTGGTTCTCCCCTGCAGGCCCAGCCTCTATAGCTCACAGGTATCACTTCTTCCGATTGTACCAGAGTGATACGTCTGATTGCGACAGACGTCACATTGTTCATAACGAGCGCAATTGTGCCCTCAAAGAAGCGAAGTTACTATTTGCTGATAGAATGAAACAATGTATAGCATCTCGCAAGTTCGGTTCTAGAAATTATTGGCGGCTCTGCAAGTGTGTGATAAAGAACAGCAAATCCTCAATCACTAACTATTTAATCAGTTCGAAGTTCTGACATCTGCAGCAGGTTGAATGCTTTGTTCGGAAATTCCCATCTAACTCAACACTCGACTCATTTGGAGTATCCACACTTGATTTCTTCTCCCCACGCCGAGAATAGAGGCCCCACTGAATCATATGCGTATAACTCAATAATCTGGGATATTATTTCTAAATTAGACTCCCATAAGCCAAGAGGTGACGGAATCCCAGCCATCGTCCTAAAGAAATATGCTCCCGAGCTGGCTCCAGTTCTACAACTATAGCCTCGCTACATCCTGCTTTCCATCTTGCTTGAAATTCTACTCTGTAGTCCCTGTTTTTAAGAATTCTGGAGAACCTTCTGACCCCTCTATCACCCTATTAGTCTCCTACGGCTTTTCGGCAAATATTTCAGGCTTTAATCAATGCTGAAGTGCTTAACCATCTTACCTTTGACGACCTACTCTCTGACAAAAAATATGGCTTCCATTTTTCCAGGTCTACTGCTGATGTGTTAACGACCATCACTGAATATGTATATCAAGCTCTTGACACTAACGGTGAAACTTGAGCTGTGGCTCTAGATATCTCGAAGGAGTTTGATAGAGTTTGGCACGCTGGACCTCTGCGTAAACTCCAGGGCTACAGTATTATTGGACGATTGTTTGATTTAAATCAGTTCTCTATCAAATCGTGAAATGAAGGTCGTTTTGAATAAGCACGCTTCCAGATCCTTTCACACGAATGTGGGTGCCCCCCCCCAAAGTTATATCCTGGGCCCTTCGCTATTTCATATCTTCTTCAATGATCTTTCTGATGTCATTAGTACCCAACCAGACATTTATGCTGATGACACTATTATCTATCTCAATAACAAATCCGTCAGTGCTGACAAAGTTAACCTGGCCGCTGCTCTTGAAAAGGACCTCCAATCTGTGGTTAACTGGGGCATGAAATGGCTTACAAATTTTTAAAAACAAAACTCCTGTCATTTAACCAGCATAGAGAAATATTTCTGTCCGCCAACAGCATGGCTGATGGTAGACTCATGGAGAGCAACACACTGCGCCTTCTTGGCCTCACGTTTTCAAATGACTTGAAGTGGAACGACTACATTGAATCAATGGGTGCATCTACTGCAAGGAAATTTGTGTCACCGTGTCGTGCCAGAAGGATTTTTTTCTCATCAGAGTCCATCTTGCACATTACAAATCTACTATTTGCCCGTGCATTGAGTACTGTTGCCATATCTGGTTTGGTGCTCCTGCTACTCATCTCAAAATTCTCGACCAAAACCAAAGAAGGAGCTGCAATGTAATCGATCCTGATTTGGTATCTCGACTTCAGTCTCTTTCTCATCGACGTGACGCGGCTTCCCTCTGTCTTTTCTACAAATGTTTCCATGACAATTGCTCTAACGAGCTTTTTTCCTTAGTGCCCAGTCTACGTGAGTTTAAGTGTGTTACTAGATTGGCATTATTAAAAAAAAAAAGAATGACACAAGTGGATTCTTCTGAAAAGAAAGAAAAGGAAAATCTGTTTGAAGCTCAAACGTAAATGGCCCTCGAAACAAGCCAATCTTGGCAACGTTTGCACTACAGTAGCCACATATTTATTAAAATGAGCTAAGTCTGACACAAGGTCACTAATATCTTTTTAATTGTTGTGTTATTATTCACGAAATCAGATATGCCTTTTTTAAATAAATAGTGTCTTTGGGGCAACGTACCATATAGCGAGCAAAAAAAAGGAATTTCTCGTTATCTACGGATTTCAGCCTAGTTTGGCACAAGGTCTTAATAGAGGGAGATATGATGAAGAACGAAATGACGGGTTTATGAATTAACTGTCTAACCTTAATTGTTAGGTTAACGCCCTGATACGTGTGGGGCACCCAGTGAGGATCAAATTCATTACAGTAGCATAACGGTCAAACGAGACTAGCTCGCTTACGTTCAACTCAAGAAGGTAAGCATGTATTTAGTATTCTTAGTTAGGCCACAATACTGAGAATTTAATTTGAACTTCCAGCGTTAGGGATTGGTCTGAATGGCAAGAATTTAATAACTGTTCACGTATTTACTAAGCGACACGATCATGACCCTCCACGATTACCTGTCCTTTGTAGCTCTTAGTAAAGTCTGTCTTTCTATTTCACTTAAACCCTGTTCTGCCAACCATTTGTACAAGCTTCTTCACCTTCTTCTTCTTCTTCTTCTTCTTCTTCTTCTTCTTCTTAGTGTGTTGTCCCTTCAGGAAGTGGACAATCATGGCCCTCTACTATTTCAATTGTCTCTTTCTGATGCATAGGCAGTGAATCAGTTTTGTGCCATGCCATGCGTGACACACGCTTAGGCGATCACGTATCTTTCGATATATGACTGACGAGGCAGGTTTTCCCGCAGTAGGTTGCCATTTCTTTTTACGGTAAACCAGTTGCCATTCCAGGCTATAGAAATCGGTCTGTCCTGCTATTTACCCATAGCTGGGGGGAAAAGATGAAGATTCATACCTTTCCCAAGAGTATTAGCACGTAAGTGAATGGAATCGACTTGAATTCAAACTCGGCATATATACAAGGAATCAGTCAGTTATGTGCCATTGTGCCATGCGTGATACACGCTTAGGCGATCATGTATCTTTCGATCCATGACTGACGAGGCAGATTTTTTTCCTGCAGTAGGTTGCCATTTCTTTTTGCGGTCGTCCAGTTGCCATCCAAAGCTATAGAATCTGTTCTGTCCTGCTATTTACCTGGGGTGAGAAGAAGAGGAGTCAAACTTTTCCCAAGATTATTAGCACATAAGTGAATGTAATGGATTCGACTGGAATTCGAACTCGTCTCTCCGATTCCTCAATCCGAGACGCTATCCATTACACCACCGTAAAACTTTGTCGTTGTTTACATGTTCAATCCATGGTATTCTCAATATCCTTCTATAGAACCACATTTCTCTATTGCTAACGAGGGTTCAAATTTATAAAATCTTTCAATTAAAACACTTTTTTTCAGGTAAATGGGTTTCTGATGTCCACTAACTGTTATCGCTCTTTCCAATACTGATGGGGGGTTTCCCTTCTAACCTTTTGTAGATGTGTGGAACGTCAACACCTTAATTATATAATTATTTTCTCTTACAAGTCTCTCTCATTTTAGTTGCAGTTGTTGGTGAAAGTCCTCAAGTGATGTGTTTTTGTTATTTGACATGGTTCTCTGTGATTCTGTAGCAACAGTACAGGAGGCTCGAAGAAGGATGATCCTCGCGAAGACCTACAGACCGTATTCATCGGAAGTGGTTTAAAAGTTAGTGAAAAATCCAACCAAAGAAATTTTTTCAAAACATCCTGCAGCGTCTCACTAACTTTTACGCACTTTAGCATCCAGAATGTTTTCTTACACATATTTGAATATTATCTATTACTTCATTACACTTGACACGTATCTAACCAATAAGAAATAGCCAAACACAGCATACAATTAATCTGTGCCCCTTTGCATTTTATCATTTCTATCTTGATCTCTGACGAAGATTTAATAAAGTGAAACATGTTAGATTAAGATCTGTTCCTACGTGTTCATTATCCTATCATTTTTTCGGATTCCTATCCATAAACTCTCTCTCTCTCTCTCTCTCTCTCTCTCTCTCTCACTATATATATATATATATATATATATATGAGGTCTGCTAAAAAAAGTATGACACTGTTGGTGCGGTAAAGGAACTAAAGTATCCCGAGTGAAGCCACTTGGCATATATTGACCTTGAACTCTGTTGCGCATACACACAAAGTTATAACATTCTCACTCACTTCCATTGATTATAAAAGTTGATGGAAGGAAGGTGTGTAGAGTGTGGTCATCTCAACACGGTGGTTCTATCAATGGCCATAGCTTGTGTAGCATTTGGGGCCAAGCATGACATTCCTATGTCCGACAACCACCACAATTACATGATATCGCCCATTGCAACTTTTTCCACTTCAAAAATTAAATCCCACTTGAAAAGAACACGGTTCCAAGACGTAAATGAAATCCAAGAGAATGCAACGAGGCAGCTGCTTGCTAACTCCCAAAACGAGTTTCAGGAATGCTTCTATCAATGAAAACGACACTGGATAAAGTGTGTGGCTTCAGAAAGAGACAACTTCGAAAGAGATTAATTGCAGAATTGACATGTGTTATAGTTTTCTTGCTATAGCAACAGTCCCGATAATTTTTAATTAGTGTTAATACATATATATATATATATATATGTGTGTGTGTGTGTGTGTGTGTGTGTGTGTGTGCAGCATATACAGGGTGCGATGGGTAAATTGTTGACATTTTATATTTTTTGATTTTGTTGACTGCACAGAATAGTAGGGTCAGTTGGGCACCGTCTGCGAGAAAAAAGAACGCCATGAATCCAATTTACTCCGCCAGATATTTGGAAGTGGTATGATATACTCTTTGGCATTCGCACCGGAAGCTCCAATACTAACATTTCAGAATGTTTGAGTGTCAAACTTAGGATAATGCGGAGGATTCGGAGTTGGATGAGTCTAATAGTGATTACGAAGGTGTTTGGAATGATCACTAGTGATAACGACATCATACCTTCATTAATTTTCAAACGGAGGCCTACATCAATATATTGAGTAGGTAGTGCTGCGCTCGGTCAAGAGGTTGGCTGCAACGGGACTATGCCACACAAGGTGAAGAGCTATGTCATGGCTGTCAGACAATTTCTGCGACCACTTTACCCCTTACATCTGAACACCTAATACTCCAGACTGCAACCCCCTTGATTATTATGTCTGGGACGCAGTTGAACGAGAGACTAACAAAATTTCTTGTAGCACTAAGTACGAACTGAAGGCAAGGATTATGGCAGCATTCACCAACTTAAACAAGGAGACCGCCCAGAAGAGATGCAGGAGATTCCGAAGTCTTCTGGAGGCCGTGGTTGAAGCCAGTGGCGATTTTATTGAATAAATTTACTCTTTAGTATTTCAGGATATTTTTGTTCCGTTTTGGTAAATATATCTGTTAAAATGAGATGTCAGTGTTATTTTCATTTCTGTGTAATTTAGACGATAATTTATCCATCGCACCCTGTACACATAGATATTAATAGTTTCTGTTTATTCCCATGTCGACAGTGCCAGTTCTTTTTCGCTGTGAATGGCTAAATATTTGAAATTCCTTATAGCTTCTAATTAAACTCTAATTCTCTGGTTATTCGTATGGAAACAGAACTGTTGATACGGAAAACAAAATACAAATATTATTTCGTAAGATTTATTTTGTTCGAAATTCCATCGTCATTGTAACTCCTATCAACGACTTTATCCTGATGACCATCAACATGATGCTAATTACAGTATTGCTGGTGTCCTGATCAGGAAATGAAAACTAGTGCTAGGCAGCTGCATCCAGTCAGCGAGGTGAAATGGCGAAGCAGCCGACGCAACGATCAGGAAATGGAAGAGATAGAAGCTAGCGCGCCCGATTAACAGGCGGGAGCGGGGACGGAAATGGCGACAGATGGAGGTAGCAAGGGTCGAGAAGAGACGAAGAAAAATGAACAGAAAGAGAGAGAAAGAGAGAGGAGGAGGAGGAGGAGAAAGAGAGATTATTAAGATGCGTCATATGTACCTAATCTTTTATATGCCCATCCAATCCCCAGTAATCCATATGGAAAGCATCACGTCTCCAAAAGATAAAGAAATATATATATATATATATATAAAATGTGTATGTATGGATGTATATATATATATATATATATATATATATATATATATATATATATATATATATATATATATATATATATATGCATTTTTTATATATATTATTTATATAATATATATACGCGGTACTTATTAGAAAGCGCTCAATAAAAGTGATAGAGCTAACATATTTATCACCAATCCAACTATATATATATATATATATATATATATATATATATATATATATATATATATATATATATATATATATATATATATATAACCATAAAATATCCACGCAAGTAAATTGGCAAGGTTATCTCTAGGTGTAACAGCTCTTTTATTCATTTATTTTAGTGTTATTAAGTAAGTTTATGTTTTTTTCCCATTCAATCATTTTGCACCCCAGCGACGAGACCATTCTTCGCCTTGATATCTGGCAATAGGATAGGTCGAAGGGAAATACAGTTTCATGCCTTTCACTAATGCAGATTGAATATAAACAGTTTTATTTAATACAAATTCTTTAATGGTGTGTTGAGTTATTGCCCATTTCTCACTGATGGAAACGGTTAGTGTTCGAGCCTAAATAAATTCCAGGAGATTCTAGAAAGCTTATGGAAGAAAAATATGCTAACCTGCGGTACCCTTGGCAGGAGAAGCCGTCGTAAGATCTGATGTGCTTTAGATCGACACCGCCACCGAGTGAGTCGTCGATCAAGTCGAATAGTGCCTTAAAAATGCAAATCTTTCTTCGACTCTCGAAGTATTCATTTCTGCTCAGTTTCTTATATTCATATAAACAAAGCAATTGCTGAAGAAGTATTGGATTTGTATTTATTAATTCGACAAATTTTATTATTCTTTAATAAGATTTCTCGAATATTCTGGACGGTAGACGAAAACAAATAAATACTCTTTGATAAAAATAACGG
Source organism: Acanthosepion esculentum (assembly GCA_964036315.1). Lineage (NCBI taxonomy): Eukaryota > Metazoa > Mollusca > Cephalopoda > Sepiida > Sepiidae > Acanthosepion > Acanthosepion esculentum. The sequence goes on from OZ038478.1 coordinate 128,838,494, forward strand.
AGCGAATACTCAAAATAATGTTATCCATTAAAACAAACATTTATCGTTAAAATCTTCGTATTATTATTATTATTATTAAGAAAGATCAAATAATCTTTTGATATAAAAACTATTTTTTATCCTTTTAACGTTTCGATCCACTTACGTGCAAAGTCTCTAGAGAAATATATGAATCTATATCTTCTCCCTACAGCTATAGGTATATAGCAAGGCAGGCTGAGCCTTATAGCTTCGGTTAACAACCAGTCTCGAAAAAGGACAACTCTGAATTCAAAGGAAGACCGTTTGGAGGCTCTGTGGCACACTATGGGCACCAGTTCTCTGTATTCACTTATTCCAAAAAGTGTTGTTGGTTGTACACAAGTCGACATCTTTTCTTTTTATGTGTCATGATCTGTGAGGACATAACCGATCATGGCTCTCCACCTCAATACGTCCCTTCCTTCTGCTACCTCCCTATCTGTCATCCACTTGCTTAAGGCCACTAGGTATGCCGTGCGTTATTTTCCCCTGTCTCTCGTTCCCTCTATTCGACCCGTGAGTATCAGATTCTCCAGGCCTTCCTTCCTTATTATGTATCCCAGAAACTTCAGCTTCTCTTCCTGATGCTAAGTATAAGCCTCTTCCTTGTTTGCATCCTCTCTAATATCTCATCGTTGCTCATACGCTCGGTCCATAATATCCTTAGCACCCTTCTGTAGAACCAAATCTGTTTCGCCTCGAATCTCTTCTTCATCTTTGAGGCGATTGTCCAACATTCGCTGCCGTAAAGGAGAACAGATGCCACGTAACGGCTCAGTATTCTTTTCTTTGTTACCAAAGAAATCCTCCTGTCTCGCAATACTCTGCCCAGCTTTTGGAATGCGTCCTTGGCCATCCCAATACGTCTACGGATCTCAGTATCGCACGTAAGTGTGAATAGTCTGGCTGTTCAGTTCTCAGAACTGAGATCTTGTACTCCCATACGTCGAAAAGGACAGAAAAGTCTATTATATATATATATATATGTGTGTGTGTGTGCGCGTGTGTGTATGTTTGTGTTTAGTTAAACATAATTTACAAGGTACTTGTATTTATCTGCCCGTCTTGTTACTGATCTACCATCTATTTACACAAACTCATTAAAATATTACGTCTTTTATGTGCAATGACCGTCTAGCCCTCCTTCCATCGATACGTCTTGGGAGTATTAAACTTTCTAAACACTCTTTCTTCATATCAATTTCAGAACAACGTAAGGGGTTGATTAGAAACGAAAATGCTTTTGCTTAATAATTGTCCAGGCTTTCATCTGACCTGAGAATTCTTTTTGATTTTTTTTTTTTTAAATTTCAGCACTAGATTTGGTCAAAGTTAAAGAAAAACAAGCAGCAAAATGTTTACATTTACAAGATCCACCATATTCCCTCCCCTCAAATCAATTACATGAGCATTTCTCACACCAGTCCACTCTACTCAACCTTTCTCACAGACTTCCATGCGCTAATGCATTTATCTCTATTTTTCCGGTTGCATCGTCCAACGATTTCGACAAAGATAAGTGTTGTAAAATAGAAATAATATTAGTAATAATGCAGCGCGCTTTCTATGAAGACACGGCTAATCAGCGCTTTTAGCCTTAATGGAGAGCGCGCTTTCGTTTATCAGCTGGTGGGTGGCGGTCAGAAGGACAAGAGAGAAAATCTGTTGAATTCACCGGTGTCGTTTCTGCAGGTGTCAGCTGCGAAAGCAGGCCAATCGACACGAAATGGACGGTTCTCTGTTTAACTTGGATTGCTTAAAGAATCAACTCGGCAGAGTTTCATTACTGGGTTAGCGTCAGCAGGCGGGAAAGGGAATAGTCTATCACGCATCCAGGGCGACTATTGTGGAAAGAAATGGTGACAATTTTGATTTGATCAAACTATGTGTACATAGACTTGAATCGCGAACTTATTATCTGTGCTTTGTGTATGTACAAAAAGTACTTGAAAGCCCGTGTGGACACAAACCTGTATTTTTGAGAAGGAAAAGAGAAAAGTAAAGAGAATAAAGAAAACTATGTATGCGTATGTGTGTATGTGTTCAAGAGAGCGTAAGAAGAAATAAAGGGAAAAACAGGAAAATTTCGTAAGTAACAAAGAAAAGAGTGCTGATATAATATCAGTCCTCATATATGACAGTGAATGTTGGACAATTTCCTCACAGATGAAGAGTAAACTTTGAGGTAGCAGAGATGGGGTGTGAGAAAAGTAGGTACCCCAAAGAAAAGAAAAATAGCGATACCTATGTTTAAATTAAATTGAAAAATAATACTTGAAAGTTTAATTTTAGTTTTGATTTCAAGGTAATAGACTAAATTTAATATTCGTAATATACCAAATATTTTTTGTGTATTTCAAACCGAACTTAAATCGATTGAAAACGTTTTTCTACTAAACAGTAGAATCTATAAATTCGTCCACATTGACAGATCTGTCACCATAAAATAATTCCCTTTATTAAAACATCTTTAAAAACAAAATAATATATATTTTTCTCAAACGTTATTTGAGGAAAATTAGCTGATTTAAAGTTTAATTAGTCTTAACTGAAACAAATATTACGTACTTCCAGTTTAAAATCTCGCAAAAAAGCATGTTTGTTAACACGGAGTAGATGTATTTCTGAAATGTTGTGTGGTTTATAAACTGTCTTATGTTTGGTAAATTTAAGTAAGGAGAGGCATAGTTGAACAATTAATTGAGGAATACAACCTGAATGTCTTTTTATGCATTTTTAGACTACTCAGTAATCTTTAAAATTTAATAAAATATTTTAAGAAATGTAATATCTTATTGAAATTTGGATGCATTGACTTTATAGCCTAACTTACGAAGACTCCTGTTGAAAAATGCGGAGAAAATGTAAAAAAGTCACTAACATAATAAATAAACTTTTAATTTATTATAGGTACCTCTCTTAATGTCTGATAATATCGTGCATGGGGGCCCGTATTTACAAAAATCGACACGTTTATATACACACACACGCAAATTCAAAATTATTTTTGAGATACTAGGGTCGTTGAATTGTCAACTTGTGAGCTTTTCCATTTATTAGTAAATACGGTTTTAATTTACTAACAATATCGTTTGACCGCTACAAGTTAATACAGAATTTTAAAAGGTTTAAAATTTTATAAAATTATTCGCATTAAAATTTTAAAAATAATGAAAACTATTCTTGTAAAAACTCATTATTTATCTAAAATAAAGTATTTTAAGACAATAGCATCCAGAATATATTTAATTCGTGAAAGCAATTAAAACTTTTCTAATTAAAAATGTCTTGGTGTTATTGTATTTTTATTTTACCATTCAGGATAGTTGTTCTGTAACTGTAAATGCGGTTTCGGTCAAAAAATATCTGATAATTAAATTCTCTTGTCCCTATAACAAGTATAAACATTAAGCGATACAAAATACAATTTCTCAATAATTCATAAAATTTAAATAAGTGTGCGTTGGTAACAAATATAAAAAAAGATATTTTTACTAATATTTTCTATAAAATAAACGCATAAAAGTAATTTCATTAATTTCTAAATAAGTCCTGAAAGTTTTATTAAAATTATTATTATTATTATTTGATTATTGTAAGAATTTCCAAGTCAATCTTTTACATCACGTGCGCTCAAATTTCCCCATACAAATTAATGTCCCGCGTTAAGAAAAAAGAAACTCAAAGATGACAAGATTTTTAACCAAAATTTCCAAGGATCTAAAACAACTCATAGAAAAGGATGAAGAGAATAACATGAGTAGATCATGTAATTGAACAAGGAAGTTTTAAAGAAATTGGAAACCTAAACTTTACGGCAGCGAATATTAGACGATTTCCTCAAAGATGAAGAAGAGACTCGAGGTGACGGAGATGTGATTCTACAGAAGGTTGCTAAGGATATCATAGACCGAGCGTGTCTTGGTCTTTCTTACGCGTCCGGGAAAACAGATTGACGGACCGTCTACGTGTCGCGAACATCTATCCCCGCCGCCTCGAGAATCTGATACTCACGGGTCGAACAGAGGGAAAGAGAGACAAGGGAAACAACGCGTGACATACCTGGCGACCTTAAGCAAGTGGATGACAAAACGTGCTATGGGAGGAGGAAGCAGAGGGAAGGAACTTGCTTAGAGCTGTGCAAGGGATAGAAAGAGGTGGATAGCCATGATCGCCTACATCCTGAAAGGACATGGCACATAAAAAGAAGAAAGGAAAAGTATGCGTAAAATCTGAATGAGAAGTTTAAGATTTTGAGACAAGATGAGAAAAGAAGGCCTCGAGAATTTGACACTCACATGACGTACTGAGTACCCTACCTAACAAGATTGTGTAAATAGATGGCAAAACAGAGAAGAGAGGGATAGCGAAATTACAAACACTACGAAGGATAGGCAACTTTGGAGAGTCACGATCTCCAGCGGCAATAAAAGACATGGGACATAAAAGATTTGACACGCCTTCTTCTTCCTCTCTTTCATTTCTTTTTCTCTCATTCTCTGTTTTTCTTTCTTTCACTCTCTCTCTCTCTCTCTCTCTCTCTCTCTCTCTCTCTCTCTCTCTCTACACCCTTTCTCATACACAAACGCCCACATACTAATTCGGTCACTCCCATACCGACATTCGTACAGACATTGGTATTCACGCCTCCCCTCTCTCCTCACGTTCTTCCTCCTCTTCTCTCTCTCCGACCTTTGTTTCCTCTCTCTCTCTCTCTCTCCGCTTTTTCTACTTTTCCTCTTTCTCTTCACATCTCTCACTGTCTCCCCACATTAGTTTTTTCTTTCTCTCCTCAAACCTCACTATCCGTCTTTCTCCCCTTCTTTTTCTGTGTCTCTTTCTACTACTCACTCTTTTCTCCTCTCTCTTGCCCTGTTTCTCTTCGTTTTCTTGCCCTCCTACTCTCTCTAGTCTCATTTCCTTTTCCACCTTCTTTGCTGCCATCACTCCCTCTCTGCTTACTTCTCTTCTCCTACCTCTCCCTCTCTACACATCACATTCTCCCTCTCTCCCACCTTTATACACCATATCTCTTCTAATCACTCCCCACTTTTTTCAACCTTCTCGCTCCCCTCTCTCCTTTTCTTCCCATTACTTTCTCTTCTACAATCTCTCGTATCTACTTTTTCCCTTCGCCCCGCCTCTCTCTCCTTTAACTCCCCCAACTCTCAATCATTGTCTCTTTCCCACCATTTGCAACTATTATTCCTCCCATGTATATAAAATCAATTCCAAATTCTCCTAAGACGTATCAGATCGTTTGGAATTTGTCGATTTTATTTTCGGGACTCTGTACATCTTTAAACACTGTTATGGACACAAGATTTAAGAAGAAAAGATTAAGAAAAAAATAACACAACTTATCAAATGAGATAACCAAGTTTTACCACTCCCTGGTGGAAGGATTCTCTTACAGGTTCAAATACACGGATGAGGAGAAACAATTAACATTAAGGAAAAATAAGCGCCAATATATATAATTTAATAAGATTTAATAATAATAAGACGATACATGAAAGCATTAATGTAAGTGCGTGGAATGTTGATTGTTATACATTTCTGTGTTTGGAAAGATGTATGCATTATATATCTGCTATGAATAGTTAAGGCCCACTTAACTTTAATCATTTGCCTGAAATAAAATAGGCTTTTCTCTTTTCCCTTTTCTCTCTCTCTTTCCTTTGTTTTATATTTGTGTTTTGTTCTTTTTACTTTCAGTTCAGTTCGTTTCGCCCATACAGCAAAGTCTTTTGATATATTATTCTTTCTACTCTGTTATGAGTTTTGGGCCAAAGAGTTGATCGTTTTCTCTTCTCTTTACGTTCGGGTAGGAAACTTTGGCGCTGCATAAGTCTTAGCGTACGTCTAATTCAGTGGGTCACACATGCCTGTCTTAGGTGATTATCACGTTTAGTAATTTACCTATGCATTTGATATATGCAGCACAGTGTGTTGTGTTGAGTTGAACTGGAACTCGTCTTCATTGTGCGATTTCCTCTGCTTGACGGTAACAAGTAAAAAGAGATGTTATTCGCTTAGGATTCCAATTAATTCGTTTTGTTATTTTCCCGTTCAACGTTTCGTTCTTGATCAAGTGGTTCGGCACGTTTGAGAATCTATTTTTTGATCTCACTTGGATCTGTTGCCAGGTCATCAGCCTATTTACCTAATTGTTCTTGTAGTCAGCAACTACTATTACAAATTGAAAGAGAGAGTGAGAGAGAGAGTGAGAGTGGGTGAGTGGATATACTATATCATAGTGAGGTGGAAAGAGGGAGAGTTCGCTAAGTGTAAAATGTGTGTGATTAGAGATTTTTTGCGTAAGGATATAACAACACACACACACACATAGACGTTGTATATTTCGTGATATTTTTTAGAGGACGACACACGTGAAAAAAGAAAGAAAATGAAAGCCTTTCCGAGTGTTTTTTAGAATAAAGAGAAATTAAGAAAATGAGAGACAATAAGTGCACATATGCGTGTATACGGAAGAAAGAGAGAGGAAAAAATCTATGTAGAAATGAATACGTGTACGGTCAGAGAGGAAGAATGCGCGCGTGTCATAGAAACTATATTCACTTGTGTATGAAAAACAAGGCTTGCGGTCCAGTTCCTCCTTTGTGGATGAGAGAAAAACGAATACACTATTTTATTTTATTATTACTATCAGGTAAAGTTAGTTGAGCATCGTCTTGCTTAGCGAATTGTCAAGTGTAAGTTTTATTTGATGCTTAAAATTTGATAAAGTAAATTAAAATTTGGACAAGATGAAACTTTACTTAAAAATAAATTTACGTTAAAAAAAACTTTCTTGTTTAGAATTCGCTTATTATTTTTTATTAACTGATGCCTTTTGGATTAATCGATGTCTTGTCTTATAATAAAATAAACCAATGTATAGAGATGCTCAGTTCATAGAGGACACGTCTTTTAATAGCTCTTTTTCTAACTTGTCCTGATTATCATTTCTTTTCAAATAAATAATGACACACACCAAATTAACTCGGCTGATGAAAAGACATGACGTAATCATTGCCTTAAAGGCAGAGCATAGAGATTTAGAGATTGCTCACTTCCTGAAGGTTGCATTGTCCTTTGGCGTTTAAGTTCGCAACGAGCTGTAAGCCGCTGACAGGAGTTCTACTGCATCGGACAAACGTAAAAAAAAACCTGCTAAGGGTCCTAATACCACCAAAACACCCAATTTTCTAAGAAAGGTGTAGAACATTATCGAATAGAGCCCCATTTAATTCAATGCCATTGCTAAGGGACTAAAGGTTTTAAGGCACTCTACCGGAACATGAGGACCTTCGATAAAAGTCATATGTAATGCGGGGAGACCGATTCATGTATGAAAAGACAAAAGATAACCGTCTGATACGCGCAAAGCTCTTGATGATCAAGTTGAAACATCATGGCCCTGGTATGCTTTGTTTTTTTTCTGATGAGAAAATTTTTTTTATCAGGGCTAAAATACAACCCAGGGAATGACAGATGATTATGCAGTGACCCTAAAGACGTTCCAACGGTAATACTCATAAATTTTCAGGCAGCTGTAATAGTTCTCGGAATCGTGAGTAGTGAGGTAGATATCATGCCTCCTTTCTTCAGGGCTTAAGCGTCAATAAGGAGGTGTTGGAGAGTGTTGAGATGCCTTAGATAGAGAGTGTGAGCAAAGGAAGATCATACTGCAACCAACAAGACCCTATGCCACCTCATACAGCCGAGGCAACCCAAGAATGCATCTGTTACAATCTACACAATCAAGTTAACCCAGACATACGGTCTCCGAGCTCACCAGACCTGAATCCGTTGAACTATTACGTATAAGGCGTCGTCGAGATGGAAGACAACAAATGTCTCCATTATATTATAAAATTTCTGAAGACCGCCATAACTCGCACAATTTCGAAAATAGATAAAATATTTGGAAATGTCAACTTTTCAGACCTAGTATTAAAATAGCCTTCGACGCTAATTAAGAATTATTTAAATAGATTTGTCAAGAAAAGTTTCAAGATTTTTAATGCTAACTTTTCCCTCAAATAGAGCTCTTCTTTCATGACATATGCGTCTTTTACTAAAATCATGCAAAATAATTATGCAACCCTGTATATATGGATTTATGTATGATATTATCGGGGCCAGTAGAGGAAATCCCAGCAAATTTGGAAACTGCCTTAAAACCATATGACGGTTTGACCCCAAGCCTTGTGAGTGGAAATGGATAGACGGAACAGTTCATCGATGGTTTTACCCGCATGAAGTTACAAGTCATCGTGACCGAGGGTTTAAGCGTACTGGACTTGTTCAAACTGTGATCACATCGTATGATGCGCTCACTCCCAGAAATTGTAACTAAGGTGTGCTCAACATAGTCGCAGGATAAACTACAGGTAACTTCTGTAGGTGCTGAAGAAACGCAAATGTGCCCGAGCAGTAGTTTACAATAGGGACGAGTAGCCGATCAATTAAATAGGTACATTCGGGTAACAAGTGGTCATTATAATTTTGTATGTATTATTATTACTTCTGTATGCTATGTTTCCAGCTTTGCATCCTGTAGAGCCGGGTCCAGACTATGGCCTTTAGGCTCTATAGGGGAATTGCCATTTATTTGATAGCACTTTTCTTGGTATATACGGTGTTCATAGAAGAGCGATCTTCTGGGTAACCTGTATATTGATGTTACCTGGGACACTCTTTCGTAAACTTGTCCATTCCTTCTTTCACGAAGCCCAGAGATCCGATTACTATTGGTAAAGTCTCAGTCTTCATTCCCCACATCGTGTTAATCTCGATCTCTAGGTCCTTGTATTTAGACAATTTTATTATTATTATTATTATTATTATTATTATTATTATTATTATTATCTTTATTTTATTTCCTTTGATTTCTGATGAAAGACGGTGAAATAACTGGCACATCTGAACTAGAAACCCGTAACGAACGCGAAGTAAACTAGGTTCAATGTTGCACGTCTAATAGCCAACACCTGGTTCACAGAACATCTAAGACGATTATGGAAATGGAGAAGTCCAATAGGAGGAACCAAAAACCAAATTGACTACATAAATGTCAACAAGAGATTCAGGAATGCAGTTGTTCACTGCAAAACCTATGTAAGTCCCGAGTGCCGAAGCGGCCACCTCAGTTATATGTAAACTAAGAATGAGACTGCGGAAACTGAAGAAGCCTAATCCAGCATCCAAATTTCAATACAACAGACTCCTAAACGATCAGGACCTGAAGGGAAAATATATGGACGGTATGAAAAGAAGATACGAGGGACAAAATCGAAATGAAAACTCGAAGTGGGACACATTAAGAGAAGCTTTAGTGACATCAGCAAACGATATCATCCCAAAGGAAAATGGACGAAGAAGAAAAAAATGAATGGATGACAAATGAGATTCTCAACGTGATACAAAGGAGACAGAAAACAACGCCAAGAGATGGAACGGAATACAAAAAACTAAACAAAGAAATAAGGAACAAATGCAGGCAGAAGAATGGCTCGACGAAAAATGTGCAGAAAATACAAATAAGTATCACAGATAAAAAGGAGATATGCATGAAAATAAGATAACTCACAGAAAAAAAGACATTTTTCTTAGTAATGGATGAATGAATAGAATAACGGTAAGCAGCGCGGAAAGTGGAATCGTCGCAGTGTAATCTGTTGCATTCACTTTCTCACAAACAGGGCCGGTGCGTCTACCCCTGAAACACCCGACCGGAGTACCGCGTTTTTTGGGGTCCCCGTTGTGACCTCTGCCATGTTTTTCAGCATTGTTTTATGACCATCCGCCATTTTTTAGAATTATTTGTAAACCGACGTTACATTGTCAGTCATCGAAAAATAATATACATCGTGTACCTGCATGGCTGGTGCGGTGTGTACTATGTGGGAAACCCCGACGAGGTTAGAACTCCAAAAGGGCTAGTTTCAGCAGTGTTTTCCTATTTCTTTTTTTTGCTTTTTTTTTTTTGCTTTTTTCTACTCTTTACTTTTTTCTACATAATTATTATTGTCAATCGTCAACTATAATAATCGACATGCACACTACCCCAAACCTCTCAACCGCGTGGAGGCCTCATATTAAAATAAATATAAAACCGAGAAAATGATCGCTTAAAAAAATAAAAATGTTTAAAGATTTCAACAAATGAAAATTTTTTCCGAAAACAAAATACTCCTTTTAAAATAAATTTTAAGACAATCCAGTTTGTGTTGTGTTGGAATCATTGTAAAAAAAAAAATTTCAGCGAAGATGCGTCGGCGATTAATCTTCATGAAAGTATACAAATTTGCGACTTAAACGAATTAAATTTACTCATGAAAATATTGGTGGTTATTACAAAAAAGAATAATATTTTCTCAGATTTTCAAAAATGAAAAAAACACTATTTATTATAAAAGTAAATAATTAATGAATACGTACTGAAATTTTCATTTAAGTTGGATAAATCCCTGATTTTTTTAATTTATAAAACGCTGCTCTTCTCCACCAGTTTTTCTTGGAGGGCTTGCGGCCCCTAGTTTGGAAACTTTGAAATCGACATGTAGTAGAGAGGAGGAATGTATCAACGTTTTGTGAGGTTGGGAGGCGAGACCCTAGCGCCGGCCCTACTCACAAACATCCATGTGAAAGGCATGACTCCATCTATTCCCTCAAACACCCAAACTATGTGTTAAATAGACATGTAGACCAGGGCCTATCGCCTAGCCGGCAGTTAGTCTAGGAAAAGAACAAATGAAATCTATGGAGGAGTAAATGGGCAACTCGCCTAATATTTTCGCAAAGTTATACCACTCAGGTAATAAAAAAGAATCTGTGGAGAGCCACGAACTTATACTTCCTAAAAGGGATATGGAATTAAAAGAAAATGTTAGTAAACATTGAGAAGTGGAATTAAATTAATGGAGAGAATAGGGAAAACAAATTTGAAAGCAAAAAAATTTGTAATGAAATGTAGAAAGTTTTGGAAGAATACCCCCATCCCCGGAAATTCTAACAAGTGAACAGGAATAAGTCAAAAGCCGGGAAAATTAAGATAGGCAAAGAAAAATATCTGTCAAGGAAAGTCGAAGGAAAAAGAACGAAACAGGGGAAGAAAAAAAAAGATGAAAGACTGAAATAAACGAAAATGCTATAATTTCTACGGTGTAAACAAATCCGGAGTCATCAGAAATACGTGGAACAGAGCCAGAAAAGGAAAGATTGTACGAAGGAATGAGAGTGAGAGGTGGAGAAAAGAGAGTAAACAGAAAAGCACTTACACGACATTCGAATATTGCGTCGTGGGCGAGAAGAGGTGACGATGCGAATTGCCCGCAGATGGCGCTGTTGTGCTAATGACGATGGGAACATGACGAGTGTTAGCGAGATGAGAATTAGTCGCCATTAACTACAATCTGATTGGAGCTCACGCCGCTGCAAGCTTTTCCACGGCCAGATTTATCAAATCTCAGATATTTCCTGCTACTTAATCGAATCAGTGGATATTTCTGAATAATAGGTTGGGGCGCTGTTGGCAATGGCGGATTCCCCTTAAGGAGAACAATTGCCTCGGACCACAAGATACCACAGATACAATTGTGTGTCTTTTCGGCAGGATATACGTGAAAGGGTGATGATAAATTATCGGGCCGACCAAATTCAGAAAATCTTATCAGATAAGTAAATGATTTTTTTTTCGGAAGAGTTTTATGGGTTGAGTCCTTAGTTGACAACAAGAATCTGTTTCAACGAATTGGCCGCTAAACGAGTTGGTTCCTAAGTTGTACATGACCGGTGTTTCAGGCCTACTACATTTGTTATACACTTTTACTAAACTTGTGCTATTCATTGATTTTTCTATAGAAATTCATTGCTAACGGGTTGCACTATATTAAAAGCCTTGAAAATTATTTTGCTATGGAAATGCATTGCAACTGATTTTACTAGAGATATTCAGTCCTAATGAATTTACTACAGAAATGTATTACTAATGGGTTTTAGTACAGAAATGTACCTCTAAGTTTACTAAAGTATTACACTGTAAATGATTTAACTAGAGGAATCGTTTTACTCTAGAAATACAGGGTGACCCAAAAAAACGGGAACACTTTAACAATCCAATAAAACCAAGAGTGATGGAAGAAAAATATTTAATTCATAGTAATTGAAACCTTAAAACATGCCATTTAAGAAACAATGATGGAATTTTCATTTTTTTAAAATTACGTCCTGTAGATGGCGTCCTCCTGTACGAACGCATTCTTGAAATCTGCTGTTGAGATTCCTCATTGACTGCTGCAACATCTCAGCTGGGATACTGTGAATTTCATTCTCGTTACTAAAATGGCGAAATGTTTACTTGCTCAAGGTCGCTGTCTCGCAGTATTGCCACTTGCTCATGTCTGGCAATTGGCACTTCAAAAATTCCCGTTTTTTTGGGGCGGGGGGGTGACCCTATATATTGCTAATAGATTTACTATAGTCATTTATTACTAATGATTGCTGAAGTTTTGCTTTGTAAATGATTCTAATAGACAAATCCATTGCCAATACAGAAACGTATTGTTAATTATTTTAATCTAAAATTCCATTGCAAATGACTAGAATATGTTAACGCTACTGACAGTCTTGTGTTATTAGTTGCATGCTGAAAATGTATTGCATATGACTTTTACTACAAAAATGCATTCATAAGCAGAAGAAAATAAATTGTCAATAGTCAGGATTGAATGTGAACGCTTCGGGGAAACTATGAACATAATTATTTTATATAAATATATGGTCTTGGGCCATGGTTTGTGTACTATAGGTGGTGCCTTAGCTGCTAACGCACACCCTTTACATCGATGAACCATGTTTGCGATATCCACATCCATTCCTTTCCAATATACAAAGCTTCGCATTAAGCTTTTTGTTCTATTAACCCCCGGGTGACCCATATGAAAGTCCCGTAGGATTCTTTTCTGCAACTTTTTTGGTACTACTACTCTCTCACCATATAATAAAAATCCGTCACATATTGAATAAATCTCCTGCACTTTTTGGTCATTTGCTACTATTTTGCTTTTTATTTCTAAAATGAAATCATCGCTTTCAGCTTCTTTTTTTATTTCCTTTGGTGTAACCGGTAGCTCTCTTACAATGTTGTTTACCATGCTTTTCACCTCATAATCTGCTCTGATATTTGCAATAATTGATTCTTCGAATCTTTCTTCTTGACTCGGTACGAGTCTTGATAAACTATCCGCATGAATTATATTTTTGGATGATAGGTGCTTTATGTGAAAATCATAATTGAGAAGAATTGTTCCCCATCTCAACAGTCGATTTGTCGTGTAAACGGGTAACCCTTTCTTTGAACCAAAAATAGTGATCAGAGGTTTATGATCCGTTTCTAGCATAAAATGTCTGCCGTAGATGTATCTATGAAATTTTGTTATGGCAAAAATGATACTCAGCGCTCTTTTTCTATCTGTGAGTAACTTCTTTCTCCTGGGAGTAAAGTTCTCGAAGCATGTGCAATTGGTTTTCTAGAACCATTTGACATTATGTGTTGAATACACGCTCCTATCCCGTATGAACTGGCGTCACTTGCTACTACAATATCAAGTTTTGGATTGTAATGGGTTAAAAAGAGGTCGGATGTAAGCATTTTCTTTATTTCATCAAAGGCTTTCTGACATTCTACCGTCCATTCCCATGCCTTGTCTTTTTTTAGTAGTTCATTCAACGGAGCTCTTAGATTGTACATTCCTTTAATGAACGCTTGATAATAGTTTGCGAGCCCCAGAAAACTCTGTAGCGTCGCCACATTAGTGGGCGTCGGCATGTCTCTAATCGCAATGGACCTTTCCGGATCTGGAAATCTGCCATTTTTGTTGATTATGTGACCTAAATACTTAATTTCCTCCAATCCAAATTCGCACTTTGACTCTTTGACTTTAAATCCAAAGTCCTGAATCTTTTTAAATACTTGATTGAGGTGCTCTCGATGTTCGTCGACGGTTGCGCTCCTTACTATGATGTCGTCTAAGTAGGCGCACGCAAAGTCTAAATCATTCAACATGACGTCCATAGCTTGTTGAAAAATGGCTGGTGCCACTTTAATACCAAAAGGAAGCCTGTTGTACTTGAATAACCCTCTATGAGTGTTTATCCCTAGTAACTTCGAACATTCCTCTTCGACGGGAATTTGGAGATAGGCATCTGATAAGTCGATTTTTGAAAATATAACTCCGCCATTTAGCTTGTTAAAAATCTCCTCCGGACTCGGTAACAGGTAATGGTAGTCCTTAATTACCGAGTTCAACCCTGTCGAAAAATCAACGCAGACTCTGATTTGGTTTGATTTCTTTTTTATGCACACAATCGGCGCAGCCCATGAATTAGATTCTAATTTCGAAATAATTCCCATTTTTTCCAACCTATCAAGTTCTTCGTTAATTTTCTCTACACTTGCGAAAGGCACGTTACGTTTCTTTTTAAAAATTGGCATAGTATTTTCCTTTAATTCAAATTTAGCTTCAAACTTGTTACATCTTCCAAGACCAGGTGTGAAGGTTTCCGGAAACTTTTTCTTTAATTCATCTTTAATGTCCTGTCTTGTTTGCGTATTACTTTCTACTTTTCTGCAGAATAAGTTTAACGGTTTATCCCACAATTCGAATGTTTCAATAAAATCTGTACCCATCAAGTTTTCTCCATTTTTCAGAATGAAAACTTTTATTTTTTTAACGATCCCGTTCAATTTCATGGGAAGTACAACCTCGCATTCGAAGTTAATTTCCTTTCCAGTTACCGTTCGAGCGAGTTTCGTTGACTTCATTATTGTAGGCCTTTTAAAATTTTCCATGTTTTATAGTTCATTATTGTTAAATCTGAACCCGAATCGAGTTGAAATTTGATATTCTTTTTAAATATTTCAGTCGTCATATATTTCCTCAAATCTCTATCTGATTTGATATTCGAATTTGTTTGTCTAATTCGGCTATTTCATTTTTTCGTTTTACAACACGATCCTTTGTGTCCATTCTTGTGGCACACGAAACATTTCTTATTTCTATATGGGCAATTTACCTCCCAGTGTCTTACGTTGCAACGTCTGCAATTATATGGTGGGACCTTTTTTTCATCCTCGTTCTTTTTATTTAATTTTTCTTGTCTATTTTTAAAATACGCCGAATTTTTACTCCAATTTTTTGCTGATGGGTAATTTCACTCTTTTTTTAATTTTTTTTAATATAAGCAATGCCAGCTTCTTCGATTTTTTGAGACTCTTTCTTTAAACTTACGGCCCGCTGACACTCCTCTGCTAACTTTTGCAGGGTAAGGCCTTGTTCAGATTCGAGTTTAGACAAAACTCTACGTCTTATTTCGGCACTCTTACTGGATACCAGTCCTTGAGCAAAAATTAAACACTTGAATTCTTCAACCGTAATCTCTGCCAATCTGAAATTGTCACAATGTCTATTCACTATAGATGCATATGTTAAGTAATCCTGATCGTCGGATTTAGAGACATTCATGCATAACCATCGCTTATGCCAAAGCGACATATTTGCTCGAAACAGCTCTTTTAGCAATTTCACTGTTTCCGAGAATTCCAATTCAGTTGTTTTTCTCGGTAGAATAAAATCTACAAATTTGCTATGTTCTGCTGTACCTAGCTTTCTTAGTAATAGACTGACTTTTCTTGAATTCGACCAGTTTTCACAGTCTGTGTAGAAAATATCTTCATATCGTTTAAAGTACGCTTCAAACGTTTTTTCTTCGTCTGGCACATAGGTGAAAGTTTCCAGCGAATTAAATATGGTGTTATTAGAATATGAAGAATTTCCCTCTTTTGCCTGATAGTTGTTTAATTTCTCCAGTGTTAACTTTTGAATTTCTAAAAGTCTTTCATCTTGTTTTTCTTGATATTTTTGTTGTCTTTCATCTTGACGTTCTTGATATTTTTGCTGTGCTATCTGTTGTTCCCTTATTAATAAGGCAAACTGTGATATGACTGTGGATAATTCATCCATCTTTAGCTGATAGTGTTCATGCAACAAAGAATATACTTTTAATTTGTGTATCCACGGATATAATATAAGCTGACCAGAAAAATCGAAACAACTTACGACTTTTTTATTTTATGTCTTGCTTTTACCTTCAAGCCCGTGATAATCAACTTTGGTATTTTTTCTCTTTTTTTTTTTTTTTTGTGAACAGAGACCGTCGGACTTTTTTTTCTTTTTTTTTTTTCTGTTCGCGTATTTCAATGCCAACTTCTGATTTTTATCATCAGAGGTAAATTCGTCACTATAAAATATTGTTGAACAAACAAAAAAAAATAATTTTTTAAAAGTTCGTTACCTTTCAAAGTCGACACGGTGTATTTGTGCGCCTTTTAATTCCATGCATGTTTTTGTAGTCGGCCAGTTTTTTTTTTATTTGTTTTTTGTTGTTTTTTTTAATTTTTAACGGGTGTCTCGTTGTAGATAACTTTTTCAATTTAAAATCACCGTTATTTGTTTACGACACATTTCAAATTTTTCTGAGTGAACGTTCCTTTATGCTTAGTCGTCCTTTAACGAGTTCTAAATATCCAGAAGTTCAAAATCCTTCGTCGTTACGTTAAATGTTGGACTTTTAATTAATAATTTTTTCCTTCAGCCTGGGTTCTTCAATGACTTGTCACAATTGTTGAAGGCTCTCAATTATTAATTCTTTTTTTTTTCGTATTGTTCTTTCTACCTCGTCGCCGTTGTTGAAACTTGACTAATGCATGGAATAATAATGCAACACAAAATGTACTTAGAACAAAATCTATTGAAACAAGAAAGTGTACACAATATTTACATATAGTTTTTTGTATATTCCTGGGAAGACCGTTCCTGGAGAATGTGTTGACTGAGTCGCAGTCGGGCAGAGTTTCTGGTTGAATCTCTTGATTCGACCTCCTCTCTTCCCGGTACCAACCATATTTATATGGTCGGTACTCCACTATGCAAATTAGGTGGATCCTACCACAACAGTTATTAATAAAATAGGACTTAAATAGTGAAGTTATTTTTTCTCTGTTTAGGGTATTAATTATGGTTGGTTGGGTTAATAGAATTTGTTGTTTGAATATTTAAATATAGTATATACTCCAGCACGCACATCACGCACGTTGCAAGCACATACAAGTAATTGTTTTAAGTGTTATTATGCATTAAAGTATTTATTTATATCATACGTTATCATTTATCCTATGCTTCATTTTTATTTAATAGTAGTTTATTTGTTTTTGCCTTGGTGTTATATATTGAAGTATTAATTACGGGGTATTAGCTTTGTTTGGTTGTGTATATATATATATATATATATATATATATATATATATATATATATATATATATATATATATATATATATATATATATGCACATATACACATATAGGTGTGTAGGTTTAATATTTGTTCGTTTATTTATTAATTATCTTCTCTAAGTTTATATTATATTTATTTCATTTATTTATTTAAAGTTTATGTTATATTTAGTTTATTAATATTTATTTGTTTATTTTTTAGTTAGCGCTTGGATGGCAAAGTAAGTATTTATTTATATGCTTAAATTTGCTCATTATTTCAGTTTTCTTTTTTAAGAGTTTATTTTGTTTTTAAAACTAATTATTGCTAATTTTTATTCGAAGCATAATTTAGTTTTAACTGTTAGTACTGTATGGGGGTGCTCTTTTTATAATTTCCCATCTGATTATGGTGGAGACATTATTTTCTTTTTGGGTCCATATGTATATTGATAGGGTTGTATTGTTTGTGTATTTTTTCTTTCGGATGACATTTTGTGGTTATAATATTTTTATTTAATTTTTTTTCTCTGGCCCCTATGTAAATTTTTTCGTCTGTGTTAATGTTATTAGTTGCAATAGCTTTGTATATAATGTTATTGGCTAAACATTTATTGTTAGGTGGACAGTTTTCTTTGCCTCTGCAGTTACATTTAATTGTGTTATTTTGCTGCATGCTATTGTTATTGTTGTTGTAACTGCTATTGGTTTTGTTAAGTATTTTTTATTGTGCTTAGTTATTATTTTCTCTATGAAATTCATGTAGCTGTAACTAATTTTGATTGTATTTTTGTTGATAAATTTTTATCATTTGCTGTTTTTAGGGAAGTTTTTGTCAATTATTTCGAAGAATATTTTTTTCTATTTTGGTTTTTATTTTATTGTTGTAGGGGTGGGCGAAACAAATTAAGCTATTTTTCTGTTTTTGTTTTCGTTGTTATCAAAATTTGCAGGTTATTTAAAGCCAGAAAATATCTTTTTAGATTGTAATTTTTGGTGATGATAAGGATTTACTGATACAATTCCTCGGTGCTCAACGTGATTATCCCGTTAGTATTTAAGATAAGCGAATGACCCTTCGTTCAATGCGAATATTTTTTCGCAAGCAAGAATATCATGTACTCTCCTTTAACGTCCATGATTCAAATTTTGAATAATACGATCAACTATGGGCATCATTCTTGAAACGGTCACCCATCTACGTACTGAAAAGGCTCGACGTTGCTTAACCTCGGTGATCAACGTGATTATCCCGTAAGTATCTAAGATAAGCCAATGACCGTTCGCTCAGTGCATTTTTTTCTCGCACGCAAGAATATCATGTACTCTACTTTAACGTCCCTGATTCAAATGTTGAATAATACGCTCAAGTATGGACATCATTCTTGAAGCATGTATCGCTCGGCCGGTGAAATTTTGTGTTCGCACAAGGACTGAATCGAATCATCAAATTATTATTTAATGACGATATCACCGGACAGGAATTTGTCTGTTTCTGCAACATTCTAAAGAATATTCGGTGCCGATGTCTAAAAAATAATGACAGAGTACTTGTTCCATACCATATTCTTGGCATAATCTTGTAGAATCCTTTATAACTTGATACGATCAACTATGGACATCATTCTTGAAACGGTCACCCATCTACGTACTGACAATGCTCGACGTTGCTTAACCTCGGTGTTCAACGTGATTATCCCGTTAATATTTAAGATAAGCGAATGACCTTTCGCTCAATGCGTTTTTTTCTCGCACGTAAGAATATCATGTACTCTCCTTTAACGTCCCTGATTCAAATTTGGAATGATTCGATCAACTATGGACATCATTCTTGAAACGGTCACCCATCTACGTACTGACAAGGCACGACGTTGCTTAACCTCGGTGATCAACCTGATCTTCCAGGAACCCTTCAAGATAAGCGAATGTGCTTTCGCACAATGCGTTTTTTTTACTCGCACGCAAGAATATCATGTACTCTACTTTAACGTCCGTGATTCAAATGTTGAATAATACGTTCAAGTATGGACATCATGCTTGAAGCATGTATCGCTCGGCCGGTGAGATTTTGTTTTCGCACAAGGACTGAATCGATCCATCAAATTATTATTTAATGACGATATCACCGGACAGAAATTTGTCTGTTTCTGCCACATTCTAAAGAATATTCGGTGCCGATGTCTAAAAGATAATACCTTATTTTTGACATAATCTTGTAGAATCATTTATAACTTAACTCTCACTAGATTACCTTGGATATTTACTATGAGGCTATTTCGAAACGCATAAAACTCTCTAGTTATTACATTCGTATAAAATAAAGTTTATATCTTTAAACTACGTCGTTAGAAGTTTTTTTACGGTTTATCAACCTTTTGTGGGTTATTTAAAGCTGAAATCTATTCTATATTTTAAGATTCTTTTACTGAAATCTATGACAGTAGACGTGAAGAATGCTACTTGGATACTAAGAGTATCATGGACAGATCATGTGAGAAGTAACCTTTGGAAAAAACGATCGGAATATAAACAACAGCTTCAGTTCAAATATTTAAATACTGTAGAGATATGGACAATCGGATCTAGTTTGTAGCGCTGTACTAGACCCGCCTCGTACATATTGTATTACAAAACTCAGCACGAGAGAAACAATACTGAAACCACATCATACACTATATAGGGAAAATTTTAAATAAAAATACACTAAATAATTGTTACTTAGTACGCAACTTTTTACATTTAAACTGCTTTACATTTGACAGAATAAAAAGTGGTTAAAGATATTTTGGTGATAAAAAAATATAAACAACTGTGTTTTTACTTTATTTATTTATTATTTTTTGTTTAGATGTTTTTAAATAGTTTGTACTCGATGCGTTAGCGCATACGTTCCTTGGGGAAGACCTTAGCATGTGTTTCCAATGATCCTTACTTTGTGCGGTCCTTATCTAAGACTTCTTGGACCTCTCAAATATCCACTGATAAGATTCAAGAGAACACATGTCCACTTTGAAAAGTGGAAACGGAATTACTCCATCGGGCTTTCTTTTTTCCAAACCCAATTGAAATCTTTTATAGTATTAAGTTGAAACAAGTTGTTCAACCCTTGCGACCTCGCCATTTCGTTAACTCAGCCATTACGTATTTGCACGTAGGGCGCAATGGTAAAACCAGATGATTAAAAGTTGCAATGTTTCAGGCCATCATGACATTTTCTAGGCTGATTACTAGGATCATTTTGTTTTATTTATCTACGTTGCTACTTTCCTACCTATCCGATCCCGGTTCTTGGTTGAAATAGGTGCTGGTTGGCCTCTGGCACCTATGGTCTTTGTTCAAACCTTCCACACAAATTTCATATGCTACATTTCAAATTACACAGCGTGAATACGATAAACTTAATCTTTCTAGTGACAGAGTAGTAAATTTATTTCCTCCTAAACTCCATAGTATCTTGAGGGTATCTATCTATCTAGCTATCCAAACACACACACACACACACACGCACACACATTTAAATGAAAATATGCTACCAAAATATACGGAATATATATATATATATATATATATATATATATATATATATATATATATATATATATATATATATATATAATTCAAACTTTATTGACAGTGGATACATGTGTTTTAGTAGATATAATGGTAATAAAGAAGAATAAGAATGCAGTTTCAAAACCTGTCTGAAGGTACATTTTATTTATTAAAATTCCCAAAATGCATAGGCCGGTAGACGTAAATTTACATTGTTAAAAATCTCTACTTAAACATGCGTAACCATCAAATATAACATTTAAAGAAACTATGATAGATTATAAATAAATTACATAAAATCCTGATCTATCTATCTATATATATATATATATATATATATATATGTGTGTGTGTGTGTGTGTGTGTGTGTGTGTGTGTGTGTGTGTGTGTGTGTGTGTGTGTGTGTGTGTGTAAAAGGACAATATGAATAAAGCCGAAAAGAAAACTTATCATCCTTAGAGGATGAAATGCGTCATCAAAGATAAGTTTTCCATTTGTCTTTTTTCATATATATATATATATATATATATATATATATATATATATATATATATATATATATATATATATATATATATTGCCATCCACAGTCAGACGGTTTCATTGTTTCACAGCTCATCAGTGTGGCTACACATACGATTGCCTCAAGCTGGAATCGAAACCCGACAGATTTGGTATCAGTCGGACATTTTAGCCTAAGCCATTGACGCAGGGATGAAGGTGAATTTAGGCGTACCTATTTTTAGATAAACATGTCAGTGATCGGAGAACGAAGAGTTTTGCATCGGCTGCAGTAATAATCACTGTTTACAAATTCATTTTCTACCCGAAGAGCTCAACCGAAATAAATTTTGCAGGAGCATGTATATATATTGTCATCCACAAAACAAACTGTTTCGCTGTTATATATATGTATATGTATAATACACATAATACATATATATATATATATATATATATATATATATATATGCTAGCAGGCTTCGCCCGCTCTCTATCTTTTCACGAAGTAAGGTAAATTTACTACTTGAAATCTTTGAAACAAAAAGTTTAAATGGACATTTCATTCATAAATTGGCTTGTTACAGTTAAGGTAAGTTTTACAAATAGATGCCAACTTGTTAAAGGCCAAGTAAAATGCAAATATCAAACACTTTTCTTTTTCTAGCTTAAATGCCGACCAATAGGGCGGTTTTTAACGTAACTTTTAATAAAGCGTTCACTGTAATTTTGGATACAAAAGGAAAATAAGAGTTACTCCCCTTGAACCCAGAAAGCAACGATAATGGCTAGTATAATATATTAATATATATTATTAAACTCGCATAATCTGGCAACCCTGAATAAGAGCACAACGAAAATCGTTCCCTGCGCCTAAAGTTTGTAGAACTTTTGAATGAGCTCTAAATTATTGAAATCGGAGCAGTGGAAGCTGGTTTGGACACAAACACACACACATGCATTGTACATTATATATATATATATATATATATATATATATATATATATATATATATATATATCAAACACACACATACATATATATATAATACATATATATATATAATATGTACATAAAATATATATATATATATATTGTATATTTTGGCAGCAATCCCTCTTTTATACAGGCTTCATTGAAGACGACAGACAAAGCCCTACGATTAAAGTTCTCATATTTTTCTTGCATTTGTACAAGCTATTTCTTTTCTGGACACAGAATGTGTAAAAAATGTCGAAATAATCTGAGGTTTCGAGACTTTTGGCTCATCTGTTGGCCATTATCAAAGACGTTTTAATTTCAGTGAATATGTATATATTTTTTATACCAACAAGAATTTTGGTGCCGTGTTCAAAATAGATATTAAGAGTTTGTTTCTCCTTTTTTAGTATCAATATTTCCATTGTTTGTAACCTTATTTTGCATTTGGATGAGTCTATTATCTAGTTTTCTACAACGAGGTTATATTCTGCGGGCAGAATTTGATAACTATGTTGTGTATTTAAATGGGTTCAAATGGAGTTAGAAAAATGCAAAGTAAGTTTTCTCGATAGGCATGTTGTTGTATCTCCGATGTAATTATTATTCATGAAATTGTTTTCATCAGGAACGCTGTTCCGTAAGGGGCATATAAACTCATAATGTTGGTCCTATGTAGTTTGCATTTGTATAATTCTGAATAATGTTTCTAAGGGCAAATTCATCCTGCTTATAATTAACGTGCATTTGATTTTGATAGAAAATGTTAATATTATTGTTTTTTTTTTTCTTTATGTTCAATCTTCCTATTGCTTACCTTAGAAAGAAATAATCTAATTTGATTATCTATAAAGTGCTTCGGGAAGCCGTTATTAACTAGCGCCGGTTTCACGTTACTATGTTCTTTAAAAATAACGAATGAGAGTCTGAATTCTCGTGCGCTCTAGTGAGTAATTTTTTATGGCACATATTTTATAGCAGACATCATGACCCATTACGCAAGTTCTCCCAGAAAATGTAACTAAGGTCAATTCAGTATATTTTCAGTATAAACCACAGGTAGCCTGTGTTAGTGTAGAACAAAACACAAATGTCCCTGAGTAAGCCGCCCTAGCAGACGGCATTTGTCAGAAAATGAGAGTACCAGGTCATTATATATATATATATATATATATATATATATATATATATATATATATATATATATATGAGGAAATATAGTTTTAAGGTATGCTATATTTATGGGTTAAAGTACACAATATCAGGGATAAAGTGTATGTAAATATAAAAATGGGCATTTGGGTCAACGTATATATTAAGATGTATTTAGGCATTAAGAATTCTTTTAAACAATTTTTTTTGTTCTTTTTTTTAAGCGTATCACCCCAAGCAAGGCTGGAGGCCACTATCACGCATGGGGTTACAGAAGGGTTGGAGGAAGAGCAGATAGGAGTGGTAAAGGAGAGGATGTGGAGAAAGAGAAAGACAGTGGGTCGATCAAGGCAAGGGGGTTACAGAAGATTTGGAGCGAGAGCAGATAGGAATGAAAGATGAAAGGATGTGGAGAAGGGAAGTGGATAGATCAAGGCAACTGGAGATGTCGATTGACGCTACACTTAAACCGTTGGAGATTGTATTTGTCAGGGAAACAGTAATAGGGAAGGGAGTTCCATAGGCGAGATGTGCGAGACATGAAGCTATTGGAGTAGAAGAGACGTCTACATCTAACAGTTTCAACGGTGAAGGGGTGGGAACGGGATGCCAGCCTCGTAGAACGTTTGAATTCACGAGGCCTAGGGACAAGCGAAAGCAACTCCTCGGGGCAATTACCGTGAATGTACTTGTAAAAAAGGCAGAGCGATGCAACATCGCGTCTGTGAGAGAGCGACTGCAGACGAGATGACAGATCAGGGCCAATCACATTGCATATCCGTCTCTGGATCTTATCAAGAACCCTGAGGCAAACAGCAGAGGCCCCAGACCATATATGGCAGCAATACTCCATGCAAGGGCGAATGGTCGATTTATAGACTTGGAGGATCGATTCCAGGGAGAAAAATTTCCTGGCTCGGCACAGGGAACCAACTTTTCTTGCGGTGGATGATGCAACTGACTCGATGTATTTGTTTCATCTCAGATCAGCGGACAGCGTGAGACCGAGCAGCCGCAGAGAGGAGGTCTCGAGAAGTTGGTCATCAGACATTCTAATTGGGTGCAGGGATGGTTCATTGTGGTGGTTAATAGATAGAAGTTTTGTTTTAGAGGCGTTAAAGTTGACCATCCATCTCTCGCCCCAGTTCACAACCGATTGGAGGTCCTTTTCAATTTGAGCTGCCAGGTTAACTTTGTCAGCATCACTAGATTTGTGTTTGAGGCAGGAGTAAATTGTGGTGTCGTCAGCGTAGATGCCGACTTGGGAGTCTATGGCGTCAGGAAGGTCGTTTATAAATATGAGGAACAGAGTAGGGCCTAGGATAGAGCCTTGAGGAACACCTGCGTTAGTGGGATAGGAGCTGGCGATGAATCCACTGAGAACGACCTTCAATTCACGGTATGACAGGAATGATTGTATCAGGTCAAACAATCGACCTGTGATACCATACCCCTGGAGCTTGCGAAGAAGGCCGGCATGCCAAACTATCAAACGCTTTGGAGATGTCAAGGGCCACGGCACGAGCTTCACCGTTATTGTGGATAGCTTGGTAGACAAATTCAATGATGGCCGTAAGCACATCGGCAGTAGATCGGGCAAAGCGGAAACCATACTGCTTGTCTGAGAGCAGATCAAGGGATATCAGATGATTAATCACTTCGGTGTTGATAATGGCCTCGAAGACTTTGCCGAAGAGGGGTAGGAGACTGATAGGACGGGAATTGGAGGGGTCACCAGAGTTCTTAAAGACAGGAACAATGGTTGTGGACTTCCAGCAGTCAGGAAAACAGGACACCTTGAGGCAGCGGTTGTATAATTTAGAGAGGGCAGGCGCCAGTTCAAGGGCGCATTTCTTCAGGACAATGGCTGGTATCCCGTCACTACCAGTAGCCTTGTGGTGATCTAAGTTAGAAATGATACCCAATACCGACGACGGGGTTATGTGCAATCCGTCCAAGGGGGCCTCAGTTCTGGGAGGGAAATCGGGCAAGGGTACCCCGGAAGAGTCTAGCGTAGAATTGGAAGAAAACTTCCGAGCAAAGCATTCGGCCTTGTCGGCGGAGGTGGTCAGGACCTCATACTGATTGAACAGGGGAGGAATGGAGGGTTTGTTATTGTTCAGAACGCTCTTGCAGAGGCGCCAATAATCTTTGGAGCCAAATTTGCGGGATGCAATACGTTCCTTCATCCGAGCAGCAAATAGTGACTTGGAATCGTCGAGGATACGCTTACACTCGTTACGGGCAGAAATAAATAGACGTCTATTGGAGTCGGACATATCACT
This sequence comes from Acanthosepion esculentum, assembly GCA_964036315.1. Lineage (NCBI taxonomy): Eukaryota > Metazoa > Mollusca > Cephalopoda > Sepiida > Sepiidae > Acanthosepion > Acanthosepion esculentum. The sequence continues at coordinate 128,864,324 of OZ038478.1, forward strand.
ACGAAAACGGTGGAAGAAGTGGTTCCTATGGGCAATGGCGGCTGAGCAAGCAACTGTGAACCAGGGGGAGGAGCGCGGTTTGACCTTGAATTTCCTGGGGGGGATGAAAGCGTCGATTCCAGCTTTAACCCAGGAAGAGAACTCTGAAGCACAATCCTAAATGGGGAGCTTAAATACAGCATCCCAGGGGACATCGCGGAGGAAGTCACGAAACGAGTCCCAGTCAGCCCGTTGGTAGTAGAATGTGGTTCTGGTGGTAGGAGGCTCCTTGCAGGGGGGGGGTAAGGAGATGCTAACAGACACTACAGCATGATCGGAGTTACCGATAGGACAGAGCTGCGTGGCACTACAAGATTCAGGAATGGAGGTAAAACACAGGTCGAGGAGTGAGGCCTTACAGTCACGGTTGTAAGCAAAACACGTAGGGAAATCGATTATCTGAGTGAGGGATTGAGAGACTGAAAAGTTGAGGGTGTGAATGCCTGCGAGGTCGGTAGTAGCGTTCTTAAGCCATTGGTTGTGATGGGCGTTAAATTCGCCAAACACAAATATGTGAGCGTACGGATGGACAGAGGGAGCCCTATCTATGCTGTCAGAAATGACATCGAGTATCCCACAGTCCTGAGAGGATGGAGAGCGGTAGAGGAAGAAAAGATAGCTTACAGCATTGAGAAGAGATAGCCGGAGACACAAGTACGAATGATCCTGCGATTCGAGAGAGCACTCTCTAGCCAGAGGGAGATGGTCCTTGACGTAGACACCCAGGCCATGCATGTGGGTTAGAGAGTCTTTTCTGAGGAGAGGAAGGTATCCAGGGATCGAGAGATCAGAGGAAGGGATAGAGGAGTCAAGTTTGGTCTCAAACAGGGCTATTATATCCGGGCACTTAGCAATGAGGAAAGACTCAACTCTGCAGAATTTGGTTCTAATGCTACGGATGTTGGAGGAGATATTTAAAGGTTTGGGTGATTTTAGGAAGGCTGGTTTAGGTTTATATTTCTGGTTTTTGTTATTCATGTGGGTAATTGGTTTTGGAAAAAGAGAAGGCCTGAGTTAAAGGAAGCCGACGGTTATCACCCATGACGCGGACAGAGAGCGGGTTTGGCACAGCCTGATTCATAATGTGGCCTCAGGGTTGCCCACCGGAGATGACTGCAGGGACACCTATCCATGCTCGACATGGCACTACAGACACCCCGATATTATGCAACTGTTGATAAGAGCGGCCGCTCAAGACGCTACGCAAGAGTTAGGGCTCCTAACTACCAGTCGGAAACAGCAACCAGGGAACTGTCAACCGTGTACCCTCAGAATGAACAGACAATGCCACAGACTACACGCATCACGGGAGAAACACAGCGGCACCAGTACAGAGGCCAGTGAGAGAGAGGGAGGGAGAGAGAGAGAGAGATCCGGGAACCCCTTCCTAAACACGAAACAAGGTTTGGGCCTCTACTCGTGTCCAATAGAGGGGGGAGGAGTGTAGACTGGACGGTAGGAAAGCCTACCTTCTCCTATTACATATAACATATACAACGACGACAGAACAAAACAGTAGGGGGCATGTAGTTGGGATAGTCGCAGGGCTTATACTAGTTGAGGGTACTGGGGGATAGGAATGACATACTAATGTGAATGTGTACGGTACTAAGTACTAAATAGACTAAGATATGATAGTCCCAATGACCATATATTTAAAAAAAAAAATGAATAGAAAATATGGTTAGCAAGCTTAGTGGTTAAGAAAAACCAGGTAAAAAAATGAAAAAAATAAAATAAAATTTACTCACTGACGATCAGTTTCATGCCGGCTACCCATTTCACAGAGAAACACTAGCGAAAGTTATGGCGTGCTCTCGAGCGCCGGCCTTCAAGTTACAAAGAACGCAGTGTTGGTGGTGGGGGAGGGCCACTCAACCAATCTACCCTCCCGTCCACGACCAGCAGTGGGCCTGGGATCCTATGCTATTTGTAAGAGAATATTCAAATCAACAGGAGAAAGAAAACGGCCAGCCGACTCCTGCTGAAAAAACATCTCAGACCAGCACGTTGTCGAGAGCTAGCTAGGTTTACCGGAGAAGGAGACGACAAACAAACTAAAATCTCAGAGATTGTCTATTAAATGGACTAAGATATGATAGTCCCAATGACCTATATTTAAAAAAAGAAAAAAAAAAAAAAACCACCTCACTCCGTAGCCGAGTCGGTCTAAGGCATGTCGGATCTAACGACGGTTCCTCCTGCCAAGAGACACGGATTCGGATAATGCCGAATAGAGGTAATCGATGTGTGATCCGTAGTAAAAGTGAGTGGAAAATTAATTTTTGAATTTAAATTTAGATAGCAAGTAATGTACTATTGTTATATTTATTCTTTTTTTCCCCAAGTACTTTCGATAGCTTCCCATCTCATTATCAGCGTTTTGATGGCTATTGTGTTTTTCCGAAATCATTTTTTGCTTTTGTGGTTAAAACGTTTTATAATTTTTTTAAAATCAGCCTTTGTGACATTGCGCATGACCTGAATATTGAAAGTATTTGGAAAAAATAAAATTGAATAAAGATAACCACAGTACCTTTCTTGTCATTAATCATCAAACAAGAAATGATTTTATTGAAAATAAGTAAACACATGTCGAAATACTTTAATCATACATATTTAAATGAAAATATGCTACCAAAATATACGGAATATACATATATATATATATATATATATATATATATATATATCAGGCCTGAAGATTGCGTTGAAGCATGAAACAGACTGAAACCACTCGGTGTTCACCCCAGTCTCCACTTTTATATTTACATACGCTCTGTCTCTCATATTGAATTTTTATCCAGAAATATAGCATACAGGATATATATATATATATATATATATATATATATATATATATATATATATATATATATATATATATATATATGTTAGGCACGTCAATAAGATATACTCTATTTCCTGCCTCATCTAATTTTATAGACATGAACTCATTCCACACGGGTTGATAAGACAGACGAATGATATCATCGCCTGCCGAAATAAGCTATTCCCAATATGAGGTATTTGAGGATTTATTTGTTTATTAATTATATATATATATATATATATATATATATATATATATATATATATATATATATATAATGATAACCAATTCGTTTTATCAATTTGCGTATTATTTTTTATTGTTTCTTTAAAAGAATTTTGTGTGTTTCACAAAAAACACCGACCAATAAATAATCCCTGTAAATACATATATATATATATATATATATATATATATATATAAATATATATAAATATATATATATATATATATACATATATATATATATAAATACATATATATATATAAATAAATATATATATATATAAATACATATATATATATATATATATATATATATATATATATATATATGTATATGTATGTATGTATGTATATATAATTATGTTTATTTTATTTTTTCTCTTTGTTCCTCGTTTTCGTAGCTTCTTTTAACCACCTCGCGTTCTGCACTTAGCTGTGGTGATACCCTCCTGCTCTTAGCGACAATCGCCGAAAATGGAGAACAAACAAAGGAAAGACAGCATTTACTGTCTGTGAATGCGTAAATTCGTCTCCGAAACGAAGAAACTGCTCAAAAGAAGAGAGGCAGCACTTGATGACAATCAACGATCGGTACACAGGTGGCAAAGAGTCCCTGAGGAAAGTATTGAGTGTTTGCTGAATAGGGCAATGCTAGCTCTTTAGCTGCTCGCACTAGGGTACTGGGAAAGATCAGCGAGCGATCATCAGGGTAGACCCTCGACCCTTTTCTTTGTAATTTCTTTCTCTTTCTCTCTCTCTTTCTCACCCTTATTAGAATCGTCCATCCTTCCACCCTCTTTCTCCTGTTCACTTTCTCCCCATTCTCTCTCTCTCTCTTTCTCTCTCTTTCTCTCGACTTGTATACTCTTTCTCTCTTTTTGGATTCATTCTCTCTCTGTCTCTATGCATTCATCTTCCTTTCGTTCTCCTAGTATTCCTCTCTCCCTCTCTCAATTTCCAAGCTCATGCTTTTTCTTCCCTCTCTGCTAGACTCATTCCCAAGCATCTTCATTGCATTTCTTTACGTCCTTCGTTCATTCTCTCTCATTTATTTCCCATCATTAATGTCGCCACCACCGAATTTATGCTTTCCCATCATTTCTCTTTCCCCTCTCATTCTCTTGTTCTCCCTCTTAATTTAACTACTCTGTCTATTCTTTCTATTTCTCTCTACTCCTGAATCAACTTTCCTTCTCTCTCTTTGTTTTAGTGTCACATCTATTTATTCGGGGTATATTATATTATATATATATATATATATATATATATATATATATATATATATATATATATATATATATATATAGCGGCTCGCATATATATGTGTGTGTGTGTGTGTGTGTATGTGTTTGACTGTGTGTGTGTTTGTGTCTGTGTGTATGTATTCCATGTATGTTTTTATGAATTCGTAATAACTGTTAGCGAAACATATATATAGAGAGAATCGATGCCGTTAACAATGTTGTGATAAATCACAGTAAATTGTAGAGAATGTCCCACAGACACTAACTATGTAGATGCAGTTAGCTTACACTATATAGAACAGCACTACTTAACCAATCGAAATAATTTGTGAGCATAATATCAGGGTGGTATCCACTGCGTAATTACTCTTCTCGACCTCCTTATTAAAGCTGATATATATATATATATATATATATATATATATATATATATATATATATATATATATTTCCTTCCTTTTCTTACTTTCTATTTTGTTCTATCCATTTTCCGTCTCTCTATCACTCTCCCTAATTCAGGATCTTCTCGCTTTATTTTATTTACTTTTGTCTCTTACGACCCTTCCTGACATCTCTCTCTCTCTCTCTCTTTTTCTCTCTTTCTTTATGGATTCATTCACAATCCCTGTTTTATTTGTCTTTCTACTCTCCTTTCTCTTTCGCTCTTTTACTCTTTATCTCTCTCTTTCTATCTTTCAGGGACCATACATACTTTCCTCTTTTCCATTCTCTCTTGTTCTACTCTCCTTTTTCTTTCATCCGTGTTCTGGGTAAGACGATAAACTACATCCAACAGCAGGAGGTTTTGAAGAGCGTAGAACCACCTCTTAACTGCTGGTGTTTCCAGGTCCAACCTGATTCTGGGTGGTAGCACTTGTTAAGGTCTCAGCTATGGGCAAATAGGTAACCTCAAAACTATGATCAAAACACTGTGAAAGTGTAAAAATAAGTTTTAATACCAGAAATACTATGTAAAATAAATATTACCAGTAATAAATTTTTGAAGAAGAATATTATTACCAGCCATACATTTCTGAAAATAAAATTACCAGCTGTACATTTAAAAAATATATATATATTACCAGCAATACATTTTTGGAAAAAAATAATTTCCAGCTATAGATTTTTGAAGAAAAAAATTACATGCATACAGTTTTGAAGAAAAAATATTACCAGAAATACATTTTTGAAAAATAAATGTTAGCATCAATAAAAAATTTTGTAGGCATTAAATAACACATTGAGGTTGATATGCCGTAAAACAAATCAAACCAGACAAAACAAAACCTTTGTCTTTCTTAATCACTTCCAGAAATCATTCCTCCTCTCCTCTTTCTCTCTTTCATTATCTTTCTTTAACCTTTCCTTCTTTTCTTCAAAGAATCAATCACATTCTTTTGTTTTTCTCTTTTGTTGTCTTTATTTCTCCACCAATTTTTCTCCATTTTCTCTGTTTCATCCCCCTCTCTCTCTCTCTCTCTCTCTCTCTCTTCATTGAATCATTCAAACGCTTCTATTTTTCCCTATCTCGTTTTTCTATTGTCATTCTCTCTTGCTATACTTATTCACTCCAATTTCTCCTTCGTTCTTACCATTCTTTCTACATGTTTTTCTATTGCATGTTTTCTGCTTGACATTTTTTGTCGTGTTTTATACGGAAAATATTTTGTACTCTCTTTTCTCTTCCATTGACTCCATTATATCTCGGTCCACTGCTGATCATGACGACAAAGCCGGTGTCAACCTGAAAACGAGCAGGATCGAAGCCTGTCATGCAAGGTTCGTCAGGTGTTTCCGATGTTGACATTCACCCGCCAATTTACTCACTGTTTACATTAACATATTTGTATTCTATCTATCTATCTCAATATGTTCATTATATAGCTATCTGTCTATCAGTGTTTCTTTTTCTATCTGTCTTTCTGTTGGGGCGCACCCACCTTCACAACCACAATAGACTGATCCTATTATTATAAATAGAACAGTAGTTCTAGAGACTGTGAGCAGTGTAGTGCAGTGCAGAGTGAGACTTCTGTAGTGATCAGTTACACTTCCGTTTCTCGACCGGGAGATACCGTTGGATTTTATTACTATTACTTATTGTTACTACTAACCTACATTCGTTCTACTACTAATCTCTCTGATGTAAATACCTCTCTGAATATACCAGTATTTTTCCCTACGACTGTGTTTGTTCGTTATTACCATATACTCACGTGGAAACACTCAACATCTCAACACTTTCTTTCTATCGATCTATCTATCTATCTATCTATCTATCTATCTATCTATCTATTTATTTATCTTTTTTTTCTATTTTTAGAAATCATCTCACCCCTAGCAAGACGATGACGCCACTAAAACAATTAAGGTTGGTTTGAGAAGTAATGAATCATTTGTCGGTATCTTATCTTTTAATGTTTTAATGACCCGTGTGTGTTCTTAGATCTATTTCCATTTTCATGTGTTTCTGTCAGCATGCGTGTATATATGCGTGTGTATTAGTAAACACATTTGTACACATACGCACACACACAAACATACACACACACGCACACACACACCCAGACATGGCCCTTCGCGCAGAACTCTTCACTGCCATTTCAAGAAAGACATTCGGATTACTAACACAAAAATAAAGAATGTCTCGTATCGAGAATATTCAACATTGAAAGACATAAAGAAAAAAGTTAATTATTTTTAATAATATGTGGAAATCTCCACCCTTTACCTGAAGACGGTCGCGAGACCAGAAACACGTGTAGTAAAATTATGAAAAATAAAGCATAATATTTTTTTTTAAATCCACATTAAAACCAAAAACGTTTGCGGTACTTCTCTTCTTTTTAATATACACACTTTTCTCTCGTTGGAACCACTATAACCTCTTCCTTTTATATAACTACAACGAAAGAATGCCGCGAACTGAAAAGAAATCCATGGAAGAACTCCTTGTGTCATTGAAACTTACCAACCAAAAACAGGAACTACTGGGGGAAGAAATACAGAAATTGAACAAAAATTTGGAAGCTATTCTCCTACAGATCACATCACAACAAACCAGGGAACACAACTGCAACAGAGAAACACTAATAGAACATTTCAAAACACAGTTTTCATACCTGGAAAATATTTAAAAATTACACATCCAAGAGGAAGAGTACAGAATGAAAAACGGAATCTCCGAATGTGGAAGAATCTGCTCAATCGAAGAAAACTGGCATATTTCAACGCCATCAAAAATAAAGAAACAGCAAAAATATACAAAACATTCATAGAAATGGAATAAATATTTATTCCAAGGAAATCCCACGAAAAAATTAACCCACAAGACACGGAGAGACAAAAACAAATAAAAAACACACTAAGCCGAACAAAAATGCAGACCCAAATTGAAATACAAGAAGACAAAACAATACACTTTACAAAGAAATACACAGAGATTTATAACAAATTATTTACAAAAATCAAGGAATTATGTCCTAAAGAAACTCACCATCCTGTCAGAATTATGGGAAACGAAATGTAAAAAAGAGGAGGAAAAATCTTTGAATATCCTGGAAAGAAAGATAACCTGGTTAAACGCATTACCAAGAAAAGAAAAATTGGAAAATTAGACAAAACCAAAAAAAAAATCCAAACTCACAAAAAAACACAGTACTCAACACAAAACAACCATCAGCAAATACAGAGAAAACCACCCAACAGAGTCAAAAACTCAAATACCTATTACCACACACAAACAGACCTGCAAGGTAAGCACCCTAACACATTCTACCATACGCAAACACATCCAGAAACAAACTCACAAAGTACATATCTTAACCCATTCTACTATACACAAAATAGGTATGTCCAATATTTCGCTAAAAAGTGGTATACCTTGACGAAAAAAGGTCCCCAAATTGATAAAACAATTTTTAACGTTTAAATATTTATGTTGTTATTAAAGAGGAAAGACCAAAGTATTTTCTGAATATTTTTTCAGATTTTTTAATCCTTCCTATAAATGTTAAAAATTTTATTAAAAAATCTTGTTTTTTTTCGAGTCAAAAAATATCGTAAAATCCAACTTATCGACATTTCTGTCGGAAAGATCATAGTTTGTTAGTTAAAAAATCATGAAAAATCAATTACACCTTTTTCTTTTGTTATCTTAGGAAATTTAGAATGATTAAAGTATACTTAATGTAATTTGAAAGAAACATTACTTACATTTTTAGCAGAAAATCTTTTAAGAGAGATATTTCCAACCAAGGTGGTCTATTTTCGTGCGCGTTGACAAGCGTTAATTGATGTACGTCAATATATTCACAACTTACGGCACGGAAATTTGTTGGACGGTAGCGCAGAAGTGATATAATTCGTTCTAATTTTAAGTGAATCTGGTTAGTAGATTTTTAAAAAAAATTCACTTTCAAATTTTTTTTTTTTTTACCTTACGTTTGAGGAAGAATTCTGCACTGAAAATAACATTTAAATTATGAAAGAAAATCAAATTTTACAAGTAAAAATAAAACAGTAAAAAAATACATTTTTTTAAATTGAGGTTTATTATTTCAGTCATGAAATATTTTTCTGAGAATATAAAAATTACATGAAACACCATTAATTGAAACGGGTTAACTTAATGAAATGAGATTTTATTTCTTTTTTATTAAGACAGATTTTTTTCTATTTATTAATAAATATGATATGGCAGTAATATGAGTTTTATTTTATTTATTAATAAAATTAACATGCTATGTTGGTTTTGTTTTTTGACTCAACAAGTATTTAGTAGTAGCGAGCTAACTCCAGAAAATTTAAACTCCAAAAATCGTTTTAATTGAGAATTTGTCGTGTGGATAATAATTCCAAAGTAATGTACAATGAATTTATGCATTCGATTTCAAACTTGAAAATTTGGGTGGACTTCCAAGGGCGTTTTTTTTTTGTAATTGTAAATAGTCGATATTTTCTTTTATCCCACTATTCGATTATATTTGAATAGAAAAAGAAAAAAATTGAAAATAATACGACGATATTCAGAAAACTTGACAAGCGTTGTTTTGTTGTTACTGAACGAATCAAAGCCATTTCTGAAGTAAAAAAAAAACTTGCTTCTATCAAAAGAAACTACTCACGTGACATTATTTCAAGGTGTGCATCCATACTTTCGTTGGATTCAATTTTAAATACAATTTTGGAATATTAAAAATTATTTTAAAAATAATTATGGTTGTCAGATTTTAATAAGCTTCCAAATTTATGATCTTTAAAAAGTAGAGAACATAATATATCATTTCCATAAGGTTGCAGAAAGAACTTAATGTATAAATATATAACAACCTTTTGTCATATTGTGTATTTAAAATTGAAAAAAAAAAGAAAATTAATGTAAAAATTCATTGTTCATCAAAAAAAAATTTTTCTTTCAGATAATAATTACCTTCGTATATATTATTCAGAAAAGTCATTAAAAACTTTCTTAATTAAATATTGTCTTAGTTTTATTGGGTTTTGTATTTTTACAATTGAGGTAAAAGTTTGGACAATTTCGGAAATCTTTTTACCAAAAAAATCGATGATTTAGATTTTTCAGAGTTTTGTTCATTTAATTAAAAAAAAAAATTCAGGTTGCAAATAAAATTTTTTTTGTGTTTTCATAAAATTAAGTTCGAGGGGGGTAACAGATATAAAAAAATATTTATACCATGACTTTCAAAGAGACAAACATTTCTAAAATAAGTTCATTCATTCCTGAATAAGTTCTGAAGTTTTCATTAAAATCCAACAAGTAGTTAATTTTTACAAGAATTTCGAAATTATTGTGTTTTTCAACTGACAAAAAAACAATTAAAAAAAAAACGCTAAAATGGCCAAAATTGGACATACCTACACAAACATATCCACAGGGTAGGAAGCCTAATACATATTAACACGCCCACATAACAAATACAATTATGAACATACTCCAAACAGCGCAAAAACAAACCTGCACAGACCACCGCACCGTAACACAAACAGACAAAGATCAGAATACTCACACATTCACAAAACCAACACTTACAAATACCACCTAGCACAATAAACCAAACTTGGCAACCATTACCTATATCCAGGAGTACAACCAGGATTTCCCGAAAAGTTCTACACACAATCCACATACAATCCATACAAAAACAACAAATCTAGAAACGTCTGGAACACGTCACCTAACTAAAACAAACACACCTATATAGAACCATCAAGAAACAACAACCCCAATTTCCCCAAAAAACTCTCACTGGCAAGAAAACTCAAAATGTACAGGGAGAGAATATCTTTTAGATATATTAAAAGAAACAATCATTATTTTTTAGAAGCCCCAGTCCAAACAAAAAAAAACAGTTTAGATGACACAAAACCCAAAGTAATAAACCTATCTACATATACACCTCCAAATGACGAAATCAACCTACTGAAATTGGGCCTAAAATTCTGTCCGGCTTCAAAAAGCAATATAGCAGACCTAAAAAAAAGACCTTAAGGAATTTGAACTCAAACTGAGACTAATAGAAATGTTTAATGATAGCGAAAATATTACAGATGAGTCACTGGTAAAAAATAAATCTAATTTATTCCCAAACAAAAATAACAATACCAATGAGCTAAATATGTTCTTTGAAAAAAACTGGAACCTCAACCTAGAGGAAAAATCCAAACCATTCGACAACCTCACATACAGACAAAGACTAGCCTTAGAGAACATCCGAAAAAATAATAACATAATTATAAAAGAAGCAGATAAAGGCAGCGCCATAGTCATCATGGACAGAACATACTATAAAACAAAAATTCTAGAAACACTAGAGGATAGGAATAACTACAAATTAATTGACACTATCATAGACAAAAACATTATATCAAAAATTACAAAACTGCACAAGACATAATAAAATATTAACAAAAAACAAAAGGATTTCCTAATAAACTTTGTACCAAAAACAAGCAATTTCTACGGACTACCTAAAATTCACAAATCGAGTGAAATAAAAGCAGCTATCCAGGCACAAAAATCTGTATACATTAGCATCCCAAACCCCAGTGACCTTACATTCAGACCAACAGTAGCAGGACCAGCCTGTCAAACTAGTAAACTCAGTAACCTAATAGACATAATATTGCAACCATATACTAAACAAATTAAAAGTCACATCAGAGACGATATACATTTCCTTAGCTGCATACCACAAAAGGTGGATCCGGGAACGCTTATGTCAACTTTTGATATTAGTAGCCTATACAGCAACATACCCCATGAACTAGGAAAGAAAGCAATCTCATTCTGGATTGAAAAACATCCAGAAACACTGCATTCGAGATTCACTAAAGAGTTCATTATCGATAGTATAGACCTAATTTTAAACAATAACACCTTTGAATTTGACAACAAAAACTATATCCAAAGCATGGGTACAGCAATGGGAAAAAATGGCCCCAGCAAATGCCACCCTAACATTAGCTTACCTAGAAGAAAACCTCTATGAACTGATAGAACAAATATATGGGGCAAATATACACATTCACTAAATCTTGGAAAAGATACTTAGATGATTGCTTCATCTTTTGGAAATCCTCATGGGGCGACATTAAGCAATTTCTCACTCTACTTCAAAACTTACACCCAAAAATCAAATTCACGCAAGAATATAATTTTAACGAATTACCATTTTTAGATATACTCATTAGAAATAAAAACAACCATATAATCACAGATATCTACCACAAACCCACAGGCACCCAACAATACCTTCATTTCAAGAGCCATCACCCCAACAACTGCCTAAAATCCATCCCTAATTCCCTAGCACATAGGGTTTGTACTATAGTGACTGATAAACACCTCCGAAAAACCCGCTTAGAAGAACTACATAAAACTCTAAAAAAAATGAGGCTACCCCACAACACTAATAAACAAAGGTTTTGAACTCGCAAAAAAATCCCCCTAGACCAACTTAGAAATAAAAAGAAACGTAACGTCGAACCAACACTAGCATATGTCTCAACATACAACAAAAACAATCCACAAATATTCACAAAAATTACAAAAAATCTAGACCTACTTAGCAAGAATAATAAACTGAATAATATACTAAAAACAATCGAAATAATTAAAAGCAAATGCCAATCTAAAAACCTAAAACACATATTAACCTCATCTAAATTTACCCAACACACAATACAGGGAGTCACAAAATGCAACAAAAAAGATGTGGGGTTTGTGACATCATTATAGAAGGAAACTCCTACACTTTTGAAAACCCCAAAACAACGTCCATAATAAACAAAAACTTAAACTGCAACTCCAAAAATGTGATTTATGTACTTAAATGCACAAAATGCAGGAAGTCATATATAGGTACCAGCCAACAACAGGTCTCCCTGCACAAAGGCAACATAAAGTTACCAGACAACAGAAAACGTTTTGTATCACAACACATCTTTAAATGTAACCAGGGTAAATTTAATATCATGCCAATATATCAAACAGACAATTATTCTTACCTACAAATAATAGAAAAAAACTTCATAAACAAATTCAAACCGGAACTATATAGATCATCACCCCACACGCAAAAGCACACAACATGCACACATGGTGACCAAATACAGTGATCAAGCCATTCCCATACATGCACGCACGCTCACATGCGGGTATCTGTGGAACACGAAAGATGTATATATGTACACATATATATGCGCGCATATTGGCGAAAGCAGGGGAGCTACTCACACAAACCCCACACAACTTAGGAAGTACGTGTGCATGTATGTACGTATATATGTTTATGTGTATGTATGTATGCTGGTTCCATGTAACTTAGGAAGTATGTGCGTGTACGTATGCGTGTGTGTATGTATGTGTATGTACGGATTCCTTGTGGTGGGACAATGTGTGTGTATGTGTAGAAATGTGTTTGCTAATTCTTCGTAGTGAGACAGTGTATGTATTGAGGGGGAATATTCACACGCATATATACACGCATGCTGACAGAAACACACGAAATTGGAAATAGATCTAAGGTCACACAGGGGGTCATTAAAACATTAAAAGATAAGATACCGACAACTAATTCATCATTTCTCAAACCAACCTTAATTGTTTAATGACCCTTCGCGCAGAACTCTTCACTACCATTTCAAGAAAGACATTCGGATTACTAACACAAAAATAAAGAAAGTCTCGTATCGAGAATATTTAACACTGAAAAACATAAAAAATTAATTATTTTTAATAATATGTGGAAATCTGCACCTTTACCTGAAGACTGTCGCGAGACCAGAAACACGTGTAGTAAAATTATGAAAAATAAAGCAAAATATTTTTTTTTTAAATCCACATTACAACCAAAAACGTTTGCGGTACTTCTCTTCTTTTTAATATACACACTTTTCTCTCGTTGTAACCACTATAACCTCTTCCTTATATATATATATATATATATATATATATATATATATATATATATATATATATATATATATATATATATATAGAATAGATTTATTGGGCTATGATGAGCGGCGTATCCACGAAAATTGAACTGGGAATAATAAGTCTATGACATTTCTTTATCTCTCTCTCTCTCTCTCTCTCTCTCTACATATATATATATATATATATATATATATGTGTGTGTGTGTGTGTGTGTGTGTGTGTGTGTGTGTGTGTGTGTGTGTGTGTGTGCTCAATATCAGAAATAGAACGTATGTTCACTTTTATATTTATATTTATATATATGTGTGTGTTTGTATGTGTGTGTTTGTGTGTGTGTGTGTGTGTGTGTGTGTGTGTGTGTGTGTGTGTGTGTGTGTGTATAAGACGTCCACCCTCTTAGTGAGAGGCCACAAAGGAATTCCTCTCGTTTGATGAATGTGGCCGTGTCTGCTTCGAGGGTCAGGCCTCCACAGCCACAAAGATGGACACAGAAACACCCCCATCTCCGAAGCAAGACTTTCTTAGTGTATTTATCTAACTATTTGCTTGCTAATCTATCTGTTAGCTTATGCCAGTCAATTTATATATATATATATATATCATTTACCTACCTACCTACCTACCTACCTACCTACATAAAAGAGTCGAAATATATCTAAAGTTATCTTTATTTTCTAAATTGATAAGTATAAAATAGTTTAGAAGATTATTGGATTTCCCATTTTTGCAGCCTTAGAAGACAGAAAAACCTAAGGCTCAGCAGGTGTTAAACGATTCCCAAAGATTTATTTGGATAACTCGAGTCGATGTTCTCATTATAGTACGGCTAACACGTGACCGAGTGGTTTGACGGTTCGCTTTTCGAAGACCTGAGAACCGAGAATTACGCCATGATCGATTTGTCTTGACGTTATGGGCCAGAGGAGGCGATCCCAGCGTGCCACAAGCACCTTTGAACCGAGCCTATGAGTGAAATTGGATAGTTGCAACTATCTGGGTTCGGCTAGCACGAGGTCATCGTAACCGATTCTGACCTCCCCGTATCTGTCTATATTTCTGAGATGAGGTATTATATACACTATTTACATTGTTCGGACTATCGTCCTCATTTTTGTTGCCATATTTATCACAAAATATCGGCCGTTGTACGCTCACGCCTTCTGAAGGTGGTTGGAATGTCGAAATGAACCCTTTATTTCGCTTGCTGGGGTGGACAGTTCTAGTTCCACGTGCCATGTCTAATGGCTATCACTTATCAGTTATCTCCTGTTAATTCCCCTCTCCAGGCAGGCTCTCCACCACCTTAACCATATGCTAGACAACAAAATCTACTGAGCCGACCAAACATAGAAATGAATACAATATGAGAACCAGTTATAAGGAGTGCCAGAGAAAAGCAATAATAACAACGAAAATTGCAATATGAGCTCTGGTAAAAAACATAATTGATGACTGCAAAAATTGCAATCTGAGCACTGGCAAAAATGATTGCTGAAGACATTAGGTTTATAATACCCAGAAATTCATACACAGATGTCGTCAAGTACACATGGCACAGTGGATAAAAGGCTTTAGTAAGATCCAGAGACAGGACCCAAAAAGTGTGAGTGCAATACCTGGTTAAGGCGGTGGGGAACTTGGAAAGGGGAATTAACAGGAGATAACTGATAACTGACATTCATTACCCATGGCACGTGGAACTAGAACTACCCCAGCAAGCGAAATAAAGGGTTCAGTTCGACATTCCAACCACCTGAAGAAGGCGTTGTGATAAATATGGCAACAAAGATGAGGACGATAGTCCGAACAATGTAAATAGAGTTTGACCTTGTTCAGATTGTTGAACACACCAGACAATGCGCTCTCTTCCAAAAACTGAGGTCGGGTCACATAATAATAACGATATACATAGACAGCCCCACGCACGCAGGAAGCACACCCATCTTGATAATGACTTGAACAAAAATAACATAATATGAACTTCGGACGGTTCATCTACAACTTTGGCCACAATACTAAACACCTTATTCGAAAATTTGAAAAATAGAATTAAAAATTAAACAGACATACCTCGTCGGTACTTTTTAATCAAAATTGTTTCCTGTCTGTCTGTGTATGTGTTTGTGTGTATTCAGTGTGTGTGTGTGTGTGTGTGCGCGCACGCGCGTGCTGACGTGTATATACAGAGAAAGAGAGAGAGAGTGAGTATGTGTAATAGAGAGAAAAATAAAATAGAATATATATATTTATAGGCAACTAGCGAAAATTTAGAGACGGACAAATAGGCATTATGAAAGATAAGTACAATTGATATGAAATACATACATATATATATATATATATATATATAGAGAGAGAGAGAGAGAGAGAGAGAGACGAAGATAGAAAGAACAGATTATTCATCACATCAGACAACATTCTTTCCTTGTTCATCTTCTCGTTCTTTTCCATTTTTATCCTATTTTGTTTACAATTCTATGGCATTGCTGTGTTTTCGGCTATGTTGTTTAGCTTCCTGACAGGAAACATATGCAGATAACATGCGAACAATAGTCGTCAGAAGTTCACCGTTCGATCTCAAAATATCCCCTTATCTCGGCAGACAATTGCAAGAACCTAAGTTCTGTTTCTGACAAGGGATGGCTGGGAGAATCAGCCGCCACCTTTTACCGATTTGAACGAGTTTTTCAGTATATATATATATATATATATATATATATATATATATATATATATATATATATATATATATATATACACACACGATGGGTAAATTGTCGCCATTTCATATTTTTTTAAATTGGCGCATGCGCATTGTATGTCCGTGATTTTGTCGGCGGCATAGTAAAGTAGGGTCAGTTAGGCACTGTGAGAAAAAGAGCAGCATGGCGTAATTCACTCCGCCAGAAATTTGTAAACAGCATGCTGTACTGCTTGGTATTCGCACCGAAATCTCCAATGCGAACGTTTCAGAGTTGTTGGGTGTCAATTTGAGGAAAGTTCAGTGGATTCGGAAAGAGTTGGATGATACATCCAGTCAACATCAAGTTGGGAATAATCACTAGTGATGGCGACATTATGCCTACATTCATGTTCACACGGGGCTTCAGACTCAACACAGAGGCCTACATCAAGTGCTTTGAAGAGGTAATGCTGTCTGGGTCAAAGGGTTGTTGCTTGAAGACCCTACGCCTGCCAGGAGGACTCTGCACCATACCATGAATCAGGAGAACCTAGTCATGGCTATCAGATAATTTCTTCGACCACATGACCCCTTACATCTGGCCAGCAAATTCCTCAGACTGCCGTCCCCTTGATTATTATGTGTGTGGTGTAGTTGAGTAAGAGACCGTCCAGAAGAGTTGCAGGAGATTCCGAAGTCATCTGGAGGCCGTGGATTAAGTCAATGTTGATTTTATTGGAAAAATTTATTCTTTCGTATTTCAAGATATTTTTGTGTAATGTTGGTAAATATATCTGTTAAAATGAGATGTCAGTATTATTTTCATTTTTGCGTAATTTAGACGACAATTTATCCATCACGCCTGTATATATATAACGTACAGGGGTTGGACAAAATAATTGGAACAGGTGCAAATTCCACTCCTATATTTCAAAGACCTATTATATTAAGAACTTTAACTAAAACTTCGTAATTGGTGGTTATATCTATTGTAAATATGTTTATCTAATTTAGTGTCTTTGTCTTATTTATTTTTAGAATTTAGTAAAATTTATGATAAATGGATGACCTCTCTGAGTTCGAAAACGGGCAAATTGTTAGAGCTTGCATGGCAGGAGCCTCGATCACTAAGGTTGCTGAACTGTTTGGTTTTTCAACAGCTACCATATCAAGAACTATGACGCAATTCGAGAAACAGGGCAAAACCTCTAGCAACTGTAGCAATTCGGGCCGGACTTGCAAATTTACTGACAGGGACCGACGTGCATTGAAACACAATGTGGCAAAAAATCATCGGACTACTGCGGCAAAAAAAGGCTAAAAATAATGGAAGCCTTATTAATAAAAACAAAAAAAAAACAACACTTAATAATATTAACTTTGAACATGGACACAATACCTTGACCGAGTTTTGAAAAATGAAAACATTTTACAAAACAACAACAAACTATTTCTTATTTAACAGTTAAAATATTTAATCCTTGAAAATGGCTAAATGTATAGCCGAAAGCGCTCGGATAAAAAGAACATTCGGACAGTTTTTATATAATTTATTATCCGAAAAGAAAATAATTATTAGATCGCATGAGAAATTGTGTAAAAAATCTAAATAAAAGCACCTCGTCTGTCGTATTCAATGAAATGTGTGTGTCTGGGTGCGGGCTACGACGGGCTTGCGTGTCAAGTGCGCTTTTTGTTTATTTTCTATAAAAACATATTCAGAAAGCCTGTATATGAGTGTTGGGGCCTCCGGATGGCATGCGGTTCAGTCGCATCTTTAATTTCTCTGATCCATTAAAAGATGTCATGTTTTAAAAAGTTATGAAATTGAAAAATATCAGGCTCTTTTTGCAAGAGCTGAAAAAAACCTCAGCTTCAAAAATAATTCAGGTGATCACAAGATAAGGTGCGCGTAAAAAAGTCAAAGATGGGGTCCCAGTGATTTTTATGGCATTTTTATGCGCACTGTACAAAATGGAAGAGAAATTTTCCCCAAATGTGGAAAGAACCGTGTTTCACCCATTCAAGTTGGGATATTTACTCGAAAGTACATTATGGCCATTACTATTGGGAAAATAGTGAGCAATAATTTCTTGCACTAGTCTACACTTGTCTCTTTTAGTCTGAACTAGATTCATACATTAAGAATATAAATTGTCATTAGTCAATGGCCTCAGTTTCATTTATTATCTAGCTTTCAAAAGATGAACGTCTTTTGCTTCATCAAGTGACAGTGAAATATTAGAAAGAAATGACTGCTTCTTAGATAAAAGTTGTTTTAGAACCAACTTGGTGAATAGAAAGTAAAGTAACAAAAACTGTGCCAAAATACAACTCTATTAAAAAAAAAAGAAACTGAAAAACAAAGGCCAAATGAATTTGTGGAACAAAGGTTGCAAAGGCAAATCCAAAACAGGATTCTGCATGCCCAAATTGCATGAAGAATGCAGTGGAATTCAGCAGCATTTAATTATGATCCTTCATATGACTAATCAAATTGCTTCCATGGACAAACTTTGGACATTGTAATGCAGAACAATGGAGTAGGGAACATATTGGATTGTGTTGTTCCAATGGCAAGGTTTCATTGGAACATTATCTTGATCCACTAGATTTGTTAAAGAACCTTCTTGTGAATAGAGGTCACAGCAACTTTAGAAAAATATCTAGTAATTCAACAATGCATTTCGGATGATTTACTTTGGTGCTAAGATCATTCATGAGGGACGATTTATGCCCACTTTCAAAGTACAGGGACAAGCTTATCACAGACTTGGAGCACTTCAAACACTACCTAATGAAGAATCTTACTGTTTACAGATATGCTTTCTGCCGACACTTGAGTTTGCACATAGATCACCAGTGGGCAAACACAGGTGATCCCATTATTGAATAAAGTAGACCACGTGACCATAGAGGAAACTTATATATGGGAAGTCACGTGACGTCTTGAGGATCATTATTTCTACTCTATCCTCTATCACTATACGGATCGCCATTTCTAATCTATCCTCTATTACTATACGTTTCTCTATTAGTATTCGGTGGTTACTATTCGAGCGAGTATTATCGAGCACGTACTATTAGTGCGAGTGTTATTCGAAGGCGTCTGACACCAGAATTGTTCAATGGCGTACTATAGTTGTATCTGCGATTACAAAGTCTCTACTACAACGAGCATTACGAAAGTGACAACGACTATTCGTTGGCATCATAAAAGTGTCAAACGAGTGTTCGTTGATATCACAAAACTGTGTTAGTGACATGAGGCTTTAGGCTGAAAAAGCGTTCAAGAGAACATGGATACAGACATTGACATTATCTGGAATCTCCAAGAAATGCCACAAGAAAAGTATAGTTATGTGAGTAGTTTCAAATATGCACTACAGTCAGATTCATCTCTTTAGTTGATAGTCAAGATAGATTAAGAAAAGTGAGACACTGTGGAGAACATTCTTGCCACGTGAGTGTAATGAATTTGTTCTAATAATGAGAGGTGAAGAGACAGGATATCATCGTGATATTATACTTCATAGGAGAGACAATCAGATAAAAAAGATAAGTGAACTTCATCGTTCATATGATGCCTTGCAATATCCATTGTTATTTGTAAATGGAGAGGATGGATATCATCTAAGCATCTCCAAGGCTGGAGCAAAAGTTGGTGAAAAACAAAACTATCTCTTCAATGGATTTCTATGCCTACCATTTCATGATTCTACCGAATGCAGAAGTCAACAATTGTTTCACCATTGTACAGTCGGCATGTATGCAAAAATTGCGTCAGAGAGATAAAGATACCTTAGCAGGAACCAAAAACAACTCAGATCTGAAGAGTATGCTCACTTGAAAGATGCAATCAATAATGATGCCGATGGAACAAAATTAGGCCAATTTTGTATCTTGCCATCTAGTTTTATGGGAAGCCCACGGTACCTGCATGAAAGAACACAAGATGATTTATAACTTATGTTAGACAATATGGCCACCCAGATTTATTTATAAACTTCACCTGCAATCCAAAATAGAAAGAAATTCAAAATGAACTCCTTGAAGAAAAGTCGCATTTTTCATAGACACCATTTTTCATAGTCCAGGTGTTGAAAGTAATTAAAATGACGGACTTATTCACAAAGATATTCTATTTGGTCCAGTTAAATGCCATATATACACTTGATACCATTATTTCTGCTGAACTATCCGATCCAACTGAAGACAGATCAATGTATAAAATGGTGAAAGTACACTTGGTCCATGGTCCATGTAGGGCAATGAATGGAATTTCTCCCTGTATGAAAGACAACATGTCTACCTAAATATATCCCAGAGGCTTCTTGCAAGGGACACAGTCTGGTGAAAATGGATAACCATCATAGAGAAGAAGAAAATATGAAGATGGTGGATTTCAAGCAATGGTTGGCAACTCTGTATAAAGTTGATAATAGATGGATTGTTCCTTACTGTCCTTACTTCTAAAAATATGTCCACATCAACGTCGAATTTTGCAATTCTGTGAAATCGATCAATTATATATGGAAATATGAAAACTGTTGTGGGGCTCTTCCTTTTAAACAAGATGGACTCGTCCAAAGTATACTTATCCTGACAGAGTTGGAGATACGTTGGAGATACTTTGAGACAGGGTGAGAGACACGGAGACAGAGACAGGGTATTCACCGAGAGTTATACGAGAGTCCAGAGAGAGAGAGAGAGAGAGAGAGAGAGAGAGAGACTTACAGAGACTTGTACATATACTTTCTACTAACCTGCATTCCTGGACTACTAATCTTCATTTCAAGTTTGTATTCTTACGTTTAATACACTTATTTTTCTATCTCAATTCCTGGCGTTGTTTATTTATTTGTGCAGGATTCCATTCCCGGAATCCACAACACAAACAAAGGATCAGATGCTGCTACGTTTGATATCCAACATCAAAATAATCCAAAGGAGATCAGTAATTATCAGTAAGGTCGATACATCAGTAGCAATGAAACTTTCTGGAGAATATTCTCTTTCGTCATTCATGAAAAGTATCCGACGGTCCAACAATTAGCAGTACATCTAGAAAATATGGATAAAGAGTTTATTTTACACCTGAATTAACTGTAGCATAGACAATGGATTTAAAGGACCAATTTCGACAGCTTTCCTCAGACTATGTTCAAATGGTTCATTTGCCAGTACATTATATTACCACCAGGTCCTATCCTATTACCCGTGGAATAAATCAAGAATTGGACCTGAAGAAAAAGTGAATCTTCAGTTAAAGACAATTCAGATATCAGATTTGATATCACATTTGGTCGTGTATATGCAGTACATAAAAATCAACACGAATGTTTTTAATTAAGAATGTTGTTGCATGAAGTTTAAGGTTCAGTGTCTTTTGAGGACCTTCAGAGAATTTATCGACTTACACGACTTACAGAGAAGCCTAAAAGCATAAAAGAGGACTGCTTAGTCAGTGGCATGCAACACTCTCGTAGGCGACAGTGTACCATACTGAAAACAGTATTAGATCTCTTTTTGCTTATCCTTATTAAAATCTGCCGAGTAATCAAGCCTCAAAACCTATGGAATAAATTTAAGGAAGTTCTCTTTGAGGACTTTCTTCATCAGGTGCAGCTGAGATATCATGATATGGTCGATAATTATTGTCAAGAAATTCATAATGCTACACTGATTGATATTGAAAACCAAATCTTGGCTATGGAATGTGATGAGTTACAAAAATATGGACTTCCACAGGCTGTCAGCATGTGCAGGTAACCGATTAACAAGAGATCATTTGAGAGAAACCTCATATAATCGGTTGTGGAGTAAATACTGCACCCACGGTGACTATATGTTCTAGTCCATAATTATAAATAAAGAACTCCAGGTCAGAGTTAAGAAAAAAAAGCCAGGCTCGCGACAGACTTTTAGAACTCAGTAAAAATTCCTTTTAAGAGATTACCGTTTCCAGTGAAACTAACCTTTGCGATGTCCACAAATAAATCCCAAGGTCAGACACTCTCAGATAATGGCATACACATTGAAGAGCCATGCTTTTCCAATGGATAACTTTATGTTACATGTTTATGCGTTGGAAACAAAATAATCTGTTTGTTTTCACTCCAGCAGGAAAGTTTTTTCATGAAGATGTTTCAATGATCATTCTCAATTTTGCTAACCATTTCTTCTGTTCTCATATTAGAATTGTTTTAGAAAATTGTATTTTAAATGCTATGTTTACTTACTATAATAAATTACAATAATTTTAAAAGATAATTAGAAAATTGTATTTGAATTTTTATATTTCCGTGTTTTTGTGATTTTGTTTTGTTTGATTTTTCTTCTTCTTTCAAAATGTTGAATTTGAATTTTTTGTGTTTACATATTAGAATTCGAATAATTTTTAAGGATAATTAAAATATTTTATTTGAATTGGTATGCTGTCATGTGTGATATGTTTTTGTGTTAATAAAGAATATATATATATATATATATATATATATATATATATATATATTTGAGATATATATATATATTTGAGATATATATATATATATATATATGTCAAATATATATACATATATATATATTTGAGATATATATATATATATATATATATGTCAAATATATATAAACATATATATATATATATATATATATATATATATTTCTCATTAGTATAAACGGTATATGTAATGGATGCAGATGTTTGAGTAGACATCCTTTTTTTAAATGGAATTATTGACGTCTCTCTGCCTTTGTTTTTCGAGTGTCTTTAACAAAGAAAATGTAGTTTTGAACGTGAGTCTCTCTTATATAGAATAAACTAGCGTATAGCCAGGCATGCGTCTAGACCACTCAGCCACGAAGAATTTCACTTGAAGGTAGGCTCAATTACTTTTCGGAAATAACACACACAGAGAAAGCATTTTTTTATCATTTCTATTTTGGTCTATGACGAAGCTTTAACGAAGTGAAATGTTAGATTGAGATTAGTTTCCTACTTGTTCATTATGCTATCATTTTGTTGGATTCCTATACATACTTAACTTATATTTGATCGTCTACACATATATAAGAAATTTGACAAATGGAAAACGTTTAATTGAAACTAGATTAACAATATAAAATGGCAACAATTTACTCATCGCGTCCTTCTTCTCCCGCTCTCTCTCTCTCTCTCTCTCTCTATATATATATATATATATATATATATATAAAAGTGGACATGGAAGTCAGCACTTAGAGGCGACAGTCTGTTTCATGCTAGTGCAATCGTCGCCTGACGATTGCACTAGCATGAAACAGACTGTCGCCTCTAAGTGCTGACTTCCATGTCCACTTTTATATTTACACACGCTCTATCTCTGATATTGAGCACTTTACCCCATAAATATAGCACACTTTAAGACTATATTTCTGCATATATATATATATATATATATATGAAATATTAGTGGTAATTATACGCATACATATGCAATCATATATTTAAAATATAAATATATATACATACATACATATACATATATATATATGTATAAAAATAATTCCAAGAGGATAGAATCAAGGTAGAACTCAATGTCCAGGACAGAGTAAGGATATAATAAAAAGAATTAAACACTAATATTCCCTGGTCATAATTTATTCCATTTGAATCGTTTCCAATGGAATAAATTATGACCATGGAATATTAGTGTTTAATTCTTTTTATTATATATATATATATATATATATATATATATATATATATATATATATATATATATATATACATATATATATATATATATATATATATATATACATATATATATATACATATATATATATGCATATATATACATACATATATATACATACATATATATATATATAGGACGCGATGGGCTAATTATTGCCATTTTATATTGTTAATTTCATGCATGCACGTTGTTTGTTTTTTATTTTGTCGGATGCACAGTTTTGGGTCAGTTGGCCACCGTTGAAAATAGAGCAACATGACACAATTCACTCCACCAGAAATTTGGAAACGGCATGCTGTACAGTTTGGTATTCGCGCCAGAAGCTCCAAAACAAACATTTCAGAGTGACGGTCCAGAGGGTTCGAAAAGTGTTTAACCCGTCTAATGTGTGAGGTGATCACTAGTCATGCCGAAGTGATGCCTCCATTCATCTTCCAACAAGTCCTCAGTTTCAACGCGGAAGCCAGCATCAAATGCCTTGAGGTAGTGCTGCCCTGGATCAAGAGGGTGGCACCTAGAAGACCCTATGTATGGCAACAGGATTCTGCACCATGTCACACGAACAGAAGAACCCAGTCATGGCTGTCAGACAATTTCTGAGACCACATCACTCCTTACGTCTGGCCACCTAACTAACCAGACTGAAGCCTCCTTGATTTTTATGTGTGAGGCGCATTTGATCGAGAGACCAAAAAACTCATTGTAACACCAAAGATGGAACTGAAGGTAATGATTATGGCGATATTCACCAAGTTAAATAAAGAGACCGCCCAGAAAAGTTGCAGGAGATTCGAAATTGTCTGGAGGCCGCGGATGAAGCCAATGGCGATTTTATTGAATAAATTTACTCCTTCGTATTTCAAAATATATTTGTGTAATTATGGTAAATATATCTGTTAAAATGAGATGCCAATGTTATTTATATTTTTGCATAATTTAGACGACAATTTATATATCGCACACTGTAGACAGGTGACCGTTTGGGAATATCAGGTACTGTAAGTTTTTGTACGGGTGGTGCAATGGATAATGGCTCGGAATTGTTAATCGGAGAGCCGAATTCCAACCCTCATGACCATTATCTATGGGACGCAGTTGAGCTAGAGACACCAAAAATGAACTGTAGGACTATGGCAGCATTCACCAACTTAAACAAGGAAACCTCCTAGAACTGATGGAGGAGATTCCCAAGTTGTCTGGAAGCCGTGGTTGAATTCAATGGTGATTTTATTGAATAAATTTACTCTTTGGTATTTCAATATATTTTTGTGTAATTTTGGTAAATACATTTGCCAAAATGAGATATCAGTGTTTTTTTTATTTTAGCGTAATTTAAACAAGTATTTATACATTGCTCCCTATATATATATATATATATATATATATATATATATATATATATATATATATATATATATATATATATATATATATATATATATAGGTAGTAATATGTTGGTATGATCCAGTCGAGTCCTATTAAAAAACATAGAATTTAAAATATATTAAAACTGACTCACAAAAGAGCGTTCAATGTTTATTTTCATTAAACAGAGCAAACTTTTCTGAATGAGTATTTTCACATACGAATTTTTATTTTAAAATTCCCAGGATTTTTCAAACTATTTATTGTATCAGTGTGTAGTGGGGGAAAAGTATATATATATATATATATATATATATATATATATATATATATATGGAGTAATGGATAGCCGAATTCCAGTCGGATCCATTACAATCACTTACGTGATTGTAATACCCTTAGGAAATGTATGAATCCTCTTCTTCAGACTGGGTTCTATAGCCTTGGATGGCAACTGGTCTAAATTCAAAACCTGCGGAGGGTCGTTTGGGGACCTTGTTGCACGTAGTGCATCAGGTCTCTGAATTCGGCCCTTCAAAAAGTGTGGGTGGTTCTGTACAAAACCATCACCATCATAATCCATTCTCTTGTGCCGGTGTCAGACACTCGGTTCCTGATCAGCTTGGCACTCATACGTCAAATTCGACGGAAGAGTTACACACGGAATCACGGGGTGTGATTCCGTGTGTAACTCTTGTTGCAGAGAGCCAAGATATTAAACTGATCCGAGAAAGAGGAGCGGCTGCTCTTCTCTTTCATCTTAAGCAAATTATAAAGACATTCAATCCGAACGTAAATAATCATGTTATTTTTATGGTTACTGTAGCATGAAGAAAAGAAACAGTACAATATGAAGGTTTACTTATGATGTAATGGAATAACCTGTCACCCCGATGAGTGGCGGCACCATAGGTGGTAACCAACTATAAGTATCCGTTAGAATAGAGGACAGGAGAGTCCAGTTGGGATCTGCGAAAACTAGCAGCCTTCCGATAGCGGCACACACACACAACTGTACTGACTTGCGACGACCTTGCTTGTTGTACTGGTTTCTACATAAACCTGTTACTATTTATCCACCGTGTTTGTCCATTCCATATTCCTATTAGCACAGAATATAACAGCTTAGAACTACAATTAAAGGTATGTTTGCTTTTGAAGTGACATAGTAATATCTTACGACCTTGTATTGAGTTGTTACATCGCTTCCAAGTATTTGTCAGTCACATTTCTCATCGGTCTTGGTCGCGGGCCGAATGAAGTCATTTCGAGTTGGCCTTGGTCTTTGCCCCCACAAAATAGTCTCGTGTGTGGCCCAAAGACAAGTGTTGAATAACACTGAATGATCGACTCCTGAGGTATTTACATAAGGAAGTGGCAATAATAATCAAAATTCACTATACGGTACTAATGGTCTACAAAACCTCGCAAACCGTTAACTCTTAGTGGCGTACCCCTCATAGACAACTTTTATTATGTTTACTATTTGTACCTGAATTAAACACTGGAAGGTTTTGCACGTACCTAACAGAATTAGTATTTTGAAAATGATAATTGTTAAGGGGTCTCCCCTTTTTACACAAATGGACTCACCCAAGGTACACATGTACTACTACCAGTGTATACCCGAAGAGTCAAGGAGTCGAGACGGAACGACAGAAGTGTAGTAGAGTTCAGTAGTAGTAAAGTAAATCACCCACAGAGACGGCGACAAGCGTCACAGTTAGCGAGCACGTAGACTCAGTAAGGAGTCATACCGCGATACTACAATACCAAGACTATATATATATATATATATATATATATATATATATATATATATATATATATATATATATATTACTGCTACTAACCCGCATTGCTGGATCTACTAACCAGTATTACCAGTTTGTATTATTACGTTAATACATTTATTTTCCTTATCCATTCCTGGCGTTTGTTATTCGTTGATATTGGATTCATCTCGGAATCCACAATAAATTGGCGAAGAGGAATTCGAACTCACACGGGAAGGAAATCGAAACAAAATTCTTCCTCGTTGTCCACAACAAATTGACGACGAGGTATCCGAACTCACACAGAAAAAAACAAGAAATGTCTCCTTTGCCGTTTTTTGCTAGTCTCCACAACAACTTGGCGACAAACGATTTACGAGCACTAAAATACAGAAAAACAAGTTTTTCGTGAGACTTTTATCATGGAGGATTTTAATAATATTTTAGTAGAACTTGTAAAATACTAAAATGAACAGCAATTACAACTCCAGGAAAGAATGGAAGAAAAATGGCAAAACAATTACTACAAACGCAGGAACTAATATTAAAGGTAGCGGGTAACAAACAACAAAATATCGAAAAAGAGGCGACTTTTTCCCAAGACGCAGCGTGGAATACGTTAGAAACATTCAATTACTCCCTAGAAAAGGATAAAAATTTCGGGGATTATTTCAGATGTAATGAAGACATCTACAACATCAATTGTCAAAACTGGACAGAAGCAAAGAAGCTACGTCTGTTGCTCAGAAAATAAGGAACTGAGGAATACACAAAATTTGTGGATTACATTTTGCCAAAAAAGACGAACGAATTAACGTTTGACGAAGCAGTTACATGTCTTACAGAGCTTTTCAGTCCAAAAACGTCACTCTTTCACAAGAGGTGGAAATGTCTTAACCTGGTAAAGGTCGAAAATGAGGACTATTCCACGTTTGTCGCAATCGTGAATAAACATTGCGACGACTTCAAGTTGGCAGAATTAATACCTGACAATTACAAGTGTCTCATCTTCGTTCAAGGGTTAGTCTCAGCAAAAGATAGTGAAATGCGCAAAAGAATGCTTTCAAAACTACAAAATGAACCTGGACTAACACTACAACAATTATCATAAGATTGCCAAAAATTCCTGAGTATAAAGAAAGACTCAAAGAACATTGAGGAGTCAGGAGTTTCACATATACGTAAGTTAAACAAAAATTTACGTTCTTCACCCTCCCCGGAAAGAAAACAAAAACTCTATAATAAGGGGAAAAGTACAACATATAGGGCAAATTATGACGAAAATCGAAGCAAATATAACCCCCCCCCTATCTGCATGTTATCGATGTGGAGGACTACACTGGAATAAGGATTGCCGTTTTAAATATAAAAACTGTCTTGTGTGTGGAAAAATGGGACACAAGGCATCCCAATGTGGGGAACAGAAAAGCTACTAGTAGGATAAGAGCTACTAGGACGCATGATGCATGATGCAGACAATACCAACATAAGGAAATATGTGGAACTTGAAATCTTAAATAAAAAGATAAAAGTGCAACTAGACTCGGGTTCCGATCTAACTATAATTAACCTACAGACATGGACAAAGCTTAACAGACCAACCATGTTACATACACCAAAAATTGCTAAGTCGGTGACAGGAAAGCGTATAAAATTCGAAAGAGAAATAATCGTAAATGTTAAATTTCACGGAAAAACAAAAACTCAAGATATACGTAATGAAAGATACAGAAAATCTAGTGGGTACAGACTGGATGCAAAAATTCGACGTTTGGGACCTTCCTATTAGCCCATTTGGAAAAATTTAGACGGTGAACCATCAGATGCGACAAGGTTAAAGGAAGAATTACATAATCAATTTCCCGAGGTATTTACGAGCGGGTTGGGACGATACAACTAATTTACAGCTAGAATTGAATTAAAAGTAAACGTCCAACCAGAATTTAGAAAGAAGCGAAACGTACCGTTTGCTACTATAGAAAAAATCGACAAAGAATTAGAGAGACTTGAACAAACTGAAATCCTTTCAAAAATAGAGTTTAGTGAATGGGCAGTACCGGTAGTCTATGTAAAAAAGAAATCAGGAGAAATCCGTGTATGCGCAGATTTTTCGACGGGGCTAAATAAAGCTATAAAAGACTATCATTACCCATTACCGAGCCCAGAGGAAATATTTACAAAGCTCAACGGCGGCAAGATATTTTCCAAAATAGATTAAAGGGATGCTTATCTGCAAATCCCAGTACAAGAAGAGAGTAGGAAAATTCTATGTATTAATACGCACAAAGGGTTGTACAAATTCAACAGACTACCGTTCGGGGTAAAAGTTTCACCAGCAATTTTTCTGCAGACGATGGACACAATGCTCACGGGCCAGAACTTTGCGACCGCTTATCTGGATGACATTCTAATTAAGAGCGACAATGTTGAAGACCACACATCGCACATAAATGAGGTTTTCAGAAGACTTCACGACTTTGGGTTTAAAGTGAAAGAAAAAAAGTGTGATTTTTTCCTAATTTAAATTAAATACTTAGGCCATATAATTAATGAAAGTGGCAGGAAACCAGACCCAGAGAGGACATCGGCAATTAAAAACATGCCAGAACCAAAAAACGTTGCAGAATTACAAAAATGGGCCTAGCTAACTGCTATGGCGAATTTATTGATAATATGCATAAATTGAGGGCCCCACTAAATGAGTTACTAAAAAAGGAGAATAACTGGAATTGGACAGAAGACTGTAAAAAAGCGTTTAAGGAAATAATACAAAAATTAACTTCGGAGTTAGCACTGACATATTTCGATCCCGAATTAGAAATCATTATTGCAAGTGACGCGAGCTCAGATGGGGTAGGTGTGTGTATTCTACACAAGATGCAGGGCGTTACAAAGAAACCCGTTGCGTGCGCATCTAGATCATTATTACCGGCGGAGAGAAACTATTCACAGATCGAAAAGGAGGCATTCGGCATAATATTTGCAATAACTCGTTTTCACAAACATATTTATGTGAGAGAGTTCACGCTCCAAACGGGCCACAAACCCCTTCTTACGATTTTCGGTTCAAATAAAGGTCTAACAGTCTATACAGCGAACAGACTTTTAAGATGGGGAACTGTGTTACTAAACTACAATTTCAAACTTGAGTTCTTACCATCAAAGAAAATTGGGCACGCTGATGGACTATCGCGATTAATACCGGCGAAAAGCGAATCGTTGGAAAACTCGGTAATAGCGGCATTACAAGCTGAAGATGAAATCAGTAAAGTGTTATACAATACAATAAAGGAACTACCTGTGACTTTGCTAGAGATAAGAAGAGAAGCGGAAAAGGATGGATTTATTCAGAATACCAAGAAAAAATAGACGAGAAGGAAAGGAATTTAGCAGACAGCTTCTCAATCTGTGACTACATATTATTGTATAACGAGAGTATGGTAATACCGAAGTCGCTACGAAGGCGAATCTTGAAAGTTTTTCATTTAGGAGATCCGGGAAAAAAACGGATGCAGGCACTTATGAGAAGTTTTGTCTACTGGCCTAACATGGACGGTGATATTATGCAAATGCTGGAAAGTTGTAAAGGCTGTGCTGCTTCGGCGAAAGCACCACCCTCTATACAAAAGCCGTGGCCTAAAGTTGACAGACCCTGGATTACGCAGGACCCATAGAGGGTTACTACTACTTAATAACAGTATATAGTTTCAGTAAATGGCCTGAGGTTTCCAGATTCAAACACCCGACGACAGAAAATACCATAAACTGTATACACGAATTATTCGCCAGATTCAGCGTCGTTGATTGCTTGGTAACTGATAACGGTACACAATTTACCACCAGTGACTTCAAAGAATTTTGTGAGACATACTAAGTAAAGCATATCAAGATAGCTCCGTACCACCCGAGGTCGAACGGAAAGCCGAAAGATCCGTAGACACACTTAAAAGAGCTTTAAAAAATGCCGAAGATGTACCGACGGAAAAAGTGATACAGCAGTTCCTCCGAGTATACAGAATAACACCTAACAGGAACACACCATATGGTCTTACACCAGCGGAATTGATGTTTGCCCGGAGAATACTGTCTGTGTTTGATAAATTATTGCCAAACAAGAACAAAACCCAGTATACACCTATTGTAACAAAGAGATCATTTAAACCAGGAGAACGAGTTTACTTTAGGATGTTCAGAAACAATATGGCTTACTGTGAGCCTGGCACAATAATTAACAGACTGGGAAATGTGATGTACACAGTACAAGGCGAAAGGTTTACCCATAGAAAACATATTGACCAAATACAAAAAAAGACGGGTTGAGGAGCCAAGCTTGTCACCCACAGAAAATGACGATGCAATGGATGCAATCTTTGAAGCTTTTGAGATTCAAAGACCACAGAAAGATACAAAACAGGAAGAGAAAATTTACTGCACCTCTGATCATCAACCATAAGAGAAAAAGATACTAACTCCCTATCTAAGGAGGGGGGTGTTAAGGGATCTCCCCTTTTTACACAAATGGACTCACCCAAGGTATACATGTACTACTACCAGTGAATACCCGAAGAGTCAAGGAGTCGAGACGGAACGATAGAAGAGTAGTAAAGTAAGTCACCCACAGAGACGGCGACAAGCGTCACACTTAGCGAGCACGTAGACTCAGTAAGGAATCATACCGCGATACTTCAATAACAAGACTATATATATATATTAGTGCCACTAACCCGCATTCCCTGATCTACTAACCCGTATTACCAGTTTGTATTATTACGTTAATACATTTATTTTCCTTACCCATTCCTGGCGTTTGTTATTCATTGATATTGGATTCATCCCGGAATCCACAACAATAATTAAAGTCGCTGCATTAATATTAACTACTTCAATTATTCTAAGTTTTGGTTTTTTTTTTTTTTTTACGGCATATAAACCTCAGTAGGTTATTTAATACCGACAAAATTTTTATTGCTGGTAATTTTTTTTCCAAAAATGTAATGCTGGTATTATTTTTGTCAATAAAATACTACTGGTAACAATGTATTGCTGGTAATATTTGTTTCTTCAAATTACTGGTAATATTTTTTTTTACAAGGTATTTCTGGTATTAAAACATATTTTTACACTTTCATATTGCTTTGACCCCAGTTTGGGGGTTAACTATTTGCCCATATCTGGGACTCCCACCCGGGTGCAATTAAGAAGTGGTTCCACGCTCCTCAAAACCTACTGATTAGAGGCTTTCCTGTTGGACGTAGTTTATCGTCTTACCCAGGACGCGGATATAGTTTAGCCTTCACTATTACTGTTTCCCTGACAAATACAATCTCCAACGGTTTAAGTGTAGCGTCAATCGACATCTCCAGTTGCCTTGATCTATCCACTTCCCTTCTCCACATCCTTTCATCTTTCATTCCTATCTGCTCTCGCTCCAAATCTTCTGTAACCCCCTTGCCTTGATCGACCCACTGTCTTTCTCTTTCTCCACATCCTCTCCTTTACCACTCCTATCTGCTCTTCCTCCAACCCTTCTATAACCCCATGCGTGATAGTGGCCTCCAGCCTTGCTTGGGGTGATACGCTTAAAAAAAAAATCATCTTTGAGAAAGGAATTGTAGGGCAGAAAATAATTTCCATCTGCAACTTTATATAGGTAACGTCCCTGTTAGGGCGAGAGAGAGAGAGAGAGAGAGCGGATACGTCCGTCCAACCAGTCACGTCAGTAGCAGCGACTTGGAGGAAGGACCTACTTACAGCCAGAGATAACGCTCGTTCCAACGTGGAACCCCAGAGAAATAAACACCAAATCATTAAGAACCTGATTTGTGTTTTCAATTTTTGCTATAGCCTTCATTTCATATTTTTTTAACAATGTGGCTCATTCTGTACAAGGCCCAGTAGCCACTCAAAGTAGAGGGATACGGAGTAAGAGGTACAGTTTATGGGGATATGTGAAGAAGATAAAACATTTCCCTAAACTTGAACAGGCTATGATTTTAATGATCGGAAAAGCATCCTCTTGGAAGTTTTTTCCACAAAGGAGCGATTCCTGGGAATTTGGTGGCATTGTGAGTTCAATTCCTAGGCTGGGTAGAAAAGACTTGGAATTAGTGGAAACTAGGAGAGTAACACATGAACCGCACTAAATAAGAGCAAGACAAGATATCTCTAGACATGGACAACAGAGAAATAATAGTCTGCCTAATGTAGGGTTGCGTTCAGAATTCCCTAAAGCTTATCCGTCTCGAAGACACCTGGAAACTAGGCGAGCAATAAATGAGTTTCCACTAAGGAACGATTCACGGGAAAAGGCTATTCGACTGGAACTTATGTCTCACTCATGGAATACGAGGGGAGTGACGTTGGTTCACTACAATGTGCATGGCATGGTGGTTTCTAGACATGAAGATTAGAACTGGTCGAACTAAGCAATGTAGTTCGCCTGAAAATAACGATAGAGCAGCGAGAGACTTCGTCTGCGGAGAAAGAGATTGCAGGGTGGAAAACAACGGCGCGGAGAAGCTTCTGGACTCTATCGAGACTAAAAAGTGAAGACTGGGCAGCTCCTGACCCTTATATGGCAGCAGTCCCCCCTGCCTGGTCTGTCTCTTGTAAAGGTAGCAGATAACTGGAGGAGTCAGGTCTGGAGCGGTGATTCGAACTAGTGTCTTTATCTTTATTGTTGATATCATAAGGATTCGGGCTTTTATTTCATCTACAATTCGTTAATTTGGTGGCGTCGTGAGTTCAATTCTCAGGCCGGGTAGTACAGACTTGGAATTAATGGAAACTAGGAGAGTAACACATGAACTGTACTAAATAAGAGCAAGACGAGATATCTCTAGACATGGACAGCAGAGAAATAATAGCCTGCCTAGTGTAGGGTTGAGTTTAGAATTCCCTGAAGCTTATCCGTCTCGAAGACACCTGAAGAAAGCAAGAGTCCACAACGACCGAATCATTGTGATAACAACAACAAAGACGAGGAGCTTAGTCCCAGTGTAAACAATGATAACGCATTCTAGAGATTCAGACAAAAATGTATGTTAAAGAATG
The DNA here is from genome assembly GCA_964036315.1 of Acanthosepion esculentum. Classification (NCBI taxonomy): domain Eukaryota; kingdom Metazoa; phylum Mollusca; class Cephalopoda; order Sepiida; family Sepiidae; genus Acanthosepion; species Acanthosepion esculentum. The sequence goes on from OZ038478.1 coordinate 128,898,747, forward strand.
TAGCTATTAAGCGCAATGGTTAGTAAACACGAATGAGATGAAAGTTAAAAAATGAATTACCAATATTAAGAAATTGAATAATCATAACGATACTGTAAAGTGCGATTAAAATGAATTATGATATAATAAACTGATTTGGTTGTGTCTTAACAAGGATTTACTCACAATATATAATAATGAACTGATGCCTGCGTTCACACGAACTGGGATACAATTAGAAGGAGACGGTTGAAATGCGATAATGTCGGGTTCAGCGTTCGGAAACTATCACTGTTTTTTTTTCTTGGTATAATCGCTTGAATACGTCAAAGGTGTTGCGTTTTAGATAATAAAATTAGTTTGATTTTTTTCCTCAAAGCTTCTTTATTTTACAACTTTTTTCTCGACTTTTCCTTTCGTTTTTCTTTTCTTTTTCTTCTTTTCTCATCCGTTATCGATTTCTCTTTCACTTTCTCTCAAACTTCCATTATATATGTATATCCTCACGCTAGTTATCTTAATCAGTTTTATTGCTCTCTCTCTCTCTCCCCTCCTCTCTCTCCCCATCCTCTCTCTCTCCCTCCCTTCCCCCCATCTCTCTGTTTTATTTTATTACTTTACGTTATTCTGAGTAGATAATACTTGTTGGGAGTGGGAATTTTAATCAAAAATCTTTTATATAGATTATCATTATTATCATTTGTTTATATTATATTTCCTACTTTGTATCCTGTAGAGCCGGGTCCAAACTATAGTCGCTAGGCCCTATAGAAGAGTTGCCATTTAATTGCTAGCACTTTCCTTAATATGTGGGATATTACGAGTAGGGCGATATTCTGAGCAACTTGTATGTTGAGGTTTCCTGGGACTCTATTAATAAAATTATCCATTCCTTTTCTCACGAAACCCTGAGCCGCCATTACTATTAGTACAGTCTCAGTCTTCATTCATCTCCCCGGCCTTCACGTTAATCTCGATGTCCATGTTCTTGTATATGGACAATTCCTTGATAATTTTCACGTCGGTGTTTCTCTAAGATGGTACTGCTATGTCAATAAGCATACACTTCCTGAATTTCTTTTCTTTTATGATAATATCACGTCTGTTGACAGAGGATAGTTACATTGTTATTTTGGGTAACTGTGTCTGGTTGGTGCTCATACCATATCAGTGGTTTCGATGTTGCATATTTTCTTGCATATTTTCCAGTGAACATATGTCGCTACCTTGTGAGAATATTCATTTTTTGCTAGTTACGGACATCCAGAGATAATATGGTCGACAGTTTCATCATATTTTGCGCAGATCCTACATTTCGGGTTAATTCCATCCTTGATTTTGTGACAGTAATAGGATCTGGTTATGAAGCTTTGGTCCTGACCTGCAATAATTATGCCTTCTGTCTCAGCATTCAACCCAGTGACCCTCAGCCACTGTTTTTTCTTGCTCCACATCTGCTTCTTTCGTTCTTTTTAGGTATTTGCTATGCAAAGCCTTGTCCTTCCATTTTTTTTTGTAATTTCATTTGTCCAAGTTGTTTTGCTTTGTTTTACTCGTTTGGCATAGATGGTATTCGCTTCGTTGTTTGTCGGTTAGGTTTCCGGTACATTAAGCTGTTTCTTGAAGAGTGTAGCCTCTTTGTTGATGGAGTGGATTTGGTGGTTTACTATTTGTAGTGTCATTGGTTTTTGCGAGATATGCTCCCAATCCGATTTTTGTAGTCGTTAGAGTTCGTTAGAGTCGGATTAGACCTCAGTCTTCTAAAGCTGTTGGTACATCCTCATTTGGGTAAGCATTTTTCTGGTCTTGGTGTTCAATCTTTTAATGTCATTCAGTTTTCATTTAATAATGTTGAAACTGTATATTACTACAAGTATAGCTAAGGTATTGATAGCCTTCATTTTATTGGCCCCATTAAATTCGCTTTCTAGTATCAACCCAGTGCCCTCAGCCACTGATGTGTTTTTTGTTGGTCCACATCTGCTTCTTTTGCTATTTTTAGGTATTTGCTATGCAACGCCTTGTCCTTCCATTTTTTTTGTTGTTTATTTTGTAATTTCATTTGGCCAAGTAGTTTTCGGATTTACTCGTTTGGCGTAGATGATATTCGCTTCATTTTTTGTTGGCCGGGTTTCAGGTATATTAATCTGTTTCTTAGAATGAAACTAAACCCGAAATGCAGGATCCGCGGAAAATATGATAAAAGTATCGACCATTTTATCTCAAGGTGTCCGAAACTAGCAAAAAATGAATATACCCACAGAAATTCAGGAAGTGTATGCTTATTGACTTAGCAGTACCATCTGAGGGAAACACCTCCATGAAAATTATCGAGAAATTGTCCAAATACAAGGACCTGGAGATAGAGATCAACAGGATGTGGGGAATAAAGACTGAGACTGACCCGATAGTAATAGGAGCTCAGAGCCTTGTGAGAAAAAGAATGGACAAGTTTACTGATAGAGTCCCAGGTAACATCAACGTACAAGTTGCCCAGAATAGCGTCCTACTAGGAACATCCCATATCCTAAGGAAAATGTTATGAATTAAATGACAATTCTCTTATATCCTTTGTATCCGGTACTACAGGATACAAACAGGAAACATAACACACACAAATAATAATAATAATAATAATAATAATAATAATAATAATACTTTGCTCCTTGTCCCAACCGAGTTTTAATTCATTGAATACAGATGATTCTATCGCTGACCAGAAGTAACTCTACTAATAGATCCTTGGAGGACAATGACGTTCTCTTTTGATTTTTTCATCTTCCCATCTATCTCAATTTTTGTTCCTTTTTACTTTTCACTTTACACATTTTCTCTTTCCATATCACTCAAACACCTGTTCAATCCATCTTTCTCTTTCTTCTGCTCCTATTTCGTTTCAGAACGTTTTTTTTTTAACTTTCCAAGACGACTCGTCTCCATTTTTCGTCAACTTTCGCACGTCTTTTTCTTTTCCTTAAACTTTTCCCCCTCTCTCTTTTGCTATCACACTGGCCTTTTCTCAACTCTCTTTATTCATTTTCTTTTTCACCTCGGAATATCTTCACTTTTTCTACACTTTCTCTATTACAGCATCTCTCTCTCACTCTCTCTCTCTCTCATCTTTTCTACTATCCCACCCCCTCATTACAACTTCTATATCTATATCTTATATTTCCCCCTATCCCGTTCGCCTATCTTCTTATTTCTCGAAGCTTATTAATTTCCGTATTTTCCCTTCCTTTCCTCTCTCCTCCTACCATTCCTCACCAGATCTGTACTTCTTTTTCCATTTTTCTTTTGTCTAACTTCCGCATTTTTTTACCTTCCGTTTGTTTTTGATCTTCTCATCATTTTCTTCCTGAGAAGCAGCCATCACCTCGTCTCCATGTGCCGCGTGTTCGTGTGTCTACTCTGTTCCGATTTGGTTAGTTTCAAAGAAGTATTAATCAGCGCAAGTAGACAGCCTGTCGCTGGCACATCACAATGCCGCCGCATTGTCACTGGTGTTTTTAACAATGCGAGGCGTTGAATCTAATTGCCTTGAACAGCACCTGCCACGGACATCTCTGCCGCGTTGTCCCTCAATAAATCTCATTGTGCTGATGACCTGCTTCTTTCAGTGATTGCGTACGGGCAACATCTGCAGACTACAGCGATATTGTCCATTGGCTCTGTCACAAACACTGCGCGTTCCAACACCACCATTTTCCATAGCAATGTAAAGACGTGGAAATGATACCAAAAAAAAAGAGGAAAAAAAAAAACAGAATAAAATAAAATTACGGAAGTATAAGATGAGGAAGAGGAAGAACCAAAAAGACAGAGAAAAAAATGAAGAGGAAAAATATGAAAGAGATGTGAAGGAAAACGGAAAAGAAGAGCAAGAAAGGTGATAAGATTGAGAGAGAGGGAAAAGACAGGTTAAGAGAAAGAAGGAAGGAAGGAACAGTGAACAGGAACGAGAGGAAAAAAGAAGAAAAACGACAGAATAAAAAGAAGAGAAAAATGAGGAAAGAAAGAAAAAGATGCGAGAACGACGAAAGAAAAGAAAAAGCGGAGAAGCAAATCAAAAAGAAGAAAAGAGAGAGAGAGACCAAAAAGAATTAAGAAAAAGAAAAAATTAGAGACAGATGATAAAAACGATAGCGAATGGAGTGATGAGAAAGAAGAAAGACGAGTAATATACAATGAGAACGAGGGTAAATAAGAGAATGAGAAGAAAGAGAACCAGAAAAAGAAATAGAAAAAAGAAAGAAAAGAAGAAAGATGAAAGATAAAATAGAAATAAGGTAGAGATGGTGAGGGGGGGAAAGAATTGTAAAGAAGAAATTGTAAAAAGGAGAGGGAAAATAAAATCAAGAGCAGAAGGAAAGTAAAAGAGAAATAACAGATGTGAAAGAGGAGGAAAAAAGAAAAAAAGGAAAAAATGAAAGAAAGAAAAAGAGATGGAAATTGAGAAGGGAGAAAACGCAAAGGAAGACGGGAAAAGATTAGCGAATGAGAAAGACAAAATGAAAAGAGAGAAAAGACTAACTAGAAATTGAAAGCGAAAGAGAAAATACGGAAAAGAAAATAATGAAATGCGAATGGATTTTAGAAGATGAGCAAGATGAAAAGGAAGAAAGATGCGAAAGAAGAGAGATTTGGAAAGAGAAGATGAAGAAAAGAAAAAGCAAGAGAAAGGAAAAGGAAAGCAGGTAGGAGACAAAGAGAGGAGAAAGCAGGCGTGATAAAATAAAAGGAGAAAGAATAAATGAGAGAAAAACGGAAAGAATATAGGAGGAATATGAAAAAGTAAAAAACAAAAAAGAAAATGAAGAAATTGCTTAATAAAAGCAAAAAAGAGGGGAAGTGGAAGATAAGCAAGAAGCCTTGGGGCATATGCAACAGGGGAAAGAGAAAATAAAGCAATAAAATCACTACAAAGAAATGGCAAAACAATAAGTGATTGAACAAATTAAGATGAATTCAGAATGTCAAGATGGAAGACTACCGCATATTCCAGGACGAACCTAATTCACCTCAGAATTAAGAGAGAAGAATATATGATTTCAGAAGAGGATATGGTAGAATTATACTTCACAACGTGTTCTCATTCCCTTTTCCCGACTTTTTATTAATTTCTAACATTTTATGACATGAGGAAAAAATATCATTATTTTAAAACTTTTTTTCTTCGCGAAGAAGGAAAGAAATGTAAATAGCTACTGAATCAGATATTTGTTGAACTTAGCGAAATCCGGTTCTAAAATCTATCTATCTATCTATCTATCTATCTATCTATCTATCTATCTATCTATCTATCTCAGTCTCTTCATATATCTACCTATCGATCTATTTATCTCTATTCATGAACATGTAGAATGGGATTTCATTTACACTTCTTCTTCTTTTATGTGTTCGGCTATCCATTTACGAACCTTATTAGGTCGGTTACTAGCTCTTTCCATTTGTCTCTGTTGTCTTCGATATGTACTGTGAGTGTCAAATTTTCCAAGCCCTCTTTCCTCGTTACGTGCCCTAGAAATTTCAACTGTCTCTTTCTAATTTTAATTTTGTTTCCATTGTCTCTAAAACTTCCTCACTGCTCACGTGTTCATTCCATGTTATTCTCAGCATCCTTCTGTAGAACGACATTTCTGTTACCGCAATTCTCTTCTTCATCTGTGAGGAGATTGTCCAGCATTCACTGCCATAAAGGAGGACTAATATTACCTAAGAGTTCAGATTTTAGATAATAAGTTTTGTTTTGTAGCTCATTTGGCTGAACGACCGATGGGATTGGCATTCGTTTACAACCTGGTTTCTTAGGTATCGATACGAAAATGGACACCGCATTAATTAATACCAATTCTCACCATGCAGATAGGTCCTATATCTTTATTCTAGAGAAGGCAATGTGATCCCTTCTTTATATATGTAGTCTGCCATATAACATTTTTCACCTTTGTGTACAGTGTTCCCATTAGTTTATCCCCGATTTTGTTTGTTTTTTGTTTTGTTTTTTTTGTCTCTCTAGTGAGGAAACAGCTTTAATAAGGAGGTCGAGAAGAGTAATTACGCAGTGGATACCACCCTGATATTATGCTCACAAATTATTTCGATTGGTTAAGTAGTGCTGCTCTATATAGTGTAAGCTTACTGCAGCTACATAGTTAGTGTCTGTGGGACTTTCTCTACAATTCACTGTGATTTATCACAACATTGTTAACGGCATATATTCTCTCTATATATATGTTTCGCTAACAGTTATTACGAATTCATAAAAACATACAGGGAATACAAACACATACACAGACACAAACACACACACAGTCAAACACACACATACACACACACACACATATATATATATATATATATATATATATATATATATATATATATGCGAGCCGCTATATATATTTATATGCGAGCCGCTATAATATCTATCTATCTATCTATATATATATATATATATATATATATATATATATATATATATATATATATATATATATATAGATAGATAGATAGATAGATAGATAGATAGATATTATAGCGGCTAATATCTATCTATCTATATATATATATATATATATATATATAGAGAGAGAGAGAGAGAGAGCGCGAGAGAGATAGATAGATACATAGATAGATAGACAGATAGATAGATAGATAGATATTATAGCGGCTCGAATTGAGGAAACAGAGAGCCCTGTTTGAATTCAGGCCGAATCAATTGCATTCTAGTGTTAATACCCTTGGGAAATGTATTGATACTCTTCTTCTCCCTCCAGCTATGGGTAAATATCAGGACAGACTAGGTTTTGGAGCATTGGATGGCAAATGATCTAGGAGAGGGATAACTCTGAATTCAAAACCTGCGGAGGTCGTTTGGGGACGTTGTGGTACGTAGTGCACCAGGTCTATGTATTCGGCCCTTGAAAAGCGTGGATGGTTCTACACAAAGTCTTCACCACTATAATCAAATCATATGTGCTGGTGTCTGGGCTGTCGGTTCCTAGGAACAAAGCTGCTTGACCCTCATACGTCGAATACGACGGGAGAGTCCACCATATATATACATCTATAAAGACAAAAGGAAATCTTACATCAGATGAGTTCTATTGCCTTGGATGGCAACTTGTCTAGGAGAAGGACAACTCTGAATTGGGGGTTGTTCGGGGACCTTGTAGCACGTAGTGCACCAGTTCTCTGCATTCGGCCCCCCTTCAAAAAGTGTGGTTGGTTATGCACAAAGCATTCACCACTATAATCAAATCATATGTGTTGGTGTCTGGGATGTCGGTTCCTAGAAACTGAGTTGCTTGACCCGCATTTATTATTTAGTTGATATGTAAGAACTCTATAAATTTTGTACGATTTTTTCAAATCAATCACAATTGCCTAATGATGTATTTAGCGTTAAACAATGACGAAGATTACAGAAGAAATCAAAGCTTTTATTATCTATAATTTCTAAAAGATTTTTGTAATATATATATATATATATATATATATATATATATATATATATATATATATATATATATATATATCGATAAAGGTATTCAGCTTAATATTACTAGACATATTAAAACGCGCGAAGCAACCGGTTTCGCTCCCGCTCATCAGGCTTGCAACGGGAGATTTTAATTTAAAAAACAGAAAATGTACACTAAAAAAAAAAAAATTGTGTAGGGGGGGGGAAATGAGCAAAAGGAGCTAGAGGCAAATGACAGCGAGCCCCAACAAACACTCACGTTGTTTACACAAGGAAGGTTTGCGGGACCCGATGTAAAGTGCCTCCAGCACCTTCAGGTGAAATAACGAGTGTGACCGGGACAATACGGTGAACCGGTCAACACTAAAATTCACTGCACACGATCTGCTATTTGATAAGTGCTCACAGATGGCGGACCCGTAGGTGTTTGGGACGAGTCCATTCGGCGGCAAAGTGTGGCAAAGTGCGGCAAAGTGTAGCTCCTTTTGCTCATTTTTTTTTAGTGTACATTTTCTGTTTTTTAAATTAAAATCTCCCGTTGCAAGCCTGATGAGCGGGAGCGAAACCGGTTGCTTCGCGCGTTTTAATATGTCTAGTAATATTAAGCTGAATACCTTTATCGCTACAATAAAATTTTGTACCTATAAAAATATTTTCAAATATATATATATATACATACATACATACATATATATATATATATATATATATATATATATATATATATATATATACAAAAGCGATACTAAAATTTCGTTGCTTTTCTTTGACTTGAAATTTCAATTATTTTGTCAGCGGTCGTACAATCATCGGGTTTTTGATATGGACACACACACATACACACACATATATACATATATAAAGTAGAGTAGATAAGTTGGTTAATAAAACAAAGTCAAAAGAAAGGGTACCGATGAAATCAGTACGAAAAACGTTTATTAATATTAATCAGTTGACAAAAATGAACCACGGAGATTAATGTTCCAAGTTCGGAATTTTCGAACACACCTGTGTTCTTCATCAGTGGATGCGAGAAATAAACAGAGGGACTGTGGAAACTATCCAACATGAGTTTCTTAAGGTGGGTAGAATCCGCTTGAAGGTGGAATTATTAGAAAAAATATGTTCCCTGTTTGATTTCTCGTTGTGCGAAACTTAATGTGAAAATAACCTCAGATTTAAAAATTGTGATAGGTGGTAGGGAAATGAGATGTTTAACAATGGGAAAAATGTGGTAGGACTAGGGGTTGGGGCGATATTAATGGTGAAAGATTTTATTTTTTTTATTTTTTTGTGAGTAAGGATCAGTGTGAGAACATAGCTAGATTGTCACTAAAAGTAAAATGATAGAGAAAAAGACAGTGAGGAAAGAAATAGCACAATTATTTTCTAATTATATATATATATATATATATATATATATATATATATATATATATATATATTAAAAAGAAGAGAGAAACCGCAAACGTTTTTGGTTGTAATGTAGATTTTTTTTTTAATTATTATGTTTTATTTTCCATGTCGAAAATAAAGCGTAATAATTTTTTTAAAAAATCCACATTACAACCAAAAATGTTTGTGGTTTCTCTCTTCTTTTTAATATACACAATTTTCTCTCGTTGGAACTACTATAACCTCTTCCTTTTATATATATATATATATATATATATATATATATATATATATATATATATATATATATATATATATAGATAGATAGATAGATAGATAGAGAGAGAGAGTGAGTGAGAGTATAGAATAATGATATATAAATTTCTATATACAAAACAGTATAAAGCAATTGAATGACAAAAGCAGCCTCTTTCCATGTAACATCGCGATCGAATTTTTGCCAACTTCTATTGTACACCATAAAATATGTTCCATTTATTGTTTGGCAGGATAATAACAAATTTTATATCGGTGATATCAATTGAATTCCTACATTATTTAAGAGGTACATTATATTAAAATATTACAAGTTAATATCAAAATATTATTTGTGCGGAACTTGGGCATTATAGACAATAGACAATAATAAACTCTGCCTAATATATCCATCTCTCGCTTTATCTCCCGTCAGTTCAGTGAAAGCTTCAGTCATCACTTTTATCCCTCTTTCGACCGTCTGAGTACTGTTTGTCTACTTGAACACTACTTATGGTGTCACAAAAATGTCATTAACCTGTTTATCTGATAGAGAAGCAATATAATGAGGTTCAATCTTGAGTTAATTCAGCCAGTTGATCATGGAATGATTGTTTTTGCTTGCCACTTCAGTTTGGGAGTCATCAATTTTCTCATGTTGACTTTAAGAAGCACATCCTCATTCTCATCTCCACTTTCACTGTCCTCATCATCAGTGTAGTTTAGTAAATCCTCATCAGCAGCAGCAGAATTTTCTTCCTCCTCATCAGATCTGTCAATACAGTCTTCCATATGCTGATTCTCCTCTCGATTTTTGTCTCTAACAGTCACGTCCTCATCTGCACATATACCAAGAAGAAGTTGATCTGTGTGGGCGAAGTATGCATTTCTCTAGACAGTCTTCTTCACTATCGTCTTCTCCTTACTATTCAAGTTTTTCATATATAACAGCGATTGATATACGTTCCTTTGGCTGTGCGTTACGTAAGGGTGCATCTTAATGTAGAACCATATCGGAGCACTGAACTTTAGAACTGTAATGATGATTATCTTCAGCTTGTGACTGGTTCTTGATGTTGCTACATACAGCCTGACGATTCTACTCCATAAAGTATCCCACCTTGACACGCTGAGAGAACCTGGCTCAATAGCAGCCAAATCATCATCAGCAACACCTGTAATAACTGCTTTACAAATCCTATACAGGTATTTCTAATCCCAGGACAGATCTTTCTCCACTTCTTCATTTAGGGCAGGGAAATCAGTGAAACTGACTGACTGGAAGGCAGCAACTAGCAGCTCAGACAAAGTCTCCTTGATCTGCTTTGCAATGGGGCCAGGCCAATGCTCAGGATCACTTAGTTTACAATCATAAAGTTGTAACCTAGGAAATGCTACTGAATAGAATAATCAAAGAAAGTTGGTAATGAACGATAATACTTAGGACAAGAACAATACATATAAGATTCGCCAGCGGCGCATAGAAGTTGACAACTTCTAGAAGTGAGTCAAGTGAATTCCACAATGAATCTCCAACTGCAGGATATCTACCAACCGCCCCACGCGGTCAGATGTGGCACAAGACCAAATATAATGTGGGGTATCCGAATACGTAGGCTCGGCCAAAAATTCCCCGTAGTTCCCGTATAGGGTATCTGTTTCCCGAGGCGAGACTCTGATCTTCGACATAGCACCGTTTGGGATTCTCTCTGCTCAGAGGTAGAGAGTTTGACCAGCACAACTGGAGACGAATCTCCAACTACAGACCAACATACAGTATTTACTACTGTATTTATGTGAATGGAGACATACCCATTATCGTCCGTAGGTATGCTACAATACATATTGATAGAAAACAGCGCGGAAAGGCAGCTCATTTCCGTTAAGCTGATAGATGAAATAATGGAGCGGGTGACCAAGTAACATTTCAAGATTCGTACATTTAATTTTGTTTTATCACTACCAAAACATATAATGGTTAGATTTTCCTCCAGAAGACACTCGTGAATGATTTTGGCAATCTGCTTTGCGTGTCCAGTCTTGGGAGTCACATGTGAGATATTCATTGCCAGGCTCAACCATGATGACATAATGATCTTGCACCATCAACCTTGAACTCCATTTATTGATCTTCTCCTTTATCATCACACGAGTGGCGGTCTTCTTAGCATCAAAATACATTGACGTCATATTTTCAAAACTAGCTATCTGAATTTCTTGCCTCTTCAATATTTTTGTCTCGCATCTCGTAGTTTATGAGGTTCAATATGAACAGCAGTAGCAATAGTAGCTCCAGCATAATCAGTAATCAAGTATCAGTCACAAGCAGCAGCAATGTCGACAATCACGTTCTGTGAACTGGTGTCTGTGTCTTTTGAGTCGATGACAAAATCAGCATCAGTATTGACAGCAGGGATATCTCTTAAATCATCCGAATTATCCTCAACATAAGTAATATATCCAGCTACCAAATCACTTTGATCAAGCTGTCTGCTGGCTCTGTCCGCATCATGCTTCTCTCTTAGCGTCACTCTGTCACACATCGTCGTCACTTTCATGGAAATCCCTGCAACTTTCTTCTTCCTAACATCTCGCTGGTCAAGAAGCAACTACACCACATATTTGGGAACTTTATATCACAATTACAAGCCGGATGATATCCGACACACTTCTTAACTTTGCACTTCACATCCTGACAGGAGACAGGAACAGTAACAACTACAGATATCAAACAACTCTTCCTGAAATGAAGCTTTTTTCCCTACATTCTTATTAACTTTAATTCCTCTAGTGTACAATTTTCTCAACCTTTTCTCAGTTGTTTTCTGGCTAAGAAGAGGAACAGCCTTTCTATCTCCATTTGCTTTTTCCTATACTTCTGAACAATCCTGGGCGGCCATCTTAATAATCATTGAGATATCTGCTGATTTTCCTCCAACACACTTATATCGCCAATAGTTCTTTAACATCTCGCCATTCGAGGGAGGTTTGTTCACTGGACGATCACTTGCAAAGTCAAACAATGCATGATCTGTGGTTGTCATCGTTAATATAGTAGCCATCTCAATAGCAAATTGATCAGTTAACCTGATAATAAAAGAGAAAAAGTGAATGAATAATACTGATTATAAACATAGCACATTTGAACAACGTATTACATTAGCTGCGCCAACACAAGTAAATTTTTAAATTTCAGTTTCAAATGCGGCAGACTAAACCTCGACCTATCAGCTTCTAATTTGGCATGGATTCATAGATTTATATAAGAAACAATTCATGAAGAGTGAAGTTTTGAGGAACATTTAACTGCTCCCTAATGTATCTATCTATCTATCTATCTATCTATCTATCTATCTATCTATCTATCTATCCTTTCTCTTTCTCTCTTTCTCTTTCTCTCTCTCTCTCTCTATATATATATACACACACACACACACACACACACACACACACACACACATATATATATATATATATATATATATTACAATTTTTTCATATAGACAAAAACAATTTTCTTACTACAATGATGCAACTTCGTTTCGGTGCATTTCAATTGCACCTCAACTGGTGAGAACCAAAAATGGTTATGAACAATTCTGCTTTTAAGCAAGCCGTATGTTAAATGTCACTTCCTTTTTTCCATTCGTTTGAGAAAAAATATGCATAAAGCAAAAAGGTGACGGAGTGAAACAATAGTGCTTCTTCATAGCAGTTTGGTGAAGAATGAGTGAGATGTTAAGATGGAGAAGTTCCTTGTCGATAACAACGGTCAAAAGTTTAGGCACAGCATTTTCAAGCTTTCTAAGAGTGAGGGGTGGGGAAGGAAAGGTGGGAATAGGAGATAGTAATACGATGAAAGAGGTAGGAGGGATAAATTCAAACGATAGTTATAGTAGTAATTGGGAATGTTTTTTGGTTGTTATAAAAAAAAAACAAGCTAAAGCTGAATTGCATATATTTAGGTTGGAGATATCACTATTAATTTTGTAATCAATGAAAGTTTTTTTTAATTTAATAAATTTAGAGGTGGTGATTTTTTCTTGATATGTTGAATATATAAGTTACACAGGTTAAAAAACAGTTTTGATTTAAAAATTAAAATATAAATAGAAAAGTATATAAAAGTATGGGATATTATCATAACTTTAATAATTTAATTCTGACCTATTGCCGGACAGTATAACGTGTTGAATAAATATGGGTGTAAAACAGATTATCTGAAAGTATTACTAGTATTATATATGCGCAAAAAATATTTTAAGGATCATAATCTAAGATAAATTAGCGCAGAGGGTAGAAATTATATCAAAGAAGGTGAGTTATAATTTGAAACGTTTAGAATCTGTCTATATTTCTGAGATGACGTATTATGTACATTATTTTCATTATTCGGACTATTGTCCTCATCTTCCTTACCATATTTATTACAATGTTTCGACCTTCTTCAAGTGGTTGGAATGTCGAACTGAACCCTTTATTTCGCTCACTGGGTTATACTGTTCTAGTTCCACGTGCCATGTCTAATGGATGTTAGTTATCAGCTATCACCTGTTAATACCCTCTCCAAATTCTCCACCGCCTATTGAACTCACAGTCTTTGGGTCTTGTCACTGGATCTAACTAAGGCCTTTATTCACTGTGCCATGTGTCCTTGGGGGCATCTATGTATGGATTTCTGGGTATTATAAACCTAATGTCTTCAGCAACCATTTTCTACCAGTTCTCATATTGCAATTTTGCTGTTGTCAATTTATGTTTTTACCAGAGCTCTTATTGCAATTTTTTCTTGTTATTATCACTTTTCTCTGGCACTCCTTATTACTGGTTCCCATATTGTATTAATTTCTATGCTTTGTCGGCTCAGGAAATTTTTGTGGCCTAGCCTATGTGCTGATTCCTTAAGTTTAGGACTTTTCCAATGGTGTTCCTTGTCTATGATCTCAACCTGATCCCACAGAGGGCGGCGATCTCCCTTTTCTCTACATATGTGGTCAGCTACGTCTGATTTTTCCGCTTCTCTTCGTGTTACAGGTTTCTGGTGTTCTTGAAGCCTTACCTTAAGGGGGTGGCCTGTCTCCCCTTTACATTCCTTTCCGCAGCTGCACGGGATAGCGTGCACGCAGTCTTTAGTCATGTGCTCCTCTATGGGGGGCCTTACTCGGGAGAGATATCTGTGAAGTGTCCTCCAGCTTTTGAAGGTTGTCCTGATGTTATATGAACTGCAGATCATTTGTATTTTCTCTGATAACCCCTTCACATGCAGACTGTTTTCTGTGTGTTGTTGTCCTCCTATAATTAATCTCCTATATCGTAATCAAATGCATATTAATCATAAACAAGGTGAAAATATACTAAAAAAAATGGTAAATATATCTACAACAGATACTAGTAAAAAAAATTAAGTTAATCATATACTACACTAGATCTAGTATATCCAACTCAATTATTCACAATGATTCTTCCCTACCCCTGTTAGCGATTTGCAAAAAAAACAACATAGTTTACAAATTCAAGTGCCCTCTGGGAGATTGTATCTTCAACGGATTAAATAATATTTATGTTGGTCACACCACAAACTCGCTTTCACGACGCTTGACTTTACATTTGAATGATAATTCCAACATTTTTAGGCATTTAAAATAACATACCTGGCCGCATACACAATTCCGGAAAATTCTTGTTGAAAACACAACTATACTTAAACATGAAAACAATAAACAAAAACTAAAAATTCTTGAAGCTATATATATAAAACAGTTGAAACCTAACCTGAACAAAATAAACTATGAAAACTCCACAAATATACTTAAATGCCTATAACTGATAACAGAAGACATTGGTTTATACCAACGGCTTCCCATCCTTAACAGTTCTCGTTTTCACTCTCGCGTAGTCATGTGTGATATCATGGGCCGCGGTGTAGTTTTGGCTTCCAACGTGTGGTATGCACGAATTTTTCGTTGCTTGGAAATCTTCCATGCAAACAAAAACAGACTATCATTGTTGCTATGACCGTGTATTGTTTAATTTATTGTAATGTAAATGTCATCTTTGATGATGGCTTATGTAAGCCGAAAGCTTAGAAGGGGATTAAAAAACATGTATCAATATGGTGATTTTCGATGATAATGTTCTTATGCTTATCAGATGATATGAAAGGATTTTGCTTAAAATAAATAAACAAAACTTGTGTATATTATTTAATGAAACATTACTTCAATTAAAAAATTCTGCCTAAATACATAAAATATATATATGTGTGTGTGTGTGTGTGTGTGTGTGTGTGTGTGTGTGTGTGTGTGTGTGTGTATAATACAAGTAAAAGTTTTTTCACTTAGCTAATTGATGTTAATGTCAGCATCCCGACTCCAGATTTTCGTAGATAGACCCTCCGGGAATCACTCCATCCACTTGCGTCAGGGAGTATCAGCAAGTGACTATTCATTTTTCTCGATTTTTCTTTTATATATGACCATTTTCATTGGTCCAAAATATAACTATCTGATAAGTGGGATACAAGTTATTTGAAAATGTGAAATGATAGAACATAAAAACGAGCTCGGTTTGTATGTTAGTTTGTTATTATTTTCCCATATAGATAACCAGTTTGGTACCCTCCCACAATTTTGTTGAGCTTGATAGATCGAACTTTAGCGATATTAGCAATGATAAGGTTATTTTCCTGTGTACTGAGGAGGATTGTGGTCATTTTTGCTTCGCTTTTTAAATTTCCTTTCGCTGTTGAGAATAGATTTTATTTTTAAATCTCGTTTAAAATAACGAAAATAATTTTGTTTTATTCTTACGAATTACGTTTTTTTTTCATTCTTAAGTTCGCTGTAAACAAACAATTTCTTAACGAAAGAACTGTGCTTGTTTTCCATACATGCCAAAGGCTGTGTTTTCGTAACCCTCTTTCATTTATCATCATGTAGTCGTAGGATTTCTTTTGTATAGAATTTAAAGTCAGATATATATATATATATATATATATATATATATATATATATATATATATATATATATATATATCTGATAAAAGAAGGAAGGTTAGATATATGACTAAAATGCTCCATATCAGAGATAGAGCGTATGCAAATATATGATATTAAAGTGGATACTAAGTTCATTACTTACATATTTATTAAAACGTTTCGGCCGTTATACGCTCCGGCCTTCTTCAGGTGGTTGGAATGTCGAACTGAACCCTTTATTTCGCTCACAGGGATAGACTGTTCTAGTTCCACGTGCCATAATTAATGGATGTTAGTTATCAGTTATCTCCTGTTAATCCCCCTCTCCAAGTTCTCCACTGCCTTAACCGGGTATTGAACTCATATAACACAGTGGATAAAGGTGTTAGTTAGATCCAGTGACAGGACCCAAAGAGTGTGAGTTCAGTACCCGGTTAAGGCAGTGGAGAAGAGGGGAATTAACAGGAGATAACTGACAACTGTCATCCATTAAACCTGGCACGTGGAACTAGTACAGTCTACCTCAGTGAGCGAAATAAAGGTTTCAGTTCGACATTCCAACCAGCTGAAGAAGGCCGGAGCGTACAAAGGCTGAAACGTTGTAATAAATATGGCGACAAAGATGAGGACAATAGTCCGAATAATGTAAATAGTGTAAATCCGGCATAGCTGACGAAGTTAAACTGGCCGCTGTTCTCGTAAATGACCTTCAATCAGTGGTTAACTTAGGCTGGTAATGGCTTGTAAATTTAATACCTTCAAAACGAAACTGATTTAACCATCACTGAGAAACTTCCCTGTCCACCATCAACATGGTTGATGCTCGACTCAGGGAGAGTGTCTCACTTCGCCTTATTGGCCTCATGTTTTCGACTGACTTGAGGTGGAACAACTACATTGAATCAATAGCTGCATCTACTGCAATTAAATTTAGTTCTCTGTGTCATGCTAGAAGGATTTTCTCATAAGAGTCCCTCTTACACATCTACAAATCTACCATTCGTCCGTGCATTGCATATTGTTGCTATATCTGATCTGGTGCCCCTGCTGCTCATCTCGAGGTTCTCGACAAAATTCAATGAAGGATCTGCAATGTAATCGATTCTGACCTAGCATCACGACTTCAGTCATTTTCCCACAGACCTGACGTGGTTTCCTTCTATATTTTCTAACTACTCTAACCAGATACATTTTCCTTGGTGCCCCGACATGCTTTAAGTGCTACAAGATTGGCGTCTAGGTCCCACCCTTTCTTTGTTGATTTAGAAAAAATATAACCGTCACTTCTACTTTAGCAGTTTCTTTTCTCGCACTTTCTGACTGTGGAACTCCCTACCTTTTACATGCTTCCCTGATAACTACAATATTCAAAACTTTCAATGCTGCGTCAACCGCCATCTTCTGTTGACTTAAACCTAGGTCATCTTTTATCCTTTTCTCAATCGCCATTATGCCTAGTCTTTTCACTCGTTGTTAGTGTCACTCCAGCTTGGCTTGGGGTGCAATGCTCATATATATATATATATATATATATATATATATATATATATATATATATATATATATATATATATTAGTTAACGTATATTAAAGTCATATGTGCACTTCCTAAAAAGGAACCTTGTTGTAATATCCTTCGTCACTTAACGACAACATAAAATATGGCTTTCCAGAACAAAAAAGGTATCTCGGTTTGATCCCTGTCGCGACGTACATTTTTTAACAGTATTTTGATGGACTAAGCCGGCAGATATTACATACCATGCGTAAAAGATGTTGTTTTTTCATTTTTCATCAAAGGTAACTGGTTAAAGTGGGACGTAAATATTTGTTTGTTTTCGCTCATATGTTAAAGTAATTAATTTCTCACGCCATTGAGTGACTGGGAAAATGGTTGATGATTCGAAACGGAATCAAAAGTAAAAACTGATTAATTATCGGAGAAAAAACTGTGTGTTTAATTCTAGAAAAATGCAACGAACGCAATGCCTTGCGATCCTTGAATATTCTGAAGCAATCAGAAAATTTGACATCAACCAATGTTAAATTAAGAATATGGGCACAATGAACTGTAGATTAACAAGAAGACTAAAATTTAAAAAAAACGGGGTGTCTTACGACGGATTGGCGGACTGAAA
Organism: Acanthosepion esculentum; assembly: GCA_964036315.1. NCBI lineage: Eukaryota > Metazoa > Mollusca > Cephalopoda > Sepiida > Sepiidae > Acanthosepion > Acanthosepion esculentum. Next base: position 128,916,977 of record OZ038478.1, read on the forward strand.
ACATGAAATATCTTCCACAAAGAAAAAATTAAGAAAACGTATGCTGTGGTGATTATGATAGATGAATTAAATACCCAGTTACTCCCGGAAAACTCTGAGTAACAACAGCTGGATTAAGTGACGTGCCAAAAGGTATGGGATAGTTGCCCAGTATTGAACACGATGCCACTGTACTAGTTTGATAAATTAAAAATAAAAATAAATAAAAATAGGCCCTTTTCCCATCATGCAACAAAATAAAAAAAGGAAACAGAAACATCTTAATCAAGTGGCCTAGATCCAAAAATGTGAGCAACGTTGAAATTTTAGAGAAACTGGAAACAAGGACATTTGTATTTGACCTCAGAAAATAGCAGTTGAAATTTCTAGGGTACATATTAATGAAAAACGACTTGGAAAATTTATCACTGACAGAATAATCTACCTAACGGTCTTGCGTAAATAGATGCCGGAACAGAGTTTAGGAAAGGTAGCAAAAATATAAAATTTACTAAGCGCTACAAAGGATACGAGATTGTAGTGAGCGCGTCATTGCTAACTTGCTTGATAATTGCTAAAAAAAACAGACGAAAGCCCCCGAGTATGCATAACATTTGGACCGTTTTTACACACATTGTGTTCATAAAAGAAAACACTTGTACGAACAAAATAAAAATGATATAAAAAGCTTAATCGCAGTACATTGTCAGTCATCTTTAACAAAACATGTATAAAAGATGGATTGCTGCCTAAATACACAATGTATATATATATATATATATATATATATATATATATATATATATATGCATTCGTTTTATCGCCACATCGTGTATAAACACTGACTGAAAATAAAAGTGCAAAGTTGCCTTTTTTGACCAGCTAGTGGGCTGTAGATACTCTAATAAATTTCTGATGTAATCATACCTGTACATCGTTTCTGGCAATTTTCAAGAGCAAATATTGCCATTACCATATATGTCAAAATATAGGATAACAGGGACAGAAGGCTTTCTAATTAAAATACAGCACATTTGATCTGATAGCCGAATTAGAATCTATAAGAATAGGATTCCAAATCAGCTATTTTTCGGTTTAATACCAAATTCATCAGTTTCTATAGGTTAAAGGACAATTTGAAATGATGTAACATCGATACAATATCTTAGGAAGACAAATCCAGACCTAATTAAAGGACAGAGTGTTCAACGCGGTTTAAAGCTTTACAAAATGCAAAAACTATAACATCTCAATATTTGAAATTAAAAGATGGCGTATCAGAAACAGGATTTTCAATGACTTTATAATTGTAGCTTCAGAGAAAGAAATAAAACAAAGCTTGTACATCATCGGAAATTTCGTGATGTAAATAATAAGACATGCATTTGCCTTTATTATTGGGAAATGAGTAGGGTGTAACCGTAACCCTTACCGTTAACAAGAAAAGAGACGTGTTTGAGATCAGTAATGAGTGGATCCAATCGTATATCTGTCGTGGGAGACCGAGAGTACGTTCGGGGTATAACACATGGTAGTAATCGAGATAGAGACGCGGAGAAAATATTCCCCGAATAATCGCATGGTTGTAGTCTAGAGTTAGAGTCTTCTACTGCCGCTGGTTTCGTCGCTGGCCAAAGGGCATTGCTGTTGCTGGAAGCGCTCCACTTTTATCAAATACTTCTAACAGGTTATTTTTAAAATAGCGTTTTTACACCATTTCAATATTTTACTAAACTCAGCAATAACCGCTACCTACCCTGATGATGACATGAAAATCAAAACTTGGACCCTATTTCCAGTACATTTCTTCCGAAATGAACTTCGGACAATTTGTGAAGGAGTTCCCTCCCTCTCTGAGAAGGATGGTTGTATAATTACGAAAAGTCGATCATTAAACAACAGAAAATGTTTAGCGTTTTAATAGTATCTCTCTCTCTCACACACACACACACACACACACACACACACATACACACACACATATATATATATATATTGCGTATATTTTGGCAGCATGTTTTCATTGAGGCATGTTTCATTGAATAATTTAGACAAGTTTTGTCTTATTTTCAATTGGTTCCGTTCATATTCCTGGACAAGATTTTGGGTGTCATTATTAAAGGAAAACAGAAAATTACTATGATGATGACACTCCGATGATGACATTCTGCTAATGTCGAAAGTACTCGGAATAAATAACATGTATCAACACGGTAATTTTCTCTCTTCCTTTACTAATAACACCAAAAAGCTTGTCCATGAATATGAAAGGATCCAACAAAAATAAGTTGACAAAACTTGTCTAAATTATTCAACGAAATATGTACCAATATATATATATATATATATATGTGTGTGTGTGAGAGAGAGAGAGAGAGAGAGAGAGAGGGAGGGAGAATATATTGATATGCATATATAATATACATGTCAGCACCAATGCAAGAATCTAAATAAATGTTCAAATATATAAAAAATAAACTTGATTTTCTGGCATGCGTAGCCCATCAAATGCCACGCCCCAAACGGCACACTCGCATGTGCAAAATAACAGAAGAATAACTCATCCGTGTACAAATTAACAAGATGAGGACATACACCCCTGCGCACACACACACACACCCACACACACTCGCGCGCGCACACGATGTTTATCAAAGTCATAATTAATACAATACAAATAATAAAAATCTCTTATCGAAAAGTCCATGCTGGTCAGAGGTATACGTTGTCCAATTATTGGCTTAGCGAGGTAGAAGCATCAGGTGTGAATTACGTGTGACGTGGTGTAGGGAACTGATAGAAGATTGAAAGATACAAGAGACTGGTGAGTGGGGACAGTATTAGGAGGAGAGTTGTTTATCATTAGTTGGTGATTGTTTCACGTAGAAGATGGAAGAAGCTGCCATTTTCGTCATCGTCGTTAGGGGCGGAAAAAGTGGGGTAAAAGAGACTATCTAATACTTGTAGGAGCATTTAATGGATGGAAAAGACGGCGAGAAATTAAAAAGAATGAGTGGAAATAAAAGAAAGAATAATTGCATTTCATTTATTTTCTTGTTTTATCTTTTAATCATTGTTTTTATAGTTTATATCTCTTTCCCGCCTTTTCTCTCTCCCTCTATCTCTTCCCTCCCTATCTTACCTTTTTTTGTTTCGCTGTTTCTTCATTCCTCTCTCTTTCTTCGTTCTCATTTTATCCGTCTCTATTCTCTCACTCTCTCTTTTTATTTCTGTTCTTACTATTATTTCTTCCCTCACCCACGTTTTCCTTTCTCTCCCCTACTATATTCTATATATTCCCTCTCTTTTTATCTATCCTCTGTCGTCTCTCTACTTGCTCTATTCTCTTTTCTGCCTTTCTGTTCTATATATCTATTCTCACATCTCCCCCAACTGTTTCTTTTTTTCGTTCTCCTCTCTATCTTTCTTCTCCATCCCCTCCACTTTTCTGCGTTTTGCTATCAATACTCGACTTTTTCCTTCATCTCTCCTTTCTCTCTCTTATTCCTCTTTCTCTCTAATCTTTCTGTTTAGCGCTTTCTTTCTTCTCACCGTTGTCTCTGTTATTCTCATTCCTTTTTCTTTTTTGTCCCTGTTATCCCTATTCCCCTTTTTCTCTTTCTCCTTTCACACTCTCTATCATATCTTTACAGTCCTCTATGCATCTCCCTTCTCTCTCATACCTATTGCCTCTCCCTCGTTTACAGTATCTCCCCGTTCTCTCTCGCTGTTTCTATCTCTCACTGTCTCTTCACAGTTCAATGTAACACCTCTTTCTCTAATCTAAAACATTCACACTCTTTTCTCTCTATCTCATTACATTTTCCTCTTTCACTCGCTCTCACCCTTTTGATTTCATTTTTGGGCTTCCTAAAAGGGTTTATTTTAATATTTTAACTGCACATATATATATATATATATTATATATATATATATATATATATATATATGTGTGTGTGTGCGCGCGCGCGCGTGCCTGTGTAGGTATAGGTATAGGGTTAGGTAAATGAGATAACTAGATATTAAAAAAATACTTTAAAAAAAATAAACAATAAGCAATATCTCGTGCCCGATGAAGCTGGTAACCAACGAAACTCGAGTCGCACATCAAACGTAGGTATATGTATATTTATTAGCATATATATATATATATATATATATATATATATATATATATATATATATGTGTGTGTGTGTGTGTGTGTGTGTGTGTGTGTGTGTGTGTGTGTGTGTGTTAGGGCACTTCGAGGCGCTGTAATGGTTAGCAAGCTTGGCTTGCCAAAACAACTACGACTGAGTAGTGAGTTCGATCCTCACTGAGTGCCCCATACTTTCGGCTTTGTGCCACATCTAAGCTACGCTTAGAAAATAACTATATATATATATGTGTGTGTGTGCGTGTGTGTGTGTGCGCGCTGGCGCTCGCCTCTAAGGAAATAAATATAACGTTTGAAATAAACAAATATATAGAAAGAGGTAGGATGAATGATTCATGAGGATTTTCAAGTGTTGAGGAGCTGTTCGTTTTCGAAGTCAGCATTCGAAATTCTCGCTTGTCCCTGGGCTCGAACCAGAACCAATACTGCCGATTAAGAACATGTCTAGTTTCTCACAAACTGACCAGCCTCATACCAGACCAATGGGGGTATTGGAAAAGATCAATTCTTGCATGAAATCCTGCGGAAAAAAACTAAACTAGAAAACTTATTTGTAAAGTCAACCAACAATATAATACCATATATATATATATATATATATATATATATATATATATATATATATATATATATATATATATATATATATAACCACTCCCTAAATATGGCGAAACAATATGAAACTGCAAGTCGTGGATACTGCAAAAGTAAAAAAAAAAGTATCATTCTACTGCTCCTAACGCAATATTGTGGATACCCATGTTTGAGTAGATGTCCTGTTATTTAGAAAGGTGGAATTACGTTAACAGATCTGCATAACAGAGAAGCTTAATAAATTAAGTGTATTTTTCGTGCGAAATCGAACCTCTTCCTCTCCTCTGTTTGTCGGGAAAAGCTCTCGACCTTTTATATATGTATGTTTACATACTTTCTCTCTCTCTCTCTCTCTCTCTCTCTCTCTCTCTCTCTCTATATATATATATATATATATATATATATATATATATATATATATATATATATAAAAGTGAACATAGAAGTCAACACTTAGAGGCGACAGTCTGTTTCATACTAGTGCAATGGTCAGGCAACTAGTGCTGTTATTTTTCTCGGCTATTTATATATAAGGGTCAGTGATGCATTGTGGGTAGTCTATTTTGGCGGTTACTTTTACCGGAAGTCGTTTATTTGTTTATTTATTTATTTATGTCAAATTATTTTGCTTCATATATATATATATATATATTTCTTCATATATATATATATATATATATATATATATATATATATATATATATATATATTAGGGACGAACCAACTGGGTAGGCAAGGTAGGCAGTGCTCAGCCTGAAAAAAACAGATCGTCAGCTACATTTTCCTTCTGTGCCACAATATGCATATAAAACAACAAAATTATGAAGGTTGCTCTGATTATTATGAATAAAATGCAAAATATTTTTATAGTTTTACTGCATAAATGTCACAAGCTGTCTAACTTGTGTAATTACTGACGAGACGTCCCATATATATATATATATATATATATATATATATATATATATATATATATAATATTTAAATATATATATATATATATACATATAATATTTAAACATATATATATAATTTTTCAATATATATATAATATTTAAATATATATATATTTTTGTTAAATATATGTATAATATTAAATATATATATATTTACATATAATATTTAAACATATATATATCATATTTAAATATATATATAGATATAATATTTAAATATATTTATATATAATATTTAAATATATATATATAATTTTTAAATATATAAATATATATATATTTAAATATATATATATATTTAATTTTAAATATATATATATATATAATATTTACATATATATATAATTTTTAAATATATCTATATATAATATATAATATTTAAACAATTCGGCGAGCTAAAAAGTACCTAATTTAATATAAAGTCGATTAAATAACAGTTCAAGATAAAATATTTCAATAAAATATCAGCAATTAACATCGATTTAATCTCAGATATCAGCTTCTATCGTTTCGTTGTCACTGATTAAAATGTAGTAACTGTTCTGAGATTGTCCTTAATTTCTTACAGATCATGGCCATAGGAATCAGCACTACGTGTTCATCTTGTTTCACGTTTCAGTGCGATCTTCAGATTCATTGACACATCTCCTTTTGCGGCCCACTTTTAATCGGCCGATCTCAGATTTTAAAGGTTTATTTATGGTCATGTCTTTTAGATTACTGATTTGTTCTGCTTGAGTGGATGTAGGAAATGTTCACTTAAATCAGCAAAGTTTATTCATGACCCTGAATTTAAAGTGTGAAACTTGAGTCACTCTATAATGTTGATTCTTTCATTTACCCTGTTTATATCTATAAACTCTCTATCTCTCTGAACACTCTTTCCCTATAAATACAGCAACCAAATTTGAACGAGATCTTTATTTCTTGCCTTCTCTCATGTTCGGATGTCGTTAAAAGATTTAAAATAAGCGTTTTCTGTTCTTTTTCCTAACTTGTCTCTACATTTTTCGTTCGAATAAAGGGAGGACTGCTATCAACCATAATCTATTGTGTTGTGTCATGCATTCTTTAATTACTTCCCGTTACTGAATGTATAAGTTTGGTCCTTTGATCACGCTAGCCATGACTCTCACTGCTGAAATCGTATTGCTGAATATATACCAAACGACCTTAATATATCCTTATTCTTTCTATATTTATAGACTAAGCTGTCTACAGCACAAGGCAAAATTAAGGGAATTGGACCGAGGGAATCTGTGTTTCGCCGATTTTTCAAAGTGGTTGCGACTTTATCTAATTTTTTATTCAACGTATTGACTTTACTTACGCTCGTTTACTGGTCCTGGCGCCTATCAGAAATGACAAATATCTCAGCTATCTATTAGGCATAATTGTACAGGATGGGACAGAAATACCTCCCACATAATGGTAAGACGTTAGCTAGAGGATGAGACTGGTATTATTAGCCATTTACCATTATCTGGGATGCATTTCTTGGAGGTATATGTGGAAGGTACTTATGACTCACGCTATATTTATTCAGCTAAGCCGAGTTCTGTGTACAAAAAGGGAGAATATATCTGTGTTGTGTTATTTGTCATGTATGGAGAGCTATTTTTTTCTTTTATCTTAGCTTGAAAACCGAACACTGACACTACCTCAAGCACAAATCAAATTCTGGTTTATTTATATAGTACTAATGCAATTATATCTATCTATCTATCTATCTATCTATCTGTCTGTCTGTCTGTCTGTCACACTCAGCTCATGTCTATCTATCTTAATATATTCATATCTATCTCAATTTATTCGCATCTATCGCATTCTGTGTATATATCTATTTATCTATCTATATATATCTGTCTTACTGTCTGTCAGTCTGTCTCTGTCTCTCTCATCTCTCTCTATATATATATATATGTGTGTGTGTGTGTGTGTGTGTGTGTGTGTGTGTGTGTGTGTGTGTGTGAAAGATGTTTTTGATAATAGAAAGATTGTATGTCGAAAGGAAACGGTAACATTTTTAAAGCGTGTAGTATTTGCCATTACAATTCAAGAGAGAGAGAGAGAGAGCGAGGAGAGGTGGGAAGTAAGAGAAAGAGATGGGAAGAAAGATGGAAACGGAGAGAGATTAGGATTAGTAATAAATAAAATTAAATATTCATTTATCTTGTCTCTAACCTGAGTTTTGCTGAAATTCCATCCACATTTAAGTACACTTCAGTGTAAATTTGCTTTTATTTTAAGAAATCATATTTTCCTTAAGTCCGCTTAATTCATAACGTCAAGTTATTTCAAAAAGACGGTTCACGTACACAGCGCTATATATATATATATATATATATATATATATATATATATATATATATATATATATATATATATATATATATATATAATGAACAATAAAAATTATTAAAAATTAAAATTTCAGACACACTGGGTTGTATATAAATATGTTTGTTTTATTTTTAAAATTAGGTCCACGACTAGTTTCGACCAATATGAAAAAATTCCTGTTTGTTAGTAGCAATGAACTACAGGGGTGAATGACTGTCTCTGAGGAAGTTGAACATGGTTTATAGTTTCATTTTTAATATATATTTTTATAGTTAAATTTTGCTCAGTTCTGGGACTGGTCAAAGACCTTTTTCAAGTTGTTTTTAAAGAGAGGTCGGAAGAGTCATAAGTCGCAGATTTACCGCTTTAGCCATTTTGACAGGTTTATTGGTTGCTAGGAAGGGGATATATGTTATGTGTATGTTAGCTTTTAATTTTGGAGGAGTGTACGAAATGTGTGCATGTGCATAAATTTGTGTATGTGTGTGAGAGTGTGTATATAGGAAACCCATCACCTCTGTAAGCATGTATGCCTAGTGCGGTTGAGGGTGAAAGAGATTTTATTATGCTTTATGGATGGTCTCAGGATATTCCTCTATACAGAGATTATAATGTGTGAGAGTGAAATAGTAGATGTGATCTATGGGTTTATATAATAATTCTACCTGTGCAGTTTAGTTTGTTTTTGAATCTGTCCGGACAAAGTGTTTTGAGGCACAAAATCCATTTGTCCTCATGTACTTCTAGTATTTTCGTAACTTTGTTATTTGTCTATTTCTATTTTTTTCAATAAAGGTGAATTTTGCATGGCTATTAAAATGATGTTTTTCTAGTCGGAAATGTAATTCTGCAGGTAATAATCTTCGTGGGGAGCCGAATGAATCCGATAATTATTAATTCTGTAGTGGAAGGGCCATTCAGATTTCCCCATATATTATTTCTGGCATAGTGTGCATTCTAATAACTAAATTATATTATGACTCCTACAGTTAGTCTTGTGGTAGATTTTTGAAAGTAGTGTTACTGACTGAGCTAGTGAACGAATTGGTGCTTAATATGGTTACAACATAGGCTCCTTTTGTTGTTACATGGTTGGAAAGATCCTACTGTTTTTATTCTTGGTTTATTACGTATTATTTTATTGTTTGATATTTGGTTACCACCTATGATTTTCTTGCAATTCTTTGGTTTACGATATGTTAAAAGGCCGGGTTCCTTAAGCAAAATCTGGTTTGAGATGTAATATTTCCCAGCGACTTTTGATTATCTGAGATAATGGAGGTAGAGTAGTATTGAAAGTGGTTACTAGAGGGATGCGTTTGGATTTATTTTTTGTTTTATACTTTAGGTTGTCTTCTCTCGGTGTGGAAATTGCTTTATTTATTTGTTACTTGATTAAGTGTTGTTTATAGCCACGTGTTGTGAATTGTTTCCCGAGATTTTTAGTGTGTTTATTTAGGTCTTCATTGCTGGAACATATCCTGAGTTGAAATGTTTGTGAATAGGGAAGGTTCTCTTTGAGATGTTTTGGGTGGGAAGACTTAAAGTGTCAATAGTTGTGGGTGTCAGTGATTTTTGTGTGTAGCGTCGTTTGTAGTTTTCTGTTTTTATCAATATAGATACAGGTGTCTAGAAATGTTATCGATCGTATTGATTTTTTTGTGGTCGAACTTAGTGGAGTCGTATACTCTGTTTAGGGAATTAAGTAAGTTTTTCCTCATTGCCCGTATATATGAAAATATATTGATAAATTTGGCATGTATGACAAAATGAAAAACCTTTTTTTGTGCCTCGTTTTGTTCTTTAGGACTTAACTGGACTAAATTTGTTATGTTGGTGCGACTACACATGCGCACGAATGAGGGATACTGAGAATTTAAAACTTTTATTTTTTTTATCTAGCCGATATCATGTTAGATTCTTTTTCTTTGTCTATCCATCACTTTTGTTAGTAGATATCCGATACTGCGATAACAGAAGATCTGCCAGGAATTGTGAAATGCTGTAATAACGCAAATTTACAGTAGTTGACAATGCGATAAAGGCACTCTCGAGATATTGTCGTCGTAGTGAATTGTTTTCTCCTTTGATCAATGTAGCATTTTTATGTCAAAACTGTGGCCAGTCTCGTTATCTCATATATATATATATATATATATATATATATATATATATATATATATATATAATACAAAACGCTCAAACACTAATACCCCATGGTGGTTGTAATTTATTACATTGCAATTGTAATTATGATCCAATTCTTCAGACCTATTTGTAGGTCTGATGAATTGGATCGTGATTACGATTCCAATGTAATAAATTATAACCATGGGATATTAGTTTTTTAACCTTTTATATTATATTCTAACTCTGTCCTGGACATTGAGCTCTACCTGGATTTTATCATCTTGGAAATTTATATATATATATATATATATATATATATATATATATATATATATATATATATATATATATACATATATATATATGTATTGACCACTAATATTATCTCTTTCTCTCTCTCTCTCTCTCTCTCTCTCTATATATATATATATATATATATATATATATATATATATATATGTATGTATGTATGTATATATACATATTATAATAAAAAGAAAGAACCGTAAGATATATAATCCGCTGTTCTTATTGATATTTTTATTTTTAATTTTTACTTTTACAAAACAGTGCTCAATGTAAATTTACAGAGAATAAATATTATAAATTAACTGATTTTAAAAAAAATAACTGATTTAAAATGTGGTTTCTTCGCTACACAGGAATTACCTTCTTTCAAAAACAGAAGCTAAAATCTTCAAATTTAATTATATAATTAAATTAAAAGCATTAGTTCTGTTTCATTATAAAACGAATACACACACACACACACACACACACACACACACACACACACACACACATATATATATATATATATATATATGTATATATATATATATATAGGAATAGGTAGAATAAAAAATGCCCATACGCGCACAAATAGTTGCACGTGCGTAAATATATTTATTCCTCATCTGTTACAAATACAGTGGCCAATGTTTTGAAACAGATTTATAAATATATATTAGGGAATATACATAATATCCAACGTCAATAACGGTCAGAATCTCCACACCTGAAGATTGTATTAACTGCATGAAACTCCGAGTCGTGTTATATTAGATTTACTCCAACTGATACCAAATTGGTCGGGTTTCGGTAGGTCCCGGCCTAAGCGATCGGATGTCTATCCACACTGATGAGCTGTGATATAGCGAAACTGTCTATCTGTGGATGACTATACACACACACACACACACACACACACACACACACACACACACACACACATATATATATATATATATATATATATATATATATACAAAAGTGAACATTGAAGTCAACACTTAGAGGCAGGCGATAGTCTGTTTCATGCGAGACGCAATCTTCAGGCCCAGATTGCGTCCAGCATGAAACAGCCTGCCGCCTCTGAGTGTTGACTTCAATGTTAACTTTTATATTTACACGCGCTCTAATTCCGATATTGAGCACTTTATCCCATAAATATAGCACACCGTAGTATATTTCTTCATATATAGTTGTATATTTAGGCAGCAATACTTCGTTTATGCATGTTTCATTAAAAACGACAGACAAGGTACTACGATGGAGCTTTTTATTTAATTTTTCTTGTGTTCGAACAAGAGCTTTCTTTACAGGACAAAGGGTGTGTAAGAACTGTCCAAATGTTTTGTTTCCGAGCGCTTTCGGCTATACCTTTAGCCATTATTAAGGATGATTTGATTTTTCAGCTTAATTGAGTGTGTGCATTATGTGTATGTCTTAGTGTGTGGTAGGGATGTTTTTAATTTCCGAATACGGTTAGCACATTGTGGCATTGTTCGTAGTTAATATTGTTAAGAGTTGGCTTTTTCTTTTTTATTATTAAAGCCTCCATTATTTTAAATCTTTTTATCCAGGTGGATGCAGTTAATATATTTGTGTTTTCTACTAGTATGTTTCTAATGGAGTCCGGTAGATTTGTGTGCGTGTGTAAATGCGTTGTAATGGAGCTGTGGTCAGATAGGTGTAACGTAAGACGTCTGGATAAGCATGTAGTTGTATAACCGATATAATTATTCATGAGTCCGGTTTGATCAGGAACACAGTTCCTTAAGGGGCATTTGGACTCATAGATAATGTTCGTTCTTTGTAATTTTGACTTAGCTGGTGTGTTGTTATTTTTTAGGATAAGGTTAGATTTTTTATAGTAGATAATTAATTTGATTTTTTTATTCGGTTCAGTTGGGGTAGTGTATTTCTTTATAATGTGTCTTAGTGAGGATTCATCGTGTTTGTAATTCCTATGCATTGGTTTTCCTAATAAAAGTGTATGTGATTTTTGACTGTGTGTTCACTATCGTTATTACTTTAGGGAGAAATAGTCTAATTTGGTGGTCTATAAGGTGATTAGGGAAACCGTTGTTGATTAGTGTTTGTTTAACTTTATTAAGTTCTTTGAGGAAGAGTATTCGAGAGGATGAATTCTGGTGTGCTCTTTTTAGAAATCTTTTTATTACGGCTATTTTGTACCTAAGTGGACATTCGCTTTTATAGTTAAGGTGGCAGGAGTTTTTGCTGGTGAGTTTTTTGTATAATGGTGTAATGAAAGTATTATTTCCGTATTCAACGAGGACATCTAAGAATGGAAGTTTGTTTTTTTTTGGCTGAGTTCATAAGTAAAGTTAAGGACGGAGTTTTTCTCAAATGTAGTTTTAACTGTGTCTATTTCTTTAATGTTGTTTGCTAAAATAAAAATATCATCTACGTAGCTAACATATATTTTTGGTTTAGGGACTTGTGTAAATACCGTATTTTCTACGTGGGACATGTAAGAGTTGGAAAAGCATGGACCGAGTGGATTTCCCATACTAACGCCATTAGTTTGGGTGTAGATATTGCCATTATGGTCATAGAATGGAACTTTGGTTGTGCATACGCGCAGTAATTTTTTTAGTATGGATGGTTTGATGGATGGCGGAGGGATAGAATTATTAGTATATACAGAATTGAGGATAATGTCAATAGTTTGGTCGACGGGGACGTTTGTAAATAAGGTTTCGACGTCAAGTGACGCTATTATACTATGGTTTGTTTCTTTTTTGTAGATTTTAAAATTTGCAAGAATTCGTGGGTGCATGTGATGCTGTAATTGGTGGGTAGGTATAGAGTGATGATCATAGCGGATATCCTGGTTTATGGGTTTTTATATTTCCATATAAATATCCCGGTTGGTAATCTCCGACTATTTTTTGAATATATATATATATATATATATATATATATATATATATATATATATATATAGTTTGTCCATGTCTATCTGTCAATATTGGTTTATTTTTGCCTTTCTGTCTCTGTTATTTAATTTGATCCCATCGTTTCTTTTTTCCCTCTTCCTATCGCTCTTCCCTCTCCTCCTTCTCCTCCTTCAATGTTCCCATAGTTACTTTTCCCATTTTCCTCTCTTTCACTTTTATTGTTCGTATCTGTTTTTCCCTTGAATTTTCTGAATTTATCCATCATATTCCTTACGCCGTGCACGGTGGCTAATGCTCTCACCATTTTTCTTTGCGACTGACACCATCTGGTTTGAGAATCTCGCATTAATTAAACTTACATTAAAAATGAGTTTCACATTGACGAAGTAAATGCCAGGGTTCGTGTACATACAGGAAAACGAACATATCTGTACGCATGGGAAAAATGACGAAATTGATTAAATGGAAGAGAGTGGAAATAGAGGGGAGAGGGAACGTATAGAGATGCGTTAATTAAAGTAAGTTTTTCTGTTACCAATCAAGGCAACTGCTGATGAGCAAGATGTAGGATTATACCTTTTCCATTTCTCTCTCTCTCTCTCTCTCTCTCTCTCTCACTTTCTCTCTCTCACTCACACACGCACACAAATAAACAAGTACACTTTCTCTCTTTTTCTGTATTTGCTCTCTCTTTAAATATGTTTATCTTATTTTATGCATCTATCTGTTATTTTAACTATCTGTTTCATGCTTATACACAGTGTTCAGTCCATACTGTTTTTGAATGAAGAATGCGTTTAAGCATAAAACCAGGGCCGACAGAACAGAATATGTTGGCCCTATCACTGATATGGAACGCTTTCCACTAAGTACTGCACATACAAAAGGAATATATATATATATATATATATATATATATATATATATATATATATATTATAATTTTATCATATAGACAAAACCATTTTACTCACTACAAAGATCCATTCTTCACCAAACTGCTATCAACAAGTACTATTGTTTCACTCCGTCACCTTTTTTTTTCTTCTCGAACAAATGGAAAAAGGAAGTGACGTTTCACATACGGCTTGCCTCCAAGCAGGATTGTTCATAATCATTTTCGATTCTAACCCGTCGAAGTGCAGTTGAAATGCACTGAAACAAAGTTGCATCTTTGTAGTGAGTAAAATGGTTTTGTCTATATGATGAAATTATAATAAATAAATAATTATCGCTCTACTATCGGTATCGAACCCTCTTTGGGATTAATGCTGTGAACGTTGGAATGTAAATATTACTTTCGTTCTCATCACATCGGATATATATATATATATATATATATATATATATATATATATATATATATATGTATATATATATGTATATATATATATATATATATAGGTATCGGGTTGGGTAAATGAGATAACTAGATATTAGTGACCGTATACGTGCATGCTGGCGTGCATATGCTAGTAAGCAAATAAAGAATTACCAAATTTAGCCAATAGGTGTAGACATAATAGTGATCAATGTGATTAGACAGAAACATATGTTAATAAATACACATATACCTACGTTTGATGTTGCGACTCGAGTTTTGTTGGTTACCCAAGTCATCGGGCACAAGATATAGTTTATTGTGTGACACTATTTAGCTATGGTAATTGGCTAATTAATAAATCATAGAAATTAAAAACGGGAAATACTTAAAGAGAGAAAAAGCTAGATCGAAAGACATACTGTGCGACATTATTTTTTTTTACCAAAGAAAAATGGTTAAAAGATTTTATTTCAATTACGAAGATATTTTCTTTTAGCAGAAGACGGAAAAATTCGTAAGTGAAGCAGATTTCGGATTTTGTCAGAACTAATTAATGTTATGACGCGACAAGGGAGACAGAAATACGGGGAAGAATTGTGATTCACCACACACGTGGCAATAATAAAAATTTCGATTCAGCCAGCTGCATGTAAACAAGAGATAAATCGAAATTCGTGTATCTTAAAAACCGACGAGGAAGCCAGCCGTATGAATACAGATCTTGATATGAAACAAAAAGAATCATTGTTGTTCCCTGTTCAAACTGTTAACGACAGACCTTCTGTCGCCAAGAACGGGCATCTGAAAATGCGACAATATTAGGACACTTGATCTCAGGTGGAAACGACCACCCAGTTAAAGGTTGACTAGCAGTGATTAATGAGTCGGTAGCGATTCTGCTAAGTGGAATTTGGGTGGCTCAGGATAATATATGATAAAAAGAATTTTTAATTATGGTAATGTGGACTTCATAAAAATTCTGGCCGATAGAAAAGAATGAAAAGGGAAGATAATTTTTTTTCTGGATGATAATTTTAAGAAGGCCAGTTTAGCCACACCCATGCTGCCGAGCGATTATTGGCCGAGTGGTAGCATGGGTGATAGGCGGAGGTGAATGTATGAGAAAGAAGGAGAACTTGTTGATGCCCACTGAAGGGATTGGTATGAGATACCAATATGAGAAAGGAAGAGTTTAGGAGGATACTTATCCTCCGACCTTTCCTCACAGAAGGGGGGGAACCCCTCTAAAACAGAAAGTAATTGACTTCCAATAATGGGAAGTGATAAATTTTCCTGTCCGAAGACAAAGATAATCCTTATTGGGGATTTGGAATTATCGTAGAACCCAAACCACGTCCGGCCCCACACCGAGTTTTAGTCGACCTCCATATAAACGAACGTCCCCGGGCGTTCAAGCAGTAGCAGTTCCAGTAGGTTGAGTAGCGGTTCCAGAGGCAGTTGAGTTCGAGAGACAGCGGGCTCGGAGAATAGTGCCTCGCAGAAGCTGACCGAAAATTTCCACGTCTTTCCGACATTAGACTTCCCACCAAAAGCAAGTTTTAACGAAGATCGCCTTAGACTTCTAACCAGAAGCAAGTTTTACTGAATATCAACCAGAAGCAAGTTTTACTGAATATCAACTTACATACCAAAAGCAGTTCATTGAAAAACAAGATATCAGAACTCGCTTAAGAAAAGCAATAAGTGTCAGGAATGCATAGAAGCGGGC
The DNA here is from genome assembly GCA_964036315.1 of Acanthosepion esculentum. NCBI lineage: Eukaryota > Metazoa > Mollusca > Cephalopoda > Sepiida > Sepiidae > Acanthosepion > Acanthosepion esculentum. The sequence continues at coordinate 128,933,395 of OZ038478.1, forward strand.
TGGGAGAGAGAGAGACGCACTCCTGTATTCAACAGACATATATAAAGATAATTGTTATTTCTTAACACATTTGAACCTCTTGAATTTGTTACATCATTTTTCTTTTACATACACTTGTGCGGTATCACATTCACCCCGGATTCAGCTTGCACTACGGCCCGACGCCTGATTGATTTCGTCTACCTAAGATCAAATCACAACGTGGGTAGGTTAGACTAGAGATCAAAGCAGTCACTTCGGTGACCAGACGTTGGAGGCGAGCTGAGAACGACAAAGTTGATACCGAATCTAACCGGACACAGGGAGGTCAGTGTCACACATTGGGGCAGTGATCGACGCTCGAGTGGTTGTGGGTGTCACACAATTGGTGCTGCGACCAAGACATCGACTGCGACCACGCAGCGGTTAGTGTCACAATTGTTTATTTTTTTAAAAAAGTATGCAGATGATCGTGGGATGGACGCTGATTTATAGTTCAAAATTAAAATCGGTGTACGAGCCGAAATAAAAGTGGGCGGGAAATTAAAATTTGAATTTAAATTTAGACGGAAAGTGGGTTATCCAGGATTACATTTTAAGAGAAACAACTTTTTGTGCATGCAACTAGACATAAGTTCATTCCATTTACTTAGTAAATTGGATTATTAATATTTTTAAGATGAATAAATTTTCGTGTAAACATAGATTACACCCCACCCCACCACACCCCCCGCCTGCCTGGGAATGGATTGATTTAAGCGACAAATTCCCAATTCTCTGTGGGTGTGTAGCTAGCTGTTTTGGTACCCCAATAAAACTTAGTATACAAACACTTTAACCATAAACCTTTTCTCAAAAAATCTTCAAAAAGAACAACATTAAGTTTAGTTACAACTGCACGAGAAACCTTGATATAGCCCAACATAATCATGTAACCCTTAATCAATATTTAAGCAAAAATAATTACAACGGTAGCTATGATGATCAAGAATGCAATTGCCGAAAAGAGAACATCTGTCCTTTGAATGGCAACTGTATGCATAAATGAGTTATTTGTAAGGCCAGCATCGAGTATAATGACCAAATTAAATTTTATTTCGGGTCAACTGCTAATAATTGGAAAAAACTTTTTTTTATCATAAAATGACCCTTAACAACAAAAAATAAGCAAATGCCACAGCACTTTCTAAGTTTTATATATTGATCAAGGTTTCTAATGCAGCTGTAACTAACCTTAATATTGTTCTTGTTGAAGATTTTTTGAGAAAAGGGTTACGGTTAAAGTGTTTGAAAATTAACTGTTGAAGATATAATGTATATTTTTTATTATCTATTATTTTTTATAACTACAATTTAAAAACATTACTATTGTAGACACTTTAAAACATTGTTGATATACTCATAACGTACCTCATTTAGTGTTTTGTTTGCATTTTTGAAGATTAAAACAAAAAGAATGTTTCTTTTTTTCCAAGTTATCAGATAAGACGTTCAGCTATCTTAACACCATTTGTCGTAAGAATCACTCAAAAACACTTTCGTTTATCGAGCTAGAAAGAGAACAGGTTAAAATTGTTTCATGTCAGCCGCACTGTCTTCCCAAAGGAGTAATGGTATGAAGAAAAAGATCATTCACGCCTTCAGTAATGGTACCAACATTCATACTCTAGCTCCCATCTTCAAAGTCCATTCAAGAACCATCAAGATAATTTTAAAAAGAGGGAACAGTAGAGAGAAAAATTGAGCAGGTGGTCACAGTAGGAAGAGGGTTCATCATGTCAACTTAGAGCTAAAGAGATCAATTAGACAAGATCCAATTCGATCCATAAAATGTTTGACACGTAAGAGAGTAGTTTCAGCTATGACAGTCGAAACAGCAATGAAAAAAAGATATGCAAATGAAATCGTACATGAAACCTGTGAGGGCCCTTTTTACTCCAGGACAGAAAGTTAGAACTATAGAGAGGGCGAAGATCATCCTGAATAAGTTGGAAAATGATCCTGGAATAATATATATATATATATATATATATATATATATATATATATATATATATATATATATATCAGCTTAATCTATCCTTCATGAGCTTCCGATCCTTAGCTATGATTAATTAATGTTGAGCATGCTATTTTCATCTAAGTTCGATTTCATCACAATTCTTCTGTTATGCTCGGAGAGTAATTATACATTCTTATTGCTCAAAGTAGAGTCCAATAGTGTTCCAGTAAGATATCTTTAATCATTTCTAAGATACAACAGTTCAAACGTAATCTAACAAGTGGACAATTTTACTTTATATGATTTGGACAATTTTGATGTTACACCCGGCATATATATATATATATATATATATATATATATATATATATATATATATATATATATATATATATATATATATATTCCCTCACCTTTCCCGGTACGTTTATTTATACATATACAAGGTATATTCTATCCTTACATCTATCCTTAGTCTTGAGAAAAATGTGTTCTCGGAATATAGTGCATCACTTCAGAGTTTTCTACTTTATTATGCGTTTACCCACTCTTAAGATGTTATATGGATTAGTATATCATATATATATATATATATATATATATATATATATATATATATATATATATATATATATATATATATATACATACATATATATATATATATATATGTTATGGTCCAATATCCTCGCACCACGGTTATGATCCAAGGTTAGAACCAAGGAAGAACAACCCGAACACAAGAGTAGTAAATAACAAAGATATATTACAACAGAAATATAATACAAGAAGTTGAAGGTGTTAGTATTAACAATCAGTCTGGTTTAGAGTGAACTAATATGTCTTCACTCGTTAGATCTCAACTCATTCCTCCTAAAATAACTTTTAGAGCCATAAGAAATAACACCGAATAAAAGCCAAATGCTGTTTAAGTTTTGAGTACGAAACTGAAGTTAGCAGTTACAGCTTCGTAGAATTTCCAACGAGAGACTTCCTTAAATAAATCTTTCATAGCCAGAGATTTCCCCTGAAGAATAAAAGGCATCCAGGTTCAAATCCAGAGACACAATCTTTCTTTCGTAGGACTTCTCAATTTAGACCGCTTCTTATTAATTTCACTGTTTCACAAAATAAAAGAAACGTTTACCAACACAGATATTTGGTTGATTGTTTAACAGTATATCAACACCTCTTTAGGTTATTTAATGCCGAAATCTAAATATTTTGAACATAATTTTATGGATTCAACTAATATTGTTGATAATTTTATTATAAACAGGATTTGTTGGAAATTTTACAATATGTACTGTTGATAATTTTTATATATAAAAATGTATTTTTATACTTTCCTAGTATCTTTTTTGTTTTTTTTGGAGTTCATTATTTCCCCATATCTGGAACCCTAACAAGGGCTACAACCCCGCGTCAGAGTGGATCTGGGAAAAACAGCAATTACGTGGTAAATCTACTCTCCTCAAAGCCTCTAACCTCCTGATCAGAGGCCATACTGCTGGGTATAGTTTATCACCATATCCAGGACTCCAAGCACAAATACGTGTGCACATTAAAATTAAGTTTATAGTCATAAGAAATATACATATAAAGAGCGTTCCAATAACTTGAACCGATTTTAAATGTGAATTAAGTTTAAACATCAAATGATTTTTTTTATTTTTCTTTCAGATTTAACAACTCTAGTCTTTGGCAATTTCAACCATAGAAAGATTAACAATCAAACAATGTGTTAAATCTCAAGAGTGCAATTTGAAAAAATTGTTCGTAAGTTGAAACAAACTGGGTCGGTGGCAGATATGCAAACAGCATTTCAGTGATGAAAAGTGGGTTCTGTACGAAATTCCCAAGCGTTACAGACATTGGTTGTCTCCTCAGGATGCAAGACCGCCTATGCACCCACGTAAGATTATGCTTTGTGTCTGGTGGACAGGTCGTCAAGTGTGCAACAGGCATTGCGCCAGAAGGAGCCAACACTGGTGAATCGCAAAGGTGTGCTTTTCCTCTATGACAACGCCAGGCTGCATGTCACGCGAGTGATCAGGGATACCATACAGCAACTTGGGTGGGAGACTTTGTGCCATCCACCTTATTCACCTGACCTTGCGCCATCCGGTTACCACCACTTCCACTCTCTGGATAATCATCTTCGTTGGAAATCCTTCACCAATGAAGCAGACTTGCGCAAAGCTCTCACGGACTTCTTTGCGTCACCCCACCCCCCCCGGAGTTCTACCGCAAACTGGAGACGCGTTGGCAGAAGGTGCTGGATGCCGATGGCGATTACTTCGAAGACGAAATATAAGTTACACATACTGTGAAGCGTTTTCTTATTTTTCCTTTAAAAACGGACAGAACTATTTTGGTTACCTTGTATATCCACATTATTTATATGTATGTCTGCTTTTGAATGCGATTTATCAACATAGACGATAATCCAAAAGAAATGCTTCGTTTTTAGACTAAACTTTTACTCATTTTTCTGAGACAAGGTGTTGTTATCACTATACCTTTATTTTTTCGGAACATTTACCTCGCTTTTGTTGTTTCGGCCGTTGTTCTCTCCAAACTTCCTCAAAAGTCTGTGTCATTCAGTAACGGTCTTTGATTTACGAATTAAGCCCTTTGTTTAGTTCCATATATCCTCGTAAAGTTTAGTAATTGTTTCCATGCTCATTTCGCGGACACATTTGTAAGCGTAATGACTTACAACTTCATAGAGTGCTCGGTTGCTTTCGCTTCGCTCTAGCCTATGTTACGCATTGGTTTTTTCTTTTTATAATTTTACCTCAAGTATGGCAAGGAGTTACTGAGTGTGCAATAATATGAGAAAAACAAAAATATTATTAAGGAGAGAGATAATACTAAAATAACAGGAATTAAGAAGACAGAAAATAACAATTGACATTGGATTTAAATTTTGGAATATCAAAGTTGGTTGGAAAGCACCAATCTAGAAAAGAGTTCCACAAGTGAGAAGTGTGATAAACTCTTAGCATAGAACTTACGGTTACATCTAACAATTTCAAATGTAAAATGATGAGACCTAAGTGCCAATCTAGTACTGTGCTTCTTTGTATTATGTTCCATCCTCACCGGTTCGCAACAAGTTTAGCAAATACTTATAAAGCGGAGTTACTGTAGGTTAATTTTTAAACCTTAATCAGCGAGCAGCATCAATTGATGTTTCATTGAAGATATCATCAATTGATGATTTAAACATTTTCTAACGATACGGCGTTCATTCATTTATGATTCGAGTCTAAATGACTCATGAGATTACTAGCGTGTTCCAATAACTTAGACTAATTTTAAATGTCAATTAAGTTTAAGCGTCGTGATGTATTTTTTTTTTTTGTTTTTTTTTTCTTTCAGATTTAGCAACTTAAGTTATTGGTAATTTCAACCATGGAATGATTAACAATCAAACAACGTGTTAAAGTTCTTGAAGCCTATTACCGAAAATGGACGTTCAAATAGAAATGCATTGCGCGCATTTCGCGATTTTTTTGGTCAACATAATTGATCAACCCAGAGTGCAATTGGAAATGATGTAACGTTGTGGAGAGGTTCAATTCCTGCGCGCGATGACGAATAGGTGTCTGGATTTTCGGTCACATTCTCATGCACTGCAGCAATGTTTTCAGCTGAACGGCGTAAACGAGCACGCATTGGTGTCTTCACATCTGCCACCGACCCAGTTTGTTTGAATTTACGAACAACTTTTCCAATTGCACTCTTGAAACTTTAACACGTTTGATTGTTAATCTTTCCATGGTTGAAATTACCAAAGACTTAAGTTGTTAAATCTGAAAGAAAAAGAAAAAAATCATTAGACACCCTTTATTTATTAGGTTTCATTCATTTCCTGGAGTATTTGCCTGCATATAAAGATGCAAATATAAGCCAAATGCAGTGTTATATCTGTATACATAATTATGGCGAGAAAAGTGGCAAAAATGGTAATAAAGATTGCACATCTTCAGTGTACATGAAATGTTGCAAGGAATATTCTGCGAAAATATATTTGATTTTGGAACTTAACATTTGTTTTTTTTCTCTTGTTTCTTTCATTTTATAGCCAGACTGGTTAAACTATCATTTTTATAGCATTTTTATGTATAAAGCGGGAATAAGTATAAAAATAGTATTTAAAAAATAAAATTTAAAAAGCAATTATCTCTTTCTTCCCGTTCACTGTGAACGCGTGTGCATTTAATCTTGCGATTTGAAGTTCTACAAACTAGTCACACAGATATTTCACCCCAACCAAGGCAGGAATGCTACTTGTACTCAGGGGTTTACAAGGGGGTGAAAGTGAGAGGAAAGACTGGGAACGGGGAAGGGTAAGGAAAGGATAAAGTCAACAGAATATAGCGGTTGATGCTGCATTTAAATTTTTGAAGATTGTAGTTATCAGTAAGAGGAAGAGAGTTCCACAGTCGGGAAGGGCGAGAAAAGAAACTGTTGGAGTATAATTGGCAGTTATAACTATTTCGACAGTAAAAGGGTGGGACCTAGATGCCAGTTTAGTAGCACGCTTAAAATCATGTAGTCGGAGTTCTGTGTAGTACTTTTGCTTATAACAGAGTCCTCCAAACTTATGACTTTACACCAAGCTATGCTTAGCCTATTAAATAACTTCTTTAAGAAGTCCTATCCTTTTCCATTTACGCTTTTGAAATAACTTGCCCGGATATCTCTCTTTCGTATTATTAACGATAAACCTTTGACTCATTCTCCACGCGATGGAAGAGGGTACATCTTACTCCAACTTATTGTACCGATTACTGCAGATTATTCGTTTCCCTTTTCTTTTATTTTTTCTTTTTTTTATTTGCACGGTGGTAAATTACCGTTTTGTTTACTGCTGGTGAAAAAGAATTCCGATGCAAATGACAGTAAACATTGAAACGCATATGTCGGAGTGGGCAGGTGTCCATGATAAAGCCCCGGTTCAAATGTCAAACGAACCGCATATCACAAATTGGGTACAGTCTGTTTGGAAAGGTCAGGCAGATGTTTCTAGCGAGCAGAAATATCGGAACTGAATCCCGAAAGAAATGTGACGTTCATATTACGTTTTACCAGGGGCCTTTTACAGTAAAGTACCTCAACAACAGGCTCTTCGGTAAGGTCATCAGGCAAGTGTCTATTAAAGTTACATAATCGTAATTAGGGCAAATAAAAAAAGTAATGCTTTAGAATAAGTGACTTCTTTTATATTCGGTGTTCCTTCAGAACGTGGACGGTTATAGCTCTCCACAACTTCCTATCTGTTCTTTTGGCTTTCTGTCTGAGTTTCTGAGATGAGGTGTTATCATTATTTGTACTATTTACAAACGGAGTATTGCCCTCATCAAGTTGACAGTATCGTAACTTTTCGACTGATGTGCCTTTCAGTTATTGTCATAGTAATTGTGAGTTCAATCCCTGGGCCGGGCAGTGTGTACTTGAACTCAATGGAAAACTGTTATGGTCCAAGTTAGGACCATGAAAGAACAACACGAACACAAGAGTAGAAATAACGAAGATACGAGGGTCATTCAATAAGTAAGTTGAATTTTTCATTATAAGGACTTCTAATACAGATAGAAGCTTACTCTTTTTTTAATTTTTTTGTTTTACTTCTTTTTCACATGGATTTAATTTCTTTTGCAGATTAAAAAAATCTTTGAGAATTTTGGCGATTAACAAAGATGGCCGACCAAGAAGCATGCTCCAGGATTGAACAGTGGTTAGTTATCAAGATTTTGGTTGCTGAAGGGTGCAAACCAGTTGAAATTCATAGGAGAATGTCAATTGTGTATGGTGCCACATGTTTCAGCCAAAAAATGTCTACAACTGGGCTAACTTGTTTAAAGAAGAACGGAGCAGTGTTGAGGATGAAGACAGACCTGGGAGGCCTACAGTCGTGAGGTCTCCTGAGGGGATCGAATCAGTCAATGACCTCATTCAGTCTGACAGAAGGGTGACAGTGGATGACATTGCAAGGACTTTGTGCTTATCTGTTTGGACAAACGCAGGGGTCATCAGTCAGAAGGAGTCATCTTGCATCATAACAACGCAAGACCTCACACAGCAGCCCAAACGGTGCAGACCATCAACGTGCTGGGCTGTGAACTGCTCCCTCATCCTCCTTACAGCCCCTTCAGATTTTCACCTTTTTGGTCCCTTGAAAGCGTTCACGAGAGGCACGAAATTTAAAAGTGACGATGAAGTCAAAAGTGTTGTGAGCGACTGGCTGAGACATCAGTCCAAAGATTTTTACGCTGAGGGAATACGGAAGCTTGTGCACAGATGGGAAAAGTGTGTGACAATGCTGCGAGACTACGTTGAAAAAAAAGTAAGCATCTATCTGTATTAGAAGTCCTTATACTGAAAAATTCACCTTATTTATTGAATGACCCTCGTATATTACACGGAATAATAATACAAGATGTGGAAGGTGTTAGTATGACTGTCAGTCTGGTTTGGAGTGAACTACTATCGGATCGACTCGATTCGTCCCTCTCTCTTCAGAGGCGTAGTATAAATAGTGTTAGGAAGAGTTCATTCTGTATTTATAGGTAAGGGCCCATAACAGAAACAGAGCGAACAATAACGGAACTGTACTAAACATAACTAGAGAAGATATCCCTAAACATGTGCAGTGATACAAGAACAGTCTATCCCCATAGATTAATTCAGTTCAGAATTCCTTGTAGGTTACCCAGATGGGAATATATCTAATGAAGGCCGAACGGCTGAAATATTATGATAACAACAACAAAGATTAGGATGATAATTCGCGTGTAAATAACTTTTAGCTCTTTACCATCCAATTTTGTCATGCGATCTTCTCGCAGAAACTCGTGCGGTACCTTATTCACTGTTTCACTCGAATCTAAAATATGTTCTGTGAGTGTTAATTTCTCTAGGCCAACTTTCCTCATGTCTTTTCATATTGTAAGTGTCCTTTTAGTTCTTATTTCTCTAAAGACGTCTTCGTTGCTTCGTTTAGTCACCAGCTATTGGTAAATATCAGGACAGTCTTGGTCCTATAGCCTTGGTTGACGACTAGTACTTGGTTGAGGGCTCTTCCACCGGATATGTGAATAGAACCACTTTCTTATTAAATGTATCAAAGTTTATCATGATTTAGTAATAAAAAATCTTTTATAGAAATCCTACTATAGCACGATAGATAGAAGGCTCGCCATCAGACTAATTTGCAGGACGCCTGTTCGAGACAAACTTAACTGGACACCGATCTGAAACCGTATCAAGCAAGATAGCCCAGTAGAGGAGTAATTCTTTACCAATTTCGATGCTTATTGGGTACATTTGTAGCAGTGTACCAGTCTAACTTAAACTCCGTAAATACCTACACACCCTGGTGTGGAGCAACGGACAACAAACTAGTCTTAGAAATTTTAACTGCTTATATACATATATTCTTTCCGAGAGCTACAAACATACAGCCTTGTACCATATTAAGCTTAGTCAGAATTTAAAGATCATCCCATAATTTGATACTAGGTCTATCAAATGAAAAAATGTTTTCCAGGTTTCTTGGCAAAGTTTTCATTATCTAAACACACAGACACAAACATGCACATACACACACAAACACAGACACACACGCACACAGACACAGACACAGACACACACACACACACTTGTTTGTTTGTTTGTTTGTTTGGGGTTTTATGGCATATCAACCACTATGGGTTATTTAATGCCAGATCCAGTATTGACTAGATATATCAAAAACTTATAGTTGGCAACATCATTGTTTCAAAAACGTATACCTGGCAACATCAGTGGTTCAAAAACGTATTGCTGGCAACATCATTGTTTCAAAAACGTATAGGTAGCAACATCATTGTGTCAAAAAAATTATAGCTGGCAACATCATTGTATCAAAAACGTATAGCTGGAAACATCATTGTTTAAAAACGTATAGCTGGCAACTATTTCAAAAACATATAGCTGGCAACATCATTCAATCATAAAAAAATGTATCCCTGGGAAAATCATTGAATCACAAACGTATAGTTGGCAAAATCATTGTTTCAAAAACGAATAGCAGTAAACAACATTGTTTCAAAAACGTATAGCTAGCAACTGTTTCAAAAACGTATAGCTGGCAACAGTTTCAAAAACGTAGAGCTGGCAACAGCCTTGTTTCATAAAAAAATTTATCCCTGGCAACATCATTGTTTAAAAAACGAATAGTTGGCAAAATCATCGTTTCAAAAACGTATAGTTGGCAACATCATTGTTTCAAAAACGTATAGCTGGCAACTGTTTCAAAAACGTATAGCTGGCAACATCATTGTTTCAAAAACGAATAGTTGGCAAAATCATCGTTTCAAAAACGTATAGCTGGCAACACCATTGTTTCAAAAACGTATAGCTGGCAACATCATTGTTTCAAAACGTATAGCTGGGAAGCGTTTCAAAAACGTATAGTTGGCAACACCATTGTTTCATAAAAAAATGTATCCCTGGCAACAACATTGTTTCAAAAACGTAAAGTTGGCAAAGTCATTGTTTCAAAAACGTATAGCTGGCAACATCATTGTTTCTAAAACGTATAGCTGGCAACATCAATGTTTCAAAAACGTGTAGCTGGCAGCAATATAGTTTCAAAAACGTATAGCTGGGAACATCATTGTTTCATAAAAAAATGTATCAGTGGAAACATCATTGTTACAAAAACGTTTCACTGGCAACATCATTGTTTAAAAACGTATAGCTGGCAGTATCATTGTTTAAAAACATATAGCTGGTAACTGTTTCAAAAACGTATAGCTAGCAACATCATTGTTTCATAAAAAAATGTATCCCTGGCAAAATCATTGTTTCAAAAACGTATAGCTGCCAACAACATTGTTTCAAAAACGTATAGCTGGCAATATCATTGTTTCAAAAACGTATAGTTGGCAATATCATTGTTTCAAAAAAATGTATCCCTAGCAACACCATTATTTCAAAAACGTATAGTTGGCAACTGTTTCAAAAACGTATAGCTGGCAACATCATTGTATCAAAAGAATGTATCCGTGGCAACATCATCGTTTCAAAAACGTATAGTTGGCAACATCATTGATTCAAAAACGAATAGCGGGAAACATATTGTTTCAAAAACGTATAGCTGGCAACATCATTGTTTCAAAGACGTATAGCTGGGAACAGTTTCAAAAAATTATAGTTGGCAAAATCATTGCTTCAAAAAAGGTATAGCTGGAAACATCATTGTTCCAAAAAGGTATAGCTGGCAATATCATCGTTTCAAAAAGGTATAGTTGGCAACATCATTGTCCAAAAACGTATAGCTGGCAACATCAATGTTTAAAAACGTATAGCTGGCAACATCATTGTTTCAAAAACGTATAGTTGGCAACATCATTGTTTAAAAAACGTATAGTTAGCAACATAATTGTTTCAAAAACTTATAGATGGCAACATCATTGTTTTAAAAACGTATAGTTGGCAGCATCATTGTTTCAAAAACATATAGCTGGCAATATCATTGTTTCAAAAATGTATAGCTGGCAACATCATTGTTTCAAAAACGTATAGCTGGCAACATCATTGTGTCAAGAAAATTATAGCTGGAAACATCATTGTATCAAAAACGTATAGATGGCAATATCATTGTTTAAAAACGTATAGCTGGCAACTGTTTCAAAAACATAGCTGGCAACCACATTCAATCATAAAAAAATGTATCCCTGGCAAAATCATTGAATCACAAACGTATAGTTGGCAAAATCATGGTTTCAAAAACGAATAGCAGTAAACAACATTGTTTCAAAAACGTATAGCTAGCAACTGTTTCAAAAACGTATAGCTGGCAACAGTTTCAAAAACGTAGAGCTGGCAACAGCATTGTTTCATAAAAAAATCTATGCCTGGCAACATCATTGATTCAAAAACGAATAGTTGGCAAAATCATCGTTTCGGAAACGTATAGCTGGCAACATCATTGATTCAAAAACGTATAGCTGGCAACTGTTTCAAAAACGTATAGCTGGCAAGAGTATTGTTTCATAAGAAAATGTATACCTGGCAACATCATTGTTTCAAAAACGTATAGTTGGAAAAATCATCGTTTCAAAAACGTATGGCTGGCAACACCATTGTTTCAAAAACGTATAGCTGGCAACATCATTGTTTCAAAAACGTATAGCTAGCAACTATTTCAAAAACGTATAGCTGGCAACAGTTTCAAAAACGTAGAGCTGGCAACAGCATTGTTTCATAAAAAAATCTATGCCTGGCAACATCATTGTTTCAAAAACGTATAGTTGGCAAAATCATCGTTTCAAAAACGTATAGCTGGCAAAACCATTGTTTCAAAAACGTATAGCTGGCAACATCATTGTTTCAAAAACGTATAGTTAGCAAAATCATTGCTTCAAAAAAATATAACCTGGTAACATCATTTATTCAAAAACGTATAGCTGGCTTCTGTTTCAAAAACGTAAAGCTGGCAAAATCATTGTTTCAAAAACGTATAGCTAGAAACATCATTGTTTCAACAACGTATAGTTGGCAACATCATTGTTTCAAAAACGTATAGTTGGCAACATCATTGTTTCACGAACGTATAGCTGGCAACATCATTGTTTCAAAAACGTATCGCTGGGAACACCATTGTTTCAAAAACGTATAGCTGGCAACATCATTGTTTCAAAAACGTAAAGCTGGCAACACCATTGTTTAAAAACGTATAGCTGGCAACGGTTTCAAAAAAGTATAGCTGGAAACATCATTCCTTCAAACAACGTATAGCTGGCAACATCATTGTTTCAAAAACCGATAGTTGGCAACATCATTGTTTCAGAAACGTTTAGCTGGCAACATGATTGATTCAAAAACATATCGCTGGCAACTATTACGAAAACTTATAGTTGGCAACATCATTCTTTCAAAAAGGTATAGTTGGTAACATCATAGTTTCAAAAACGTATAGCAGGAAACATCATTGTTCCAAAAACGTATAGCTGGCAACATCATTGTTTCAAAAACGTATAGTTCGCAACAGCATTTTTTCAAAAACTTATAGCTGGCAAAATCATTGTATCAAAAACGTATATTTGGCAACACCATTGTCTCAAAAACGTAAAGCTGGCAACATCATTGTTTCAAAAACGTATAGTTGGCAACATCATTGTTTCAAAAACAAATAGTTGACAACATCATTGTTTCAAAAACGTATAGCAGTCAACATCATCGTTTCACAAACCTATAGCTGGCAACTGTTTCAGAAAAGTATAGCTGGAAACATCATTGTTTCAAAAACGTAAAGCTGGCAACATCATTGTTTCAAAAACGTATAGTTGGCAACATCATTGTTTCAAAAACCAATAGTAGGAAACATCATTGTTTCAAAAGCGTATAGCTGGCAACATCATTGTTTCAAAAACGTATAGCTGGCAACATCATTGTTTCCAAAACGTATAGCTGGCAACATCATAGTTTCAAAAAAATATAGTTGGCAAGATCAGTGTTTGAAAAATATATAGTTGGCAACATCATTGTTTCAAAACGTATAGCTGGCAACTGTTTCCAAAACGTATAGCTGGCAACATCATTGTTTCAAAAACGTAGAGCTGGCAACATCATTGTTTCAACAACGTATAGTTGGCAACACCATTGTTTCAAAAACGTATACTTGGCAACATAATTGTTTAAAAAATGTATAGAAGGCAACTGTTTCAAAAACGTATAGTTGGCAACATCATTGTTTCAAAAAAATATAGTGGGCAACGTCACTGTTTCAAAAACGTATAGCTGGGAACATCATTGTTTCAAGAAAGTATAGCTGGCAACATCATTGTTTCAAAAACGTAGGGCTGGCAACATCATTGTTTCAAAAACGTAGGGCTGGCAACATCATTGTTTCAAAAACTTATAGATGGCAACATCATTGTTTCAAAAACATATAGTTGGCAACACCATTGTTTCAAGAAAGTATAGTTGGCAACATCATTGTTTCAAAAATATATAGAAGGCAACTGTTTAAAAAAAGTATAGTCGGACACATCATTGTTTCAAAAACGTATAGCTCTCAACATCATTCTTTCAAAAACGTATAGTTGGCAACATCATTGTTTCAGAAACGTTAAGCTGGCAACATCATTGATTCAAAAACATATCGCTGCAACTGTTACAAAAACGTATAGTTGGCAACATCATTCTTTCAAAAAGGTATAGTTGGTAACATCATAGTTTCAAAAACGTATAGCAGGAAACATCATTGTTCCAAAAACGTATAGCTGGCCACTATTTGAAAAACGTATAGCTGGTAACATCATTGTTTCAAAAACGTATAGTTCACAAAAGCATGTTTTCAAAAACGTATAGTTGTCAACATCATTGTTTCTCAAACGTATAGCTGGAAAAATTTCCAAAAACGTAAGCTGGCAACATCATTGTTTCAAAAACGTATAGCTGGCAACATCATTGTTTCAAAAACGTAGACTTGGCAACGTCATTGTTTCAAAAAACCTATAGTTGGTAACATCATTGTTTCAAAAACGTGAGCTGGCAACGTCATTGTTTCGAAAACGTATAGCTGGCAACTGTTTCAAAAACTGATAGCTGGCAACATCATTGTTTCAAAAACCTACAGTTGGAAACATCATTGTTTCAAAAAGGTATAGATGGTAACATCATTGTTTCAAAAACGTATAGCTGGCAACATCATTGTTTCAACAACGTATAGTTGGCAACACCATTGTTTCAAAAACGTATAGTTGGGAACATAATTCTTTAAAAAATGTATAGAAGGCAACTGTTTCAAAAACGTATAGTTGGCAACATCATTGTTTCAAAAACAAATAGACAACATCATTGCTTCAAAAACGTATAGCTGGCAAAATCTGCGTTTCAAAACTTATAGTACGCAACATCATTCTTTCAAAAACGTATAGCAGTCAACACCATCGTTTCACAAACTGGCAACTGTTTCAGAAAAGGATAGCTGGCAACATCATTGTTTCAAAAACGTATAGCTGGCAACATCATTGTTTCAAAAACGTATAGTTGGCAACATCATTGTTTCAAAAACCAATAGTTGGCAACATCATTGTTTCAAAAACGGATATCTGTCAACATCATTGTTTCGAAAACGTATAGCTGGCAACATCATTGTTTCCAAAACGTATAGCTGGCAACATCATTGTTTCAAAAAGCTATAGTTGGCAACATCAGTGTTTGAAAAATATATAGTTGGCAACATCATTGTTTCAAAAACGTATAGTTGGCAACATCGTTGTTTCATAAACGTATAGCTGGCCACATCATTGTTTCAAAAACGTAGAGCTGGCAACATCATTGTTTCAACAACGTATAGTTGGCAACATCATTGTTTCAAAAAACTATAGTGGACAACATCATTGTTTCAAAAACGTATAGCTGGGAACATCATTGTTTCAAAAAAGTATATCTGGCAACATCATTGTTTCAAAAACGTAGAGCTGGCAACATCATTGTTTCAAAAACTTATAGCTGGCAACATCATTGTTTCAAAAACGTATAGTTGGCAACATCATTGTTTCAAGAAATTATAGTTGGCAACATCATTGTTTCAAAAATATATAGAAGGCAACTGTTTCAAAAAAGTATAGTCGGAAACATCATTGTTTCAAAAACGTATAGCTCTCAACATCATTGTTTCAAAAACGTATAGTTGGCAACATCATTGTTTCAAAAACTTTTAGCTGGCAACATCATTGATTCAAAAACATATCACTGGCAACTGTTACAAAAACGTATAGTTGGCAACATCATTCTTTCAAAAAGGTATAGTTGGTAACATCATAGTTTCAAAAACGTATAGCAGGAAACATCATTGTTCCAAAAAGGTATAGCTGGACACTTTTTGAAAAACGTATAGCTGTCAACATCGTTGTTTCTCAAACGTATAGCTGGCAACAGTTCCAAAAACGTAAGCTGGCAACATCATTGTTTCAAAAACATATAGCTGGCAACATCATTGTTTCAAAAACGTAGAGTTGGCAACATCATTGTTTCAAAAACCTATAGGTGGCAACATCATTGTTTCAAAAACGTGAGCTGGCAACGTCATTGTTTTGAAAACGTATAGCTGGCAACTGTTGCAAAAACTGATAGCTGGCAACATCATTGTTTCAAAAACCTACAGTTGGAAACATCATTGTTTCAAAAAGGTATAGATGGTAACATCATTGTTTCAAAAACGTAGAGCTGTCAACATCATTGTTTCAACAACGTATAGTTGGCAACACCATTGTTTCAAAAACGTATAGTTGGCAACATAATTCTTTAAAAAATGTATACAAGGCAACTGTTTGAAAAACGTATAGTTGGCAACATCATTGTTTCAAAAACAAATAGACAACATCATTGATTCAAAAACCTATAGCTAGCAAAATCATCGTTTCAAAACTTATAGTACGCAACATCATTCTTTCAAAAACGTATAGCAGTCAACACCATCGTTTCACAAACTGTCAACTGTATCAGAAAAGTATAGCTGGCAACATCATTGTTTCAAAAACGTATAGCTGGCAACATCATTGTTTCAAAAACGTATATCTGTCAACACCATTGTTTCGAAAACGTATATCTGTCAACATCATTGTTTCCAAAACGTATAGCTGGCAACATCATTGTTTCAAAAAGCTATAGTTGGCAACATCAGTGTTTAAAAAATTTATAGTTGGCAACATCATTGTTTCAAAAACGTAGAACTGGCAACATCATTGTTTCAACAACGTATATTTGGCAACATCATTGTTTCAAAAAACTATAGTGGGCAACATCATTGTTTCAAAAAAGTATATCTGGCAACATCATTGTTTCAAAAACGTAGAGCTGGCAACATCATTGTTTCAAAAACGTATAGTTGGCAACATCATTGTTTCAAGAAAGTATAGTTGGCAACATCATTGTTTCAAAAATATATAGAAGGCAACAGTTTCAAAAAAGTATAGTCGGAAACATCATTGTTTCAAAAACGTATAGCTCTCACTCAACATCATTGTTTCAAAAACGTATAGTTGGGAACATCATTGTTTCAGAAACGTTTAGCTGGCAACATCATTGATTCAAAAACATATCGCTGGCAACTGTTACAAAAACGTATAGTTGGCAACATCATTCTTTCAAAAAGGTATAGTTGGTAACATCATAGTTTCAAAAACGTATAGCAGGAAACATCATTGTTCCAAAAACGTATACCTGGCCACATTTTGAAAAACGTATAGCTGTCAACATCATTGTTTCTCAAACGTATAGCTGGAAACAGTTCCAAAAACGTAAGCTAGCAACATCATTGTTTCAAAAACATATAGCTGGCAACATCATTGTTTCAAAAACGTAGAGTTGGCAACATCATTGTTTCAAAAACCTATAGTTGGCAACATCATTGTTTCAAAAACGTGGGCTGGCAACGTCATTGTTTCGAAAACGTATAGCTGTCAACTGTTTCAAAAACATATAGCTGGCAACATCATTGTTTCAAAAACGTATATCTGGCAACATCATTGTTTCAAAAAGGTTTGACTGGCAACATCATTGTTTCAAAAAAATATAACCTGGCAACATCATTGTTTCAAAAATGTATACCTGGCAACGGTTTCAAAAACCAATAGTTGGCAACATCATTGTTTCAAAAACGTATAGCTGGCAACATCATTGTTTCGAAAACGTATAGCTGGCAACATCATTGTTTCCAAAACGTATAGCTGGCAACATGATTGTTTCAAAAAACAATAGTTGGCAACATCAGTGTTTGAAAAATATATAGTTGGCAATATCATTGTTTCAAAAACGTATAGCTTGCAACTGTTTCCAAAACGTATACTTGGCAACATCATTGTTTCAAAAAACTATAGTGGGAAACATCATTGTTTCAAAAACATATAGCTGGGAACATCATTGTTTCAAAAAAGTATAGCTGGCAACATCATTGTTTCAAAAACGTAGAGCTGGCAACATCATTGTTTCAAAAACTTATAGCTGGCAACATCATTGTTTCAAAAATGTATAGTTGGCAACACCATTGTTTCAAGAAAGTATAGTTGGCAACATCATTGTTTCAAAAATATATAGAAGGCAACTCTTTCAAAAAAGTATAGTCGGCAACGTCGTTGTTTCAAAAACGTATAGCTCTCAACATCATTGTTTCAAAAACGTAGAGTTGGCAACATCATTGTTTCAAAAACCTATAGTTGGCAACATCATTGTTTCAAAAACGTGAGCTGGCAACGTCATTGTTTCGAAAACGTATAGCTGGCAACTGTTTCAAAAACTGATAGCTGGCAACATCATTGTTTCAAAAACCTACAGTTGGAAACATGTTTGTTTCAAAAAGGTATAGATGGCAACATCATTGTTTCAAAAACATATAGCTGGCAACATCATTGTTTCAAAAACGTATAGCTGGGAACATCATTGTTTCAAAAATATTTGACTGGCAACATCATTGTTTCAAAAAAATATAACCTGCCAACATCATTGTTTCAAAAATGTATACCTGGCAACGGTTTCAAAAACGTATAGTTGGCAACATCATTGTTTCAAAAACGTATAGCTGGCAACTGTTTCATAAACATATAGCTGGCAACATCATTGCTTCAAAAACCTATAGCTGGCAACATCATTGTATCAAAAACGTATAGCTGGCAACATCATTGTTTCTCAAACGTATAGCTGGAAACAGTTCCAAAAACGTAAGCTAGCAACATCATTGTTTCAAAAACATATAGCTGGCAACATCATTGTTTCAAAAACGTAGAGTTGGCAACATCATTGTTTCAAAAACCTATAGTTGGCAACATCATTGTTTCAAAAACGTGAGCTGGCAACGTCATTGTTTCGAAAACGTATAGCTGTCAACTGTTTCAAAAACTGAAAGCTGGCAACATCATTGTTTCAAAAACCTACAGTTGGAAACATCATTGTTTCAAAAAGGTATAGATGGCAACATCATTGTTTCAAAAACATATAGCTGGCAACATCATTGTTTCAAAAACGTATATCTGGCAACATCATTGTTTCAAAAAGGTTTGACTGGCAACATCATTGTTTCAAAAAAATATAACCTGGCAACATCATTGTTTCAAAAATGTATACCTGGCAACGGTTTCAAAAACCAATAGTTGGCAACATCATTGTTTCAAAAACGTATAGCTGGCAACATCATTGTTTCGAAAACGTATAGCTGGCAACATCATTGTTTCCAAAACGTATAGCTGGCAACATGATTGTTTCAAAAAACAATAGTTGGCAACATCAGTGTTTGAAAAATATATAGTTGGCAATATCATTGTTTCAAAAACGTATAGCTTGCAACTGTTTCCAAAACGTATACTTGGCAACATCATTGTTTCAAAAAACTATAGTGGGAAACATCATTGTTTCAAAAACATATAGCTGGGAACATCATTGTTTCAAAAAAGTATAGCTGGCAACATCATTGTTTCAAAAACGTAGAGCTGGCAACATCATTGTTTCAAAAACTTATAGCTGGCAACATCATTGTTTCAAAAATGTATAGTTGGCAACACCATTGTTTCAAGAAAGTATAGTTGGCAACATCATTGTTTCAAAAATATATAGAAGGCAACTCTTTCAAAAAAGTATAGTCGGCAACGTCGTTGTTTCAAAAACGTATAGCTCTCAACATCATTGTTTCAAAAACGTAGAGTTGGCAACATCATTGTTTCAAAAACCTATAGTTGGCAACATCATTGTTTCAAAAACGTGAGCTGGCAACGTCATTGTTTCGAAAACGTATAGCTGGCAACTGTTTCAAAAACTGATATCTGGCAACATCATTGTTTCAAAAACCTACAGTTGGAAACATGTTTGTTTCAAAAAGGTATAGATGGCAACATCATTGTTTCAAAAACATATAGCTGGCAACATCATTGTTTCAAAAACGTATAGCTGGGAACATCATTGTTTCAAAAATGTTTGACTGGCAACATCATTGTTTCAAAAAAATATAACCTGCCAACATCATTGTTTCAAAAATGTATACCTGGCAACGGTTTCAAAAACGTATAGTTGGCAACATCATTGTTTCAAAAACGTATAGCTGGCAACTGTTTCATAAACATATAGCTGGCAACATCATTGCTTCAAAAACCTATAGCTGGCAACATCATTGTATCAAAAACGTATAGCTGGCAACATCATTGTTTCAAAACGTATAGATGGCAAATGTTTCATAAACATATAGCTGGCAACATCATTGCTTCAAAAACGTATAGTACGCAACATCATTCTTTCAGAAACTTATAGCAGTCAACACCATAGTTTCACAAATCTCTAGCTGGCAACTGTTTCAGAAAAGTATAGCTGGCAACATCATTGTTTCAAAAACGTAAAGCTGGCACCATCATTGTTTCAACAACGTATAGTTGGCAACACCATTGTTTCAAAAACGTATAGTTGGCAACATAATTCTTTAAAAAATGTATAGAAGGCAACTGTTTCAAAAACGTATAGTTGGCAACATCATTGTTTCAAAAACAAATAGACAACATCATTGATTCAAAGACCTATAGCTAGCAAAATCATCGTTTCAAAACTTATAGTACGCAACATCATTCTTTCTAAAACGTATAGCAGTCAACACCATCGTTTCACAAACTGTCAACTGTATCAGAAAAGTATAGCTGGCAACATCATTGTTTCAAAAACGTATAGCTGGCAACATCATTGTTTCAAAAACGTATATCTGTCAACACCATTGTTTCGAAAACGTATATCTGTCAACATCATTGTTTCCAAAACGTATAGCTGGCAACATCATTGTTTCAAAAAGCTATAGTTGGCAACATCAGTGTTTAAAAAATTTATAGTTGGCAACATCATTGTTTCAAAAACGTATAGCTGGCAACTGTTTCATAAACATATAGCTGGCAACATCATTGCTTCAAAAACCTATAGCTGGCAACATCATTGTATCAAAAACGTATAGCTGGCAACATCATTGTTTCAAAACGTATAGATGGCAAATGTTTCATAAACATATAGCTGGCAACATCATTGCTTCAAAAACGTATAGTACGCAACATCATTCTTTCAGAAACTTATAGCAGCCAACACCATAGTTTCACAAATCTCTAGCTGGCAACTGTTTCAGAAAAGTATAGCTGGGAACATCATTGTTTCAAAAACGTAAAGCTGGCAACATCATTGTTTCAAAAACGTATAGTTGGCAACATCATTGTTTCAAAAACCAATAATTGAAAACATCATTGCTTCACAAACCTATAGCTGGCAACATCATTGATTTGAAAACGTATAGCTGGCAACATCATTGTTTCAAACGTATAGCTGGCAACTATCTCAAAAACATATAGCTGGAAAGATCATTATTTCAAAAACGTATAGCTGTCATCATCATCGTTTCATAAACGTATAGTTCGCAACATCATTGTTTCAAAAACGTATAGTTGGCAACAGCTTTGTTTCAAAAACGAATAGCTGGCAATTATCATTGTTTCAAAATAGTATAGCTGGCAACATCATTGTTTCAAAAACGTATAGTTGGCAACATCATTGTTTCAAAAACCTATAGTTGGCAACATCATTGTTTCAAAAACGTATAGCTGGCCACTATTTCAAAAACATATAGCTGGCAACATCATTGTTTTAAAAACGTATTGTTGGCAACACAATTGTTTCAAAAACGTATAGTTGGCAACATAATTGTTTAAAAAATGTATAGAAGGCAACTGTTTCAAAAACGTATAGTTGGCAACATCATTTTTTCCAAAACGTATAGCTGGCAACATCATTGTTTCCAAAAAGTATATATGGCAACATCAT
This sequence comes from Acanthosepion esculentum, assembly GCA_964036315.1. Classification (NCBI taxonomy): domain Eukaryota; kingdom Metazoa; phylum Mollusca; class Cephalopoda; order Sepiida; family Sepiidae; genus Acanthosepion; species Acanthosepion esculentum. Next base: position 128,955,212 of record OZ038478.1, read on the forward strand.
TGTTTCAAAAACGTATAGTTGGCAACATCATTGTTTCAAAAACGTATAGCTGGCAACATTATTGTTTCATAAACGTATAGTTGGCAAAAGCATTGTTTCAGAAACGTATAGCTGGAAACTTCATTGATTCAAAAACGTAACGCTGGCAACTGTTTCAAAAACGTAAAGTTGGAAACATCATTATTTCAACAACGTATAGTTGGCAACATCATTGTTTCAACAACGTATAGTTGGCAACACCATTGTTTCAAAAACGTATAGTTGGTAATTGTTTAAAAAATATATAGAATGCAACTGTTTCAAAAACATTTAGCTGGCAACATCAATGTTTCAAAAACGTTTACCTGGCAACATCATTGTTTCAAAAACCTATAGTTGGCAACATCATTGCTTCAAATACGTATAGCTTGGAACATCATTGTTTCAAAAACGTATAGCTGCAAACATCATTTATTCAAAAACGTATAGCTGACAACTGTTTCAAAAACATATAGCTGGAAAGATCATTATTTCAAAAACGTATAGCTGGCAACATCATCGTTTCAAAAACGTATAGTTCGCAACATCATTGTTTCAAAAACGTATAGTTGGCAACAGCTTTGTTTCAAAAACGAATAGCTGGCAATTATCATTTTTTCAAAATAGTATAGCTGGCAACATCATTGTTTCAAAAACGTATAGTTGGCAACATCATTGTTTCAAAAACCTATAGTTGGCAACATCATTGTTTCAAAAACGTATAGCTGGCCACTATTTCAAAAACGTGTAGCTGGCAACATCATTGCTTCAAAAACCTATAGCTGGCAACATCATCGTTTCAAAAACGTATAGTACGCAACATCATTCTTTCAAAAACGTATAGCAGTCAACATCATTGTTTCACAAACCTATAGCTGGCAACGGTTTCAGAAAAATATAGCTGGCAACATCATTGTTTCAAAAACGTATAGTTGGCAACATCATCGTTTCAAGAATATATAGTTGGCAACATCAGTTTCAAAAACTTATAGTTGGCAACATCATTGTTTCAAAAACATATAGCTGGAAACGTCATTGTTTCCAAAAATATAGTTGGCAACATCAGGGATTCAAAAATCTATAGTAGACAACATCATTGTTTCAAAAACGTATACCTGGCAACGGTTTCAAAAACGTATAGTTGGCAACATCATTTTTTCATAAACGTATAGCTGGCAACATCATTGTTTCGGAAACGTATAGCTGGCAACATCATTATTTCGAAAACGTATAGCTGGCAACATCATTTTTTCAAAAACGTATAGTTGGCATCACCATTGTTTCAAAAACGTATAGCTGGCAACATCATTGTTTAAAAAAACTATAGTTTACAAAATGAGTGTTTGAAAAATGTATAGATGGCAACATCATTGTTTCAAAAAAATATAGCTGGCAACATCATTGTTTCAGAAACGTATAGCTGGCAACATCATTGTTTCAAAAACGTTTGACTGACAACATCATTGTTTCAAAAAAATATAACCTGGCAACATCATTGTTTCAAAAACGTATAACTGGTAACGGTTTCAAAAACGTACAGTTGGCCACATCATTGTTTCATAAACGTATAGCTGGCAACATCATTGTTTAAAAAGCGTATAGCTGGCAACATCATTGTTTCGAACACGTATAGCTGGCAACATCATTGTTTCAAAAACGTATAGCTGCCAACATCATCGTTTAAAAAAACTATAGTTGACAACATCAGTGTTTGAAAAATATATAGATGGCAACATCATTTTGTCAAAAACATATAGCTGGCAAAATCATTGTTTCAAAAACTTATAGCTGGCAATATCATTGTTTCAAAAACATTTTACTGGCAACATCATTGTTTCAAAAAAATATAACCTGTCAACATCATTGTTTCATAAACGTATAGCTGGCAACATCATTGTTTCAAAAACGTAGAGCTGGCAACATCATTGTAAAACAACGTATAGTTGGCAACACCATTGTTTCAAAAACGTATAGCTGGCAACATCATTGTTTCAAAAACGTATAGCTGGCAACATCATTGTTTCAAAAACGTAGAGCTGGCAACATCATTGTTTCAAAAACTTATAGCTGGCAACATCATTGTTTCAAAAACGTATAGTTGGCAACACCATTGTTTCAAAAACGTATAGTGGGCAACATCCTTGTTTCAAAAATATATAGAAGGCAACTGTTTCAAAAAAGTATAGTCGGCAACATCATTGTTTCATAAACGTATAGTTGGCAACATCATTGTTTCAGAAACATTTACCTGGCAACATCATTGATTCAAATACGTATAGTTGGCAACATCATTGTTTCAGAAACATTTAGCTGGCAACATCATTGATTCAAAACGTATCGCTGGCAACTGTTACAAAAACGTATAGTTGGCAACATCATTCTTTCAAAAACATATAGTTGCCAACATCATAGTTTCAAAAACGTATAGCAGGAAACATCATTGTTTCAAAAAGGTATAGCTGGCAACATCATTGTTTTAAAAACGTATAGTTCGCAACAGCATTTTTTCAGCATTTTTTCAAAAACGTATAGCTGTCAATAACATTGTTTCACAAACGTATAGCTGGAAACAGTTCCAAAAAAGTAAGCTGGCAACATCATTGTTTCGAAAACGTAGAGTTGGCAACATCATTGTTTCAAAAACGTGAGCTGGCAACATCATTGTTTCAAAAACGTATAGCAGGAAACATCATTGTTCCAAAAACGTATAGCTGGCCACTTTTTGAAAAACGTATAGCTGGCAACATCATTGTTTCAAAAACGTATAGTTGGCAACATCATCGTTTCAAAAATATATAGTTGGCACCATCATTTTTTCAAAAGCTTATAGTTGGCAACATCATTGTTTCAAAAACGTATAGCTGGCAACATCATTGTTTCCAAAAATATAGTTGGCAACATCAGGGATTCAAAAATCTATAGTAGACAACATCATTGTTTCAAAAACGTATACCTGGCCACGGTTTCAAAAACGTATAGTTGGCAACACCATTTTTTCATAAACGTATAGCTGGCAACATCCTTGTTTCCAAAACGTATAGCTGGCAACATCATTGTTTCAAAAACGTATAGTTGGCAACACCATTGTTTCCAAAACGTATAGCTGGCAACATCATTGTTTCAAAAACGTATAGTTGGCAACACCATTGTTTCAAAAACGTATAGCTGGCAACATCATTGTTTCAAAAACTTGGCAACGGTTTCAAAAACGTATACATGGCAACATCATTGTTTCATAAACGTATAGCTGGCAACATCATTGTTTCAAAAACGTATAGTTGGCAACATCATTGTTTCAAAAACCTATAGTTGGCAACATCATTGTTTCAAAAACGTATAGCTAGGAACATTATTCTTTCAAAAACTTATAGCTGACAACATCATTGTTTCAAAAATGTAGAGGTGGCAACATCATTATTTCAAAAACATATAGTTGGCAACACCATTGTTTCAAAAACGTATAGTTGGCAACATCATTGTTTCAAAAATATATAGAAGGCAACTGTTTCAAAAAGGTATAGTCGGCAACATCATTGTTTCAAAAACGTATAGCTGGGAACATTATTCTTTCAAAAACGTATAGCTGGCAACATCATTGTTTCAAAAACGTAGAGCTGGCAACGTCATTGTTTCAAAAACTTATAGCTGGCAACATCATTGTTTCAAAAACGTATTTTTGGCAACACCATTGTTTCAAAAACGTATAGTTGGCAACATCATTGTTTCAAAAATATATAGATGGCAACTGTTTCAAAAAAGTATAGTCGGCAACATGATCGTTTAAAAAATATATAGTTGGCAACATCATTGTTTACAAAAATATAGTTGGCAATATCAGGGATTCAAAAATCTATAGTAGGCAACATCATTGTTTCACAAAGGTATAGATGGCAACATCATTGTTTCAAAAACATATAGCTGGCAACATCATTGTTTCAAAAACTTATAGCTGGCAAAGTCATTGTTTCAAAAACATATAAACTGGCAACATCATTGTTTCAAAAACGTATACCTGCCAACGGTTTCAAAAACGTATAGCTGGCAACAGTTCCAAAAACTTAAGCTGGCAACATCAATGTTTGAAAAACGTATAGCTGGCAACATCATTGTTTCAAAAACGTATAGTTGGCAACATGATCGTTTAAAAAATATATAGTTGGCAACATCATTGTTTCCAAAAATATAGTTGGCAATATCAGGGATTCAAAAATCTATAGTAGGCAACATCATTGTTTCACAAAGGTATAGATGGCAACATCATTGTTTCAAAAACATATAGCTGGCAACATCATTGTTTCAAAAACTTATAGCTGGCAAAATCATTGTTTCAAAAACATATAAACTGGCAACATCATTGTTTCAAAAACGTATACCTGGCAACGGTTTCAAAAACGTATAGCTGGCAACATCATTGTTTCCAAAACGTATAGCTGGCTACATAATTGTTTCAAAAACTTAGACCTGGCAACATCTTCAACAAGCTATAGTTTCAACAAGCTATAGTTGGCAACACCATTGTTTCAAAAACGTATAGTTGGTAACATAATTGTTTAAAAATGTATCGCTGGCAACTGTTTCAAAACGTATAGTTGACAACATCATAGTTTCAACAACGTATACCAGGAAACATCATTGTTTCAAAAAGGTATAGCTGGCCACTATTTCAAAAACGTATAGCTGGCAACATCATTGTTCCAAAAACGTATAGTTCGCAACAGCATTTTTTCAAAAACGTATAGCTGTCAACATCATTGTTTCACAAACGTATAGCTGGCAACAGTTCCAAAAACATAAGCTGGCAACAACAATGTTTCAAAAACCTATAGTTGCCAACATCATTGTTTCAAAAACGTGAGCTGGCAACATCATTGTTTAGAAAACGTATAGCTGGCAACTGTTTCAAAAACTGATAGCTGGCAACATCATTGTTTCAAAAACGTATAGTTGGCAACATGATCGTTTCAAAAATATATAGTTGGCAAAATCATTGATTCAATATCTTATAGTTGGCAACATCATTATTTCAAAAACGTATAGCTGGCAACATCATTGTTTCAAAAACCTATACCTGGCAACGGTTTCAAAAACTTTTAGTTGGCAACATCATTGTTTCCAAAACGTATAGCTGGCAACATAATTGTTTCAAAAACGTAGAGCTGGCAACATCATTGTTTCAACAACGTATAGTTGACAACACCATTGTTTCACAAACGTATAGTTGGCAACATAATTGTTTAAAAAATATATAGAAGGCAACTGTTTCAAAAACCTATAGTTGGCAACATCATTGTTTTAAAAATGTATAGAAGGCAACTGTTTCAAAAACGTATAGTTGCAAGCATCATTGTTTCAAAAACGTATAGTTGGCAACATCATTATTTCAACAACGTATAGTTGGCAACACCATTGTTTCCAAAACGTATAGTTGGTAACATAATTGTTTAAAAAATATATAGAAGGCAACTGTTTCAAAAACCTATAGTTGGCAACATCATTGTTTCAAAAACGTATAACTGGGAACATCATTGATTCAAAAACGTATAGCTGGCAACATCATTGTTTCAAAACGTATAGCTGGCAACTGTTTCAAAAATATATAGCTGGAAAGATTATTATTTCAAAAACGTACAGCTGGCAACATCATCGTTTCAAAAACGTATAGTTCGCAACATCATTGTTTCAAAAACGTATAGTTGGCAACATCATTGTTTCAAAAACGAATAGCTGTCAATTATCATTGTTTCAAAATAGTATAGCTTGCAACATCATTGTTTCAAAAACGTCTAGTTGGCAACATCATTGTTTCAAAAACCTATAGTTGGCAACATCATTGTTTCAAAAACCTATAGCTGGCCACTCTTTCAAAAACGTATAGCTGACCACATCATTGTTTCAAAAACGTATAGCTGGAAACTGTTTCAAAAACATATAGCTGGCAACATCATTGCTTCAAAAACCTATAGCTGGCAACATCATCGTTTCAAAAACTTATAGTACGCAACATTATTCTTTCAAAAACGTATAGCAGTCAACATCATTGTTTCACAAACCTATAGCTGGCAACTGTTTCAGAAAAGTATAGCTGGAAACATCATTGTTTCAAAAACGTAAAGCTGACAACATCATTGTTTCAAAAACGTATAGTTGGCAACATCATTGTTTCAAAAACCAATAGTTGGCAACATCATTGTTTAAAAAACGTATAGCTGGAAACATCATTGTTTCGAAAACGTATAGCTGGCAACATCATTGTTTCAAAATTTTATAGCTGGCAACTGATTGAAAGCCGTATAGCTGGCAACATCATTTTTTCAAAAACTCATAGCTGGCAACATCATCTTTTCAAAGACATATAGCTGACAATATAATCGTTTCCCATCACATTTTATGCGTAAGTAGTTAGTATATTTAGTGTAGGGTTTGGGAGGGAAAGTTAATTGTAAGTTGTAGTTGTTTTGGGATGGGTTAGATGCGATGGGGCATGACATGACCAGCCGATTGATCGGAACGACTTCCTTTTCGTTGGACATAATTTATCGCCATAGCCAGCACGCGGATGTAGTTTATCCTCATTCCCAGGACGCGGATGTAGTTTATTGTCATACCCAGGACGCGGATGTAACTTATCGTCATACCCAGGAAGCGAACACACATTGGGATTTCGCTATTTTCCCATAGCTGGGACCCTAACAAGTGCTACCACCCCGGGTCAGGGTGGACCTGGGAACATCAGCAATTAAGAGGTGGTTCCACGCTCCTCATAACCTCCTGATCAGAGGCTTTGCTGTTGGATGTAGTTTATCGTCTTACCCAGGACTCGGATGCAGTCTAACCTCATACTCAGTACGGTATATATATATATATATATATATATATATATATAGGCAAAAAACAAACTGTGTTGACCTCAGTGTCCACTTTAGTATTTTCATACACCCAATCTTTGATATTGTACACTTTTCGCATAAATATGATATACCTTAAAAACATATATATACTGCCAAACCTCTCATCTACGGAAATCCTTATCAACGGACTTCGGATGCAACGGACAAAATCTGCAGGCAAAATAAAACAAAAATCTGCAGGAAAATAATTTACAAATCATCAGCGATGTATTTCAAAATCTGCGGCCTTAGTGGAACGAGTTCCATTAGTTCTCAAAGGCGGGCCTTTCAATTGTAAACAAAGCCGGGTGTACACTATTTACATTATTCGGACTATTCTCCTCATCTTTGTCGCCATAATATTACAATGTTTCGGCCGTTGTACACTCTGGCCTTCTTCTTCAATTGGTTAGAATGTCGAACTGAACCCTTTATTTCGCTCACTGGGGTAGACTCTTCTAGTTCTACGTGCCATATTTAATAGATGTAAGTTATCAGTTATCTCCTGTCAATTTTTCCCTCTGAAAGTTCTCCACTGCCTTAACCGGGTATTGAACTCACACTCTTTGGGTCCTGTCACTGGATCTAACACTGATATGAACACTGGTAAAAATAGTTGCTGAAGACATTAGGTTTATAATACACAGAAATTCATGCACAGATGTCTTCACGGACACACGGCACAGTGGATAAAGGCGTTGGTTATATGTCAGATATATAGACAGATATTGACGGGTGTACAGTATATAAAGTACGGTGCATTAGTGCGTGCGTGATAAAGTAGCTGTGAGGAATTTATTATTTTTGTTATTTTGCTTAATATATTAAATGTTCTGCCCTCATCATGGCATGGAAACAGAAGGAAAGTGTAAAAAGTGAGAGTGCATACCTAAGTACCAGAGGAACTTCATAGCTTCTCTGACTAATAAACCAATCTGAGTCCCCACTGTGCTGTGTGATCATGTAGTGTACATTTTAATATTTATAATAAATATAATCTTATTGTATTTTTAACTGTATATATTAATATTATTCCCTTTGAAAGAGTGCTCTATCGATGCTATTCCTCGTGTGTTGTGCTGTGGTTTTTTATTAGTGTATATACAGTATGGACACTGTATACTGTATAATATGTATGTATATATATATATATATATATATATATATATACATACAACATATGTATACTGCATACATATATATATATATATATATATATATATATATATATAGCATACATATCCTGTACATAATATATACAGCATACATATACTGTACATAAATATACACAGTGTATCTATCTATCTATCTATCTATCTCTCTCTCTCTCTCTATATATATATATATATATATATATATATATATATATATATATATATATGTATATGCTTGTGTGTGTGTATTCTGTATACATATATATATATATATATATATATATATATACATATATATATATATATATATATATACGGTATGCTGTATATATACAGTACAGTATATATTTATTTATATGCCATATATACATGTTTATAGTATTTACTACATTTTTACATAACTATTGGTAGTTACTATAGTGGTTTTATAACTCATAAATAATCCCTTTCAATCTACAGCCAATCGGCTTTAACGGATCACCGTATGCGTCCATTGATGTGAGGCTTCTCTCTCTCTCTCTCTCTCTCTCTCTACACACATATATATATATATATATATATATATATATATATATATATATATATATATATATATATATATATATATATATGGGGGATTTCATTTCGTTTAAATAATTATGAATTTTCCATTTTATTTAAATAAAATATTTTAAAATAAATATTCTTTTCATTTTATCCATATCCTGCTAAACTTGCAAATTGCAATATCATATAAAATTAATTACTTAATTTAAATGCGATAATTATGTTAGTTATTGGTTTTCACATCGTAACCTAAAATCAAAGGAAAACTTTGATAAAGAAAGAAGAATTACAGAATTAGTTTTCAATCTGGTCTCTTGTGAAGACGAATAATAAAGATTATTTACTCCAGAAATTAATTTAACTTTTCTTAGATATTAACAGTTTTTTTTATTAAGTCTCTCAAAATCCGACATTATTCTGAAAGATTATATGCTACGAAGAAAAATGGTCACTGGTAATGAAATGAAGATTGTGCAGATAGTGTAATAATCATCAGTGCGAAAAATGGAATCGAGATGAGGTGTTCAAATTCCGGCCAAATCCGCTACAAAAATGTTTTTAAAAAGGTATGAACATATCACTTTTTCTTATAATTGAAACACCGGTTCTCTTACCATGACTGAAGTTAAGCAACGCTGAGTCTGGTTAGTACCAAGATGGGTGATCACACCAAGAATGATATCCATAGTTGATCATAACAATTGAATCAGAGACGTTGAAAGAGAGTACGTGATATTCGTGCGTGCGAGAGAGAAAAAAAGAAGCATTGAGCGAAAGGACACTCGCTTATCTTGAAGGCTTACAAATATATCACATTGATCACAGAGGTTGAGCAACATAGAGCCTTGTCAGTACGTAGATGGGTGAACGCTTGGGAATACCAAGTACTGTAAGCTTGATGGACGGGTGGTGTAATGGACAACGGCTCGGAATTGGAATTCAGAGAACAGAGTTCCAATTCCAATCTTGTTCGTTGTATTCACTTACTCGCAAATACCACTGGGAGAGATATGAATCCACTTCTTCTCCCCTTAGTTATGGGTTAATTAGTAGGACTTGTATCAGTAAATAATTATTATCTCCAAAAAATTCTTACAATTTAAAATTATTTTCTGACTTTAAATTATCCGCAACTATAGAGAAGGCAACTACCTTCCCTAAGAAAAGTCATGACTTAAAGAAAAGGAAGATGTGAAGAACGATGATCGTCTATGTCTTGAAAGGGTGTGGTTTTTAATAATAAGTGTAACGGAGAGCAGAGCATGGGTCAAATGATTCACCTTCAATAGAATAAATCTTACGGCCATATCCCGATGAAACTTCGATTCTCATACGATCACCGGAGCTCAGCAACATTGAAACTGGACAGTAACTCGATGGGTGACAACTCAACAATACTAGGTGTTGTAAGCCAGGATATGCAGGTGGTGTAATAGATAGCGAAATCGGAGAGTCGAGTTCGATTTCCGATCGGGCTCGTTATATTCCCTTTCGTGTAAATACGCTTGGAAAAGGTATGAATCCACCTCTTCTCCCCCAGCTATAGGTCAAATAGTAAAACTTGTATCTAAAAATTATTATTCTCTCCCAAAAATTCTTACAATTTGAAAATATATAAAAAGGTTGATAAGCCGTAAAAACAAATCAATGAAAAACAAGACGAGAGTTGTAAAAAAAAATATTCTAAGCCCATTTAATTCTATTTAGTTTAGTTTTGGGCGAGTTGGATTATCCCGGTCTGGTACAAGGCCACAAACGTCACCCGATAAAGATTTATCTCACTGCAGTTATGATGATTGCGTTTTTGGTAAATTAGTTTAATTTTTGTTTCAGAAGTTGTTTTTTTTTTTTTGTTGTTGTTTTTAACGAGTTTCCATAAAATGTAACATTACTTTTGGAGCAACCTATGCCTGGTAGAAAAATAATCCCGGTAGCGTAAAGGAGGGGCCAGAATAAACCGAAATATTTTACTATATCTTAAAGACTCGTTGTTCACATGTTCAATCCATGCTACCCATGTTTCGTCGACAGAACCATCATATCCGTTGCTCCAAATGAAAATAGCAGTTTAGCACTTTTTCTTTGTTTCTAAAAATACTGTAGATGTTTTAATACTTTACTTACTTTCTGGGAAAAAAAAACATCTCCTATGCGCCTTTAGATTTTTGTATCACATTCTCCGTCGCCTTTTACCACAATAACCAACTCGTTGAATTTCTGCACCTTCTTCATTTGGACGTTCCCGATACGTAGCTGACACCTTCGGTTGTCTCTTTTGTTAACATCCATGTATTCTGTCTTCTTACATTTAATAGCTAGTCCATTCTTCTGCTTTTCCACTGCTAGCATATCTAAGTGTTCTAAAAGTTTTACTTTCCGAGTCTGCCATCAAGACAAGCTTTTGTGTATCTTTTGTTTTTAAGATTGTCAATAATAAATTCTGGTAGGTCTAATATTTTTCTTAGCAACGTTTCACTATAGTAGAATATATCAGGATAAACGGTTACTTGGTTTAGTTATTGACTAATCTTACCTAAGTCTGATACAAGGCTACTGAATAAAGGGAGCCAAATAAAAATTGACTTTATTAATGGAGTGAACTGCAGTGGGTAGTTTCGTTTAAAATTTTGTTACTAAAACTGGTTACAGGTTTGTTTGTCTCTTGTTACTTACTCACCCTAATTTCTGTCTAAAAACGATTTTCATCATCATATAAGAGAGGGACTAAAAGTTTCTCATCTGCGTGCATGTGTGTGTGTGTGTGCGTGTGTGTGAGAGAGAGAGAGTAATGTGTGTGTGTGTGTGTGAGAGAGTGTGTGTGTGTGTGCGTGTGTTCAGTTTGGCGTTGGCGATTTGGTTTAGTTCAACAAAGAACAAAAGAAATTTAAAGTGAGCTTTCTTGCAGCAATTTCCAATGACAGAAATGTATAAGCAAATACAGAGATAGCACCGATATTCCGGTAAACCGCTGCTTCAATAATCTTTTAATTCGCACAAAATAAACTGTTATGCATTTGAATTTCAGCCGATTGACAGAAAAAAATTACAAAATTAACACGCGAAATTTAGTAAGAAAATAGAAAATACAGTGGCATACAGATATAATTAAAGCGATAAATAAATAAAAGGATTTTTTTTAAGTGGAAATTGTGATAGGGTTTGTAGATGACTTCAGCAGAAATTTTTTCCCAAATATGGAAGTAGCTGGACAGTCGACGAAGACGTGCTTGTGGGTAGTAAAAGTAGCCATATTTGGTGATAGAAAAGATCATTTTAGTAATGAGGTGATATAAGAACTGAAAGTTGGACCGGAGGGGATTCTGGCTGGCCAAATGATCTTTATCATATGAGAAAATTCCAGTATTAAAAATATAACCGGAAGAATTTACGAGAGTTTTATATTTGTCTGAAAATGAGCATCGCTTGATGTTTCAAGCGGCAGTGAGCCGCCTGACCAGGAAAGCTTTATCGTTTGTCGGTTTCAACTTTGCCTCGGTTGTCGAAACGTAAAAGAAGTATCGACCAACTTGCATCCCACACCAGTCGCCATCTTTACAAAATAGACTAGCGTGAAGAAGGGAAAAGCAGTTCCGTACAAACCAAAATAAATGCTACGTTACACAAGTCGATAGTGTTTATCTTTCTATAATGCCCATATGCTAACGACTGAACCCAACATTTCAACGCATCGAAATCAGTTTATGTGAGCTTTGTTATCCAAAACAATCGGCGGAATTCAACGATAGCACTAATGGTAATATTAGCTGTTTCCTTCTAAGGAAACTTTTGCCAGTTATTAACCGTGCAGTCAATACTTCTTTCGGTTGAAATTTATTACAACAATCTTTCAAGAAAATAAGTTTTCCCAAGTTCACTGTTATCGTTATTTTACAGAATTGATGGCACCTTCCTTCCTAACGTTTTGCACGAAGGAGTGTGGAACGTCAACATCATGATAATGTCTCTAATTTTCTCTTGGTTCCGTTTGCTGTCCATTTTATCCATCGTTGCTCTTGAACGTCCTCAAGAGACATGGTTTCCGTTATTTGGCACAGTTCTTAGTGATTCTGTAGCCTCATTCCACAAGGTCCAGAAAATGATGGTCCTCGCTAAAACCTACAGGCTAGAAGTCTTTTTAATCATCGATCTGAGAAAGCTGACAGTTTAAATATTTCTGAACGGTTTTCACGTGTTGCATGGCATCCAGATAAAAGCCTCGATCTGACGAGGTTATTTAAGAATATGATGTGAGGTTTTAGGTTAATGCTTTAGTTTTGCAACAATTTGAAGCGTTAGATAACCCAAACACAGCCTATTCATTGTTCAGTTTTCTTATCTCCTATACTAAATTTGTTTTCAATAATCTATACACGAAGTATTTGAAGTGTTTATTACTTGTTAACTCAACATACTGAATTTTTATGATGGATTCAGAGCGAATTACATCATTGCTTTCATTCTCATTCCAAATCATTGTGTGATGTTATTTGTCTTTGACGCGGTAAAACGGAAGAAAGTTTTGTTAAAACATAAGAAAGTCTTATGTACTGAGAAACATTGAAACGAGAAGGGTTAATACCAAAAACCCGTTGGAAGAATAGAGGATTTAATTCACACATAAATGGCTTGAATTGTATGTCGAGCAGTTTGAACAATGGAAAGGTGACCCAGACATTCGTAAACAACGAAATTTGGAGTTGATTCCCTTGGTCGAAAGTTGAGTTGGAATATCAGGAGGGGGATGGATAAAACACCCACATTCAATGACATTTAAAGTTTTCGTTTCTTGTTTTGTTTTGTATTAATTAAGTCTTCACTGTTTTAGATGTCATTGTGACAACTTTCAGGCGCTTCCGCATAAACAAACCTAGTCAAATGAAGTCTTAAAGGACGAAACGCGTCACATTAAAACTTTTTCCCCTTTGTCATACACCTTTCCTCTAGAATTATTCTTTATATATCGTCGTTACACACACACACACACACACACACACACATATATATATATATATATATATATATATATATATATATATATATATATATATATTATACATACATACATACATATATATATATATGTATGTATGTATATATATATATATATACATATATATACATATACACATATATATACATATATGTGTGTGAGTGTGTATATATATATACACTAGGTATATCCAATTTAGGCCTTTTTAGCGTTTTTTTTTTAGTTGTTTTTTTTTCAGTTGAAAGACACATTAATTTGTAAATTCTTGTAAAAATTAAGTACTTGTTGGAATTTAATGAAATCTTCTGAACTTATTCAGAAATGAATGAACTTATTTTAGAAATGTTTGTCTCTTTGAAAGTCATGGTATAAATATTTTTTTATATCTGTTACCCCCCCTCGAACTTAATCTTATGAAAACTCAAAAAAATTTTATTTGCAACCTGAATTCTTTTTTTAATTAAATGCACAAAACTCTGAAAAATCTAAATCATCGATTTTTTTGTTAAAAAATGTCCAAGATTGTCCAAACTTTTACCTCAATTGTAAAAATACAAAACCCAATAAAACTAAGACAATATTTAATTAAGAAAGTTTTTAATGGCTTTTCTGAATAATATATACGAAGGTAATTATTATCTGAAAGAAAAAAAAATTTTGATGAAAAATGAATTTTTACATTAATTTTTTTTTGTTTCAATTTTAAATAGACAATAGTGACAATATGACAAAAGGTTGTTATATATTTATAAATTAAGTTCTTTCTGCAACCTTATGGAAATGATATATTATGTTCTCTACTTTTTAAAGATCATAAATTTGAAAGCTTATTAAAATCTGACAACCAATGATATTTTTAAAATAATTTTTAATATTCCAAAATTGTATTTAAAATCGTCTCCAATGAAAGTATGGATGAACACCTTGAAATAATGTCACGTGAGTAGCTTCTTTTGATAGAAGCAAGTTTGCTTTTTTTACTTCAGAAATGGCTTTGATTCGTTCAGTAACAACAAAACAACGCTTGTCAAGTTTTCTGAATATCGTCGTATTATTTTCAATTTTTTTCTTTTTCTATTCAAATATAATCGAATAGTGGGATAAAAGAAAATATCGACTATTTACAATTACAAAAAAAAACGCCCTTGGAAGTCCACCCAAATTTTCAAGTTTGAAATCGAATGCATAAATTCATTGTACATTACTTTGGAATTATTATCCACACGACAAATTATCAATTAAAACGATTTTTGGAGTTTAAATTTTCTGGAGTTAGCTCGCTACTACTAAATACTTGTTGAGTCAAAACCAACATAGCATGTTAATTTTATTAATAAATAAAATAAAACTCATTACTGCCATATCATAATTATTAATAAATAGGAAAAAATCTGCCTTAATAAGAAGAAATAAAATCTCATTTCATTAAGTTAACCCGTTTCAGTTAATGGTGTTTCATGTAATTTTTATATTCTCAGAAAAATATTTCATGACTGAAATAATAAACCTCAATTTAAAAAAATGTATTTTTTTACTGTTTTATTTTTACTTGTAAAATTTGATTTTCTTTTATAATTTAAATGTTATTTTCAGTGCAGAATTCTTCCTCAAACGTAAGGTAAAAAAAAAAATTTGAAAGTGAATTTTTTTTTTAAATCTACTAACCAGATTCACTTAAAATTAGAACGAATTATATCACTTCTGCGCTACCGTCCGATAAATTACCCTGTCGTAAGTTGTCAATATATTGACGTACATCAATCAACCCTGTCAAATAGACCACCTCGGTTGGAAATATCTCTCTTAAAAAATTTTCTGCTAAAAATGTAAGTAATGTTTCTTTCAAATTACATTAAGTATACTTTAATCATTCTAAATTTCCTAAGATAACAAAAGAAAAAGGTGTAATTGATTTTTCATGATTTTTTAACTAACAAACTATGATCTTCCGACAGAAATGTCGATAAGTTCGATTTTACGAAATTTTTTTGACTCGAAAATAAAAAAGATTTTTTAATAAAATTTTTAACATTTATAGGAAGGATTAAAAAATCTGAAAAAATATTCAGAAAATACTTTGGTCTTTCCTCTTTAATAACAACATAAATATTTAAACGTTAAAAATTGTTTTATCAATTTGGGGACCTTTTGTCGTCAAGGTATACCACTTTTTAGCGAAATATTGGACATACCTAATATACACACACACATATATATATATATGACGTCACACATTATGAAAAGAACAAAGTCCGACAATTATGTTAAGACATTTTTTATGTTTATATCTCTAAAAAAAGAACGTATAAACATAAAAATGTCTTAATATATATATATATATATATATATATGTGTGTGTGTGTGTGTGTGTGTGTTAATACAGTTTTAGTTAACAGTCATATATGTATATATAACAGTCAATATAGTTTTAGTTATTTAAAAGTTTAAATAAGTTTTCTCAAAGCTGAAGACATACATTTCTTCTTCCTTTGCCATTTTCAAGAGCATATAGCTTAAGAACGTAGGCGATCATGTCTCTCCACGCTTTTCTTTATTATCTGAATTGCGGCGACCTCTTTGGGAAGATAATGGAGATTTTTCTTCTTGCTTTGCCACCTACTTGAATTTAGACTGGTATATCTCCTAGACTGGTTACCACTGGAGGCTAGTTAATTAAGGCTACTCTGCTATTTATCCTAAAGTTGGATGAAAAAAAATGCATTTTTGCCTCAGCCAAGGACAAGAGAGTGACATCAATGCAACAGACTTCCATTAGGTTCTCTTTAATGTCAACGTCGGCTGAAGTAGCAACAGCCGAAGTAATGTGAATTAATTTCCAACCTACGAGCATTAATCTCCTTGACAACACTTTGTAACACCAAAACGATATTACAAAATCAGCCAATAACTAAATAACAATAAGAGGATACCTTTTGACTGAATTTTATCGGATAAAGTTTCATCATTTACATTCGGATTTTGTTGTTATTGTTCCAACGTTTCGGCATTTGTCCTCTCCGGTTTTCTTCAGGGTTATAGTTAACCTGGAAGGTTAAAGCGTAGGTTCGTGATTTTGGAAGTTGAGCTATTGCTAGTTCAATCTCTGGACCGGGCAGTGATATAGACTCGGTAGAAACAAGACGAGAAATAACAGTGAAAAAGATCGAAGTAAGATTTCCTAAGACATAGACTAAGTCAGAAGAACAATCTACCTCCGTATAGTAAATAAAGTATTCAGTTCGTAATCCCATGAAAGTGCATCCGAATCGACAGACACCTGAAGTAGGCCGCTGGATACAATGACCGAAGCATTGTGATAATAGCAACAAAAATGAGGACATTAGTCCGACTGTAAATAATGTAAATAATTTGATTCTGTACTCGTCTTTCTTGAAATGTCTGTTCCACTAAATTTACGAACCGGCTTATTAATAATCTAAGCTATTTTCCCGTGGAACAAGATGAGGTATCCCTCGTCATGGACAGCGGAACGAAAACAATCTACTCGTGTAGATTAAATAAAGGAAGCTGAAGAAGGCCGGATGGTGCAACTGTCGTAAAGTTATGAAATAGCAACAAAGATGAAGACATTAATCCGACTTAATGATAAGGATCTTTGTCGCTATCTTGTTGCCAGCAGTGATATGACCGACACCACAAGTTTTGATAAAATGGAAGGATTTCAGTTGCCTAATTTGGAATCAGGCCCTTACAACAGTGCCTCCTTTAGTATCCACAAACGTTAAGACATGAGCTTAAAAATATGTTCGCATAATTTATAATATCCCGATAATTGGATGCCTAAATTGTCGAAAAACGATCGAGAAAATAACATTTTTATCGAAGAAATTTGACATTTATATCATCAAGTAACATTTTTTTCAAGATTTTCGCCAGTTTATACTTTATGAAAAATGCGTCAGCTTTTGTCTGTTGCCGCCTGGACTCGCCTTTTCCTTCCACTAACACGGCAATAAACTTGGAAATATATGAACACATCTTTTCATCCCCACAATTATCTGTTAAGTAGCAGGTAGCCAGCAGTATCTAGCCTTGGGTGGCAGCCAGTCTAGAAGAAGACCGACTGTGAATTCAAAATAATAGAGAATCCAGCGGGAAATTACTCCATTTCCGTTCCCAAGAAGCAATAATAACAGGATAGTTATAAAAAGGAGCGATGATTAATTACGTCCGGAAAGTTCCTGAAAGGGATTTTTTTTAACTCTAATTACCAATAACAATTGTAGACTAAACAAATTTATGGTTAATTTATTGCTAATCCGAAAATTCAAATATGTCTCTACTCGCCCAACTGTTAATTCTTCTTCTTCTATATGCCATATTTCTTTCAGGACATGGGCGATTATGTTTCCCCACAACTTCGTAGGTCTTCGTAGCCCGTAAAAACGTTTGTGGCTTTGCCAAGCCTCTATTTCGCCATCCATTTACACAGATTCGTTAGGTAAATTACTCGCTATTTGCCTCTACCCTTCTTACCTTTGATATGTCCTTCGAGTGTCAAATTCTCCACGCTCTTTTTCCTCATTATGTGTCCAAGAAATTTTAGCTGTCAATGATTTTGAATAGAAGTGTCTTTTTTGTTTCCATTTTCCTTAAAAGTTCCTTGATTCTTATGCACTCCGTCCATGGTATTCTCAGCATCCTCATGTAGAACCACATTTCTGTTGCCTCTTTCTCTTCATCTATGAAAAGGTTGTCCAGAGTTCACAAAAGGATGGATATTACACAGAAAAATTAGCTGTCCAACCCGCACCCCATATCCCAGGATCCCGTCCCAGTGGACGGCGGTTTAAATAATTAAGAGAGGGGTCCATATTATAACACCTTTCAACTCATTGTTATAGCAATATTGTTTACTTCAAAGTTCTCGTCTAAATTTGTTTCAGTGTCATTTGGTCTTTTCACTCTTATTTTTGAAGAATTTTCTTTTCTTTTTTTTTTCACAAATTTCTAGCTTGAAATATGACCGCAACTTTTAATCCTCGCTAAACAGTAGATTTCCGTTGCTTAACTGGTTAAAGCGTAGTCTCTGTGAGATGAGTTACTACGGCATGTGAAATTCGGAAGCCAACTCGTGATTCCAATTTCACGTTGTTTACTCAAACGCTCAATCGTGAATGTTATAATAAAAGGCGCAATGCAGCAGTCAAACGCCTAAGATTAACAATAGTCTAATGAAACCTGCTATCGCTCTACACTAAGTAGCTTCTATATTTATTAAACTTAGTTTGGCACAAGGTTACATAAGCTGGGTAACCAAAAGAGAACAATCTCTCAGTAACAGCAATAGTATAACCGAGATCAGTTTCATAAACATCAGATTTCAACAGATCGCAGCCCTACGTATTATAAAACCATCAGCTAGTTCATATATATATATATATCTGCATCGATGCGCGTGATTTACATTCCAGCTGCTAATTTATTTCTTTAAAGCTTAAATATATTAATTATGAATGTGGTTCTTAATGAAGAAAATAAAATGTTAGAATCTAAATTAATTTCGCTTTTTGCGCAGTTTCCTGACAGCGTCTTCTGCCTCTTCAAACAGAATGGTAGCTTTTTTTTTCTACGGATGGACATACACGAATAATTTGTTCGGACGTGACTTGATTTTATGAGAAATTTTATAATTTTGGATAAACAATATGTCGCATGGTGACTGCATATTTTAATAACAACTACGAAACCTGTTAATCTTTTAAATATTGTCATTTGTTTATTTATTGAAAGCAAAGAAAACATACACTGGCATATAAACACGCTACTTAGTAGCAAAAATATTTTAAAAAATAATCTTCCTAATAATAAGAAAAAATAAATACATAAATGAAAGAAAATAATAATAAAACTAGGCTTCCTAGTAAAATCTAAAAATTAAAGATAAAAGTAAAATTAAATAAAATAGAAAAGTAAATGGAATTAAAATTAATTAAATAATAAATAATAAAAATAAAGTAATAAAAAAGAAATAAAAATAAAATAAAAAATACAACCCAAATTAAACACATCTATATTAATCTACTTATGGTGTTCTGAAAATAATGTCCTATTTTTATTTTAATTGTGTTCTAATTCATTATTACAATTACTGCATAAAAATATATTACTCATTCCTTAAAGTGTCTCCTTTATATCAATATCTTTCAGAATTCTGTTTTAAATACGTGACTCACTATGTGTATAGACTGTAAAATAATATTAGGTTGCTTCAGAAAAAGATTATATTATTATAATTGTTGTACAAAAATATATTACTCATTCCTAAGGATTAGTGTCCTCTTTGTTAATTTTAATATCAATCTCTTTCAGAATTTAACTTAAAAACATTATATCCGCCTCATCTTGAGCATGAAAAAAGATTAGATGCGTTTACCTTTTTTGCACGAGCTCAAATTTGGTCATAATATTTCTCGAATTGCTGCCAACATTAACAGAGCATGAGGTGAAAGATCCACTTCTGACTGGACAGCACGGCGCTAGTTTCAGAAGGTTCACACTGGGGATACGGGTTTTGCCGATCAAGGTGGTAGAGGTCGTCCATCTGCAATTGACAATCAACATCTAAAAACACTAGTCGAACAAAACTCACATCAAAGTGTCAGAGAAATATCTCAGGTAATGCATGTTATTATTTCAACAATATCGGACTATCTAAAAAAGCTAGTAAGGTGAAGAAAGTCGATAAATGGGGTTACTGAGGGCGAAAGAGAATGAGAAAACTTTGGTGAGGAGAGAGGACAACAGAAGAACAGAAAAAGATGGCAATTACCTGCAAAAAGAAAACTATTAAGCAAAAACAATGTTATAGCTGCTCAAGGAACATGATTAGCAGCCACGATAGTAAAATATTATGTGGGGATACGAGCCTTGATGACCACGGTGATATAAGACGTCCGCCTGCAAGTGACAATCATTCTCTGTATATAATAGTCGGAAAAATATCACAGACAATGGGTGTCAGCATTTCAACAATATCGAACCGCCTCAAGAAAATTGTCAAGGTGAAGAAACTCGATAAATGCGTTCCTCGGTGAAAGTCAAAGTGTGTTCAATGCTGCAACTGTAAAATTTGTATGAACCATTTCTTGATTGAATATTGACTTGTTTTAAGAAATGGATCCTTTATGACAATCGTAAATAATTAACACAATGGCTTGATCATGACGAAGAACGCAAACACTTTCCAAAATCGAAATTACATTAGTAGCAGATTATGGTAACTGTCTGATAGTCTGCCATTGGTGTTATCCATTACACCTTCCTGAAATCTAAGCAGAGCATCACCGTCGAATTTTACTGCCAACAACTAAATGAAATGCAAATCCAGTTAAACAAAAGGCGAATGGCGTTAGTTAGTCGACAAGGTCCAATTCTACTTCACGACAATGCTCGGCTACATGTTGTTTGGATGAAACGGCAGAAGCTCACCGACTTGGGATACGAGACTTTGTTACATCCACAATATTCCACTGATCTTTCACCCACTTATTCAAGCAACTTGACATTTTTTAAGATCAATATGATAGAGGATGTCTATATTCAATTGACACTCAGCTTCTGCAAGCACTAGTCGAACAAATTCCACGTCAAAATCTCAGATAATCTGTGTTAGCATTTCAACAATATCAGGCCATCTCTAGGAAATTGATGAAATGAAGAAATTCGATAAAAAGATTCCTCATGAACTCAGTCAAAGAGTTCGAAGTTTTCAAGTGTGTTCGATGCTGCATCTGTGAAATTCGAATGATCTATTTCATGACCGAGGAGTGACTTGTGGTGAGAAATGGCTTGACGTCGTACTCAAACAATTTCCAAAACCGAAATTGTACCAACATAAGATTATGGTGACCGTTCGGTGGTCCGCCGTTGTCGTTATCTGTTTCCTTCTATTCTGGAATCTAACAAGACCATCGTTGCCGATGTTTACTGCCTGCACCTAGATGAAATGCACATTCAGTTAAGCAAAATGTGACAGGAACTGGTTAATCTATGAGCTTCAATTCTACTTCATGACAATGTTCCGCCACATTTAGCCAGTATGACACTGCAAAAACACACCGACTTGGGAAAAGAGATCTTGCACATCCACCATATTCCTCTGATCTCTGACAACAACTTTTTCAAACATTTTCACAAGGACATTCTGCCGTAAAGGAAATACAGAAACTGCATTCAAAGATTTCTTGTCCAAACCTTTAGGGTTTTATCGTAAAGGCATAAATAAAACACTAACTCGGTGGCAGAAGTGTATAAATGTTCAGGGTTCGTATTTTGCTGTTACAAAGAGTTTTATGGATCTCTCGCTCAACTGCACCCCACGAGTAATAATCAAGGGGGTTGAAGTTTAGGGAGTTAGGTGGCCAGGTGATAGGGGTGATGTAGTTGCTGAAATGACTGGATACTCCTGCGTATTGGGTCTGAGGCTCTCACCGACTAATTCGGGAGTTCTTTTCTTATCAGAATGATCAAAGGGAGTTTTTCGTGCTGCCGTACCTTCGTAATCACCATTAGACTCATCCACCTCTTTCCGAATCCTCTGCACTGACCTCAGATTGCCACCCAAACACCCTGAAATGCTCGTGTCGGAGCTTACGACGCAAATGCCAAGCAGTAGAGCATAGAGTTTCCAAATTCCTGGCAGGGTTAATTGCGACATGGGTTCTTTTTCTCACAACCGGTGCCCAACCGACCCACCTATAATGTGCAGTTGACAAAATCAAAAACAAACAATGCGCGAAATTAAAAATATAAAATTGCGACAATTTATCCATCGCATCCTGTACATACATACTGTAATCTGTACTGGACTCATCTCAGATGATTCCAGAATATCCTTTCCTGTCACTGTCAAACAGACCATCAAAGAAGCCAGCTGCATCAGCGGGTTGGCCTGAAAGATATCCACCACATGAATATTCGCGTTTTCACTACACCATGTAAAAGGGTGGTATTTCCAATTGAACACACACGGATTGATCTCACGACCACCGTAGATACACATAACCAACGCTATTAGAGATGAGACTATTTATTATAAGTTGTGAAGTTTGGAAACTTAAAATTAACACCTGTTTTTTTTTTAATCAAAGACTTCTATATGGTATTCAATTCAATGCTAGGTCTAGTAAGGAGCATAATATAGGTGCTGATTCTTTCAGACGCCTTATTTTCCAAGTTAATCTCATAGGATAACGGTGACCCACTAAAGTATTTTTGCTATGTAAAACCAGTTATGAGTTACAATAAACCACTGTTTACATGCTAATAACCTTGAGAAAGTTATGAATCATCTTCCTCTCCCCACCCAGTTATGGGTAAATAGCTGATCAGATCGGGTACTATAGCCCTGGATAGCAATTAGTTTACCGCAGGAAGAAATGGTAACCTACTGCGGGGAAAAATCTGCCAAGTCAGTTATGGATCGAAAGATACATGATCGCCTAAGCGTGTATTACGCATGACACATAACTGATTGATTCGTTGTATATATGCCGAGTTCGAATCCCTGTCGAATCCATTACATTCACTTACGTGCTAATATCCTTAGAAAAAGTATGAATCCGCTTCTTCTCCCCCAGCTATGGGTAAATAGCAGAACAGACTGGGTTCTATAGACTTGGATGGCAATTGGTCTACTGCAGAAAGAAATGGCAACCTACTGCGGGAAAAATATCTGCCTCGAAAGATATATGATCGCCTAAGCGTGTTTCAGCGGAACCGATATCACTGCAACGAATTCAATACTCGCTGGACGCTACAAATTTTCAAAAATTGAAAACATTTATTTGGAATGCAATAACAATAGAGATGGCACCTAAGCCCAATTAATCATAAAAATTTAGAATGTTAAGTAGATAAAATCCAAACACTTTAATATCTATACACCTGCATCACTGATAACAAGTTTAGTGGAGGGGATAAGGAAATTGAACACAGAACAATTTGCATTAGGGATAATTTTGTCTACTGAGACTCCAGTTCACTTATATAAACATGAGTCACCATTAAAAATGCAAAAAAAAAAAGAACGACTCTTTATACTATTACAAAAATGTCCTGGCTCCACCTGTCTTGTTTACAAGAATCAGATCAGACCAAAAATGGCGTACCATATGTAGGCCAATTTTGGCCAGTCGTCATTTTCCAGCCTTGACAGAATTCAAAAGAATTTACGCGGCCTAGTAGGTGATGAATGATTTTCCACCCTATAGCCTCCTTTTGCACAGTCAAAACGTTACAGGCCTATTGCTATTGCATCGCTATTTCCATGTTAACTGTTCTCGCTATTCTTTGTACACAGGGTTGAGCCACACCCATTTCCTTCGTATTCCATTGATAAGTTCCTTTTGGAGATCGTTTTCCCAAAGGCCGTTGCTTTGCAGAACAGAATCCTTAGATGTTGCTTCCATGACCACGGCCATATGTTACCTGTCCTATATATCATCATGACCTATAATTTTTATGTCCATAAACAACACCATTCAGTAGGCCTCTAGCTTGCATGGCTTTAGGGGTTTGTAATAAAAAATGACAATATCACCGTAAAATGCTACAAAATCAAAACATTGCCTTGAAAACTCTTAAATAACTTCAACAGGCATAGACTCTGATTTGGATGTAAAAGCACAGTATCTTAGAATTTTTTTAATCATTTCACCCTAAGCAAAGCGGAAATGCCACTAGTACACAAGGAGTTACATGGAGTGAAAATGAGAGGAAAAAAACTAATACGGAGGATTAAAGAAAGGACAAAATAGAATTTAAGAAGATATAAGATGGCGATTGAAGTTGTGTTTAAATTTTTGAAGGTTGTTATTATCAGGGAACCAAATAAACGGAAGTGAGTTCCACAGGTGGGAAGTACGGGAAAAGAAACTGTTGGAGTAGAAGTTACGGTTGCATTTACCTATTTCAACAGAAAGTGCCTAAATAATCATCAAGTATACAATTGTTTTTTCTCAGATTAATGGTCGAAATGGCTTAATACGAATGAATACTTTAAATATTAAAGAAAAATGACCTTAAGACAGGCACTATAAAACCATAAAGAGCTTTACAAAATAAAAAATACAACATGACTTGAACGCTTTCAACTGGAGCTAAAACAAAAATGCGTAGCACATATAACAAAAGGGAAAATTATTAAGACGTTGCCTTTTCACACTACTATAAACAAAAAGACTGGAAGGCAACTCCCATCCATATTTGAAAGAGCTATAATATTTAGTGGATTTGAGTAATTTAATTTCTTAAGAAACTGTATCAATAAAAGGATTTTATAAATTTCAACCGACAACTATGCGATCAATGAATGTCGAATGTTTCCTGTATGGAAGCGGCTATAGTTACCATCATTACATATATTTAGCCAGCGCCACATTGATATAAAATTTAAGAAATCTTCTATGCATATTTATGTTTATTTATGCATTTAGTGATGAAGACCATTTTCATCTTGGTGGATTCGTTAATAAGCAGAATTGTCACATTTGGGCTGATGAAAATCAAAGGAAGGTTATTGAAATGTCACTGCATCCACAAAAGGTCACTGTTTGGTGTGCATTATTTGCTAGCGGAATCATTGGGCCGTATATTTATAAATTTGAACATCCATTTTCGTAATAGGCTTCGATAAATTTAACATGTTAATCTTTCTATGGTTGAAATTGCCAAAGACTTTAGTTGTTAAATCTGAAAGAAAAAGAAAAAAATCATTAGACGCTTAATCTTAATTCACATTTAAAATCGTTATTGAAACACCCTATACAACAAAAGAAGAAAAATAAATTTTTGTTTGAACAATTAAAAAAATAAAATCTCATCAGTAAATAATCCTTTATTCAGATTAATAGTTAAATATGACTTCAAACTTTAAAATTTGTATACCGTTTGTAATATTTGTATACTTTTTTATACAGATGAGTTGAGTTAAAATGTTTTTCAAAACTTCAATAGCCGTAGCTTCTCTGTGTCTTTTATACAAATACTTTCATGGTAATTGTTCTGGTAAATTTTCCCGAATGGTAGCTAGACTTTATGAATTTAAACGTATTACTAGGTTGGCAGTAAGGTCTCATCATTTTACAGTTAATGTAACCGTAAGTTCCATGCTAACAGTTCTTGCCTCCTAGTCAAATTTGATCTTCAAAAGTTTAAATGCCACTCGTTATCTATAGTCTTCTTAATTCTTGTTCATTTATTGTTATCTCCCCTTAATAGTTTTTAATGTTTTCTTAATTTTTTTTTCTCATATTCTCTTAGACTCAGTAACAGTAGCTTTATTGTCTTCCTTGGGGTTAAAGGATTAAAATAAAAAGCGAATTCTATAAATCTTAAATAAAACCATTCTTTACCAGACCATGTAGAACGACACTACTAAACCACATCACTTGAAGATTTTTAAGATTAAAAACAGCAAAAAAGCATAGCCTATGTAACGAGAAGTGAATTATTGGTATAATCAGGATGCTGACTTTCCAAACTACCTTAAACAATAACTTTGGAAAGAAAATCCCATCATTACTAGAAAGAACTATAAAACATAACGGCTTTGGGAAGTTCATTTTCTGAAAACCTTTTAAATAAAAATATTTTATATTATTTATTATTATTTTATTTTATATTATCAATTGATAATAATAGCAACTGCGTTCATTTTCATGTCGTTAGAATTATACAGATTTTGTCTCAGATACTTGTGTCCGACAAGGTTATTTTTAATAACTCTTTACAATGTTCATCATTTCATCAATGTTTATCAATGAAAACTTTATTCAAGTCTGATAAAATGACATCCTTGGCAACAGAAAATCTTATCAAACATGACTTCACCGAGAGATTTTGCTTGCCATCAGTCTGTTCCTATATGCAACGGACAACAATGGTTGTTACTGGTGAGTGGATTTATTAGTGCATACAATGATAAAAATAACTACGGTATTTCCCCATCACAAGAGCAACTTCTTCATTTGTGAATGTAGTATAACTAAGACTGTCACCATCTGCATCTTAAAAGCCAAAACTCATTTGGAAAATTAGCTTGGCCGAGAATGAAGATTATTACACTTCGATGCTTCCTTAGTTCTGCAAACGATCATTTCTTTTGTTTTGATTGGCAGCCAGTTTAATTAAAACTGGACACGATTGACTGGTCCACGTGTTCTCTTTTGGTTGGTTTGTTTGCTTTTCTAAAACTATTTTTTTTAATTGTCCATTTTATTAATGTTTTCGTCATTTTTATCAGAATTTGAAATTGGATGGACTCCCGGCCATTCGACAGCAAAACCTGTTTCTTTTATTTTCCTTTTATTTGCCTATTTTTATATTTGATCATTTCGCTTGTTTATTTGTTGAGGTATCTCGTTAAAAAAACAAAGCGATTACTATTGATATGACGGAGCTCTGTAACTGGCTTTTGCTGCCAGTAAAAAAAGAAAAAAACTGAGTAAATACACTCCCCCGACCAAATAATTTGTTTAACAAAATAAGGAAAATAAATATATATAGCTAGATATGTGGTATTTTGCAAGTATAAGGAAGTAGAAAATACTTATGAAGCTTGTATATATCAAATATTTAACTCTAGTTGTATATTTTTCCCAAAATTTTCCATTTTTTTGGAAGTGACTGCCATCTGGATGATTTCCTGATCACTAAAATCTTTGCCTGTTTAAGTCAACAGTTAACCGCTGTTATCCTCCTTATCCTCATAATATCCATATCCTTCCCTTACGCCCATATCGCACACCTCACTCGGTAAACATGTAACTTGACTGGCTTTAGATTCTTGTAAGGTCTATGGTTAAAATGGCTTTTAGGGAGCGAAGAAGTGAGGATCGTGGCAAAGATCATCCTACAGAATCACTAACAAAGAAATGTACCAAGTAACAGAAACCACATCACTTGAGGACTACCAACAGCAGCAACAACTAAAATGCATATCACATGTAACTCGAAGAGAAAATAGTGACATAATCAAGATGTTGATATTCAACACTACTTCAAGTAAAACGATAGGAAGGAAAATCCCATCAATACTGGAAAGATCAAAATCGAGAGGCCTATTTTCCTGGAGAATTGTTTTAATAGAAAGATTTCATAAATTTCAACTGAAAGCGGTACTTGCCGTTCCGTCAATGAATGCCAAATGTTTCCTTGTGAGGAAACGGCTAATATTAACATTGCCATTACCATTGGCTGAACTTTATTTTTTTAAAAATCGTTTATGTTAAAAAAATGTCTTAGAATACAAAAATCACTATGAATTCATAGATAGATATACATACATATGTTCTCTTTACATCAGAGTAAAAAATGTAGACCGGTTTACACGAGAATAATAAAGGTAGAAACAGGTTTATGTTTCATTAAAAAAGTTGACAGGGGTCCGTTTTACACTAGTGTCAAATATATCCAAACATTATAAACAGAGCATTTATTTAAATATTTGTATCTATAAAAAAGAATGTATAAACATAAAAATGTCTTAAAATAATTATCGGACTTTATCCATTTCATAATATATATATATATATATATATATATATATATATATATATATATGTGTGTGTGTGTGTGTGTGTGTGTGTGTGTGTGTGTGTGTGCGTGTGTGTGTCAGCTTTACATCAGTTTCAAAAGTTACACACAGGTCCGGTCTAAAATAGAGCCAAATTGGTAGACAATGTGTTCGGTTTAAATTATAGTAAAAAAAAGGATAGTTTATACAAGAATCTCTAAGTATCCACCCGGAACTTTGCCCTTTTAATTAAGATGTTGCGGTTCCACACTTCTTCAAATGAAAGCTTAAGAAGCTAACCTCCATCAATAGTGAAAAAAACAACATCTACTGGACTTGAGGAGCCTATTTCCCTGAAAAATTGTTTTAAGAAAAAGATTTTATAAATTTCGGCGGTACTAGCTGCTCGATCAATCAATGCTAAATGTTTCCTTATAAGGAAACAGATAATAATTCCATTCCCATTAACAATGCCTGAACTTTATTTTTTTAAAATCGTATATGTTCAAAAGTAATTTGGAGCTGATTTTAAATCTACAGCTGATTTTAAGTCGGCAGCTGATTTAAAATTTGTTAAAGAAGTAGGTATCCGCCAGTTTCAGAAAACTTTGAAGTATACTTTTTCATTTTTACCACTAACCATTGATGTCTCCTACAGCAGTTGCTGTCTCGGAGACAAAAGTGCACCAGATTTCTAGCTACCCAACAATCTGTCTACGTTCAAACGGTGTTACAATTTTCCGCATCTTATGTTTGCAACAACCACACTTACCATTTCATCTATTATGTTACAGACACGTCACGCGGTTTATACAAAGACACTACCTAGTGAACTACTGCTTGGCATTTCCGTTTATGCATGCAAACTCTCTCTCTCTCTCTCTCTCTCTCTCTCTCTCTTTCTCTCTCTCATACACACATACACACAAATATGTAATAAAGGGGTAAGAAATACCTTATAAAACCGCACACTACCTTAGTTTCGGCCGTCAGGTCTCTTCAGATGGCGGGCAATGAGTGTTCGTAATATCATACCATACTACAATTATTCAGCTATGGCACCGGAAGTCAAGAAGGGGTGGAGGTGTAAGCAAAAACAAATATTAATTTCATTCTCTGATCAGGAGGTTTTCAGGAGCGTGAACCCACCTCTTGATCGATGTCGTTTCCAGGTTCATTCTGACACGCGGTGGTAGGCCCTGTTAGCGACCCGGCTATGAGCAAGTAGTTAAAGGTTTCATCCGGGGTCGTACAGACCCAGAAAGATTTACTATGTTTCTAACTGAAATTTAGCAACATACGGGTTTTCTTCAATGCTGCTATAGCCAACTTCTCTTCAACCTACAATTGCTACGACTTGTTTTTGCTAGGTTTGACTTTTTTCAAGATACTCCACTTTATGTTTCGGCTTTTGCTATGTTCATCCTTCAATTTGCATATATATATATATATATATATATATATATATATATATATATATATATATATATATATATATATATATATATATATATATATATATATATATATATATATATATAAAATTTAAAAAGAGATAACCATAACGTCCCATGACTAAAATTTATTTCCACAGAAATTTATTTCCCTTATCCTCAAAGACACATGGCACAGTGGATAAGGGCGTTGGTTAGATTCAGTGACAGGACCCAAAGAGTGTGAGTTCAATACCCGGTTAAGGCAGTAGAAAACTTGGAGAGGGGAATTAATGGGAGATAACTGGTAACTAACATCCATTAAACATGGCACGTGGAACTAGAACAGTCTACCACAGTGAGCGAAATAAAGGTTTCAGTTTGACATTCCAACCACCTGAAGAAGGCCGGAGCGTACAACGTCCGAAACGTTGTAATAAATATGGTGACAAAGATGAGGACAATAGCCCGAATAATGTAAATAGTGTACATAATACCTCATCTCAGAAATATAAACAGACACCAAAACGTTGTAATAAATATGGCAACAAAGATGAGGATAATAGTCCGAATAATGTAAATAGTGTACATAATACCTCATCTCAGAAATATAGACAGATATTAGAGCAGTATATTAAAAAAATTACAAAGAAAACATTTTATCATCTACAAAGTATGTATCTAAAAAACATACATTTACCTTGGCGGTAAAAAATGATGTATAAAATATACGAGTGTTACAGCCAAATTGTCCAAATCGTGTCAGAACATGGAGTAATTGTCCATTTCACAAAATGTTTAATATCTAAAACGCCACTAACCTACTTATGTTTTCTCTTTCCAGACTTTCAGATAAGACGTTTAGCTATCTTGACATCATTTGTCATAAGAATCACTGAAAAACCTTTTGTATTATTCAGCTAGAAAGAAAACAAGTTAAAATCGTTTTGTATTAGACCCACTATATCCTATATATAGGCAATGTTGGGAGGAAAAAGCTCATTCGGTCCTTAAGTAATGATACCAAAATTCATACTCCCAGCTTCAAAGTTCATTCAAGAACCATCACAAGAACGGGGAATAAGTTTTAAAAAAGTGAACAGCAGAGACAAAAACTGGATCAAGAAGTCACAACAGCATTTCAACTTAGAGCTAAATGCATTCTTATTGTTAAAAGTAGAGTCCGATAGTGTTATAAAAAACATCGGAGAATTCCAGTAAGATATCTTTAATCATTTCTAAGATGCAACGGTTCAAAGCTTAATCTAACAATTGGACAATTTTGCTGTTACACCTGTTATGTAGGTGAAGGTATAAAATTGCATTCAAAACATTTAGATTATGGCATTAAATAACCCATATAGGTGTTGATATGCCGCTAAACAAAATCAACCAACCAACTTTCTAGCTTGACGAATTACAGCCACACGACGTGAGATCGATCCCACAATTGGTCAGAAGACCTCTGAAGAGATGTCGAGCCATGGTGCCTCGATAATTCTCAAATGTTACTTGATATTTGTAGATGCGGGACTTTCCGTGCGAATATGGCTCTTATACGATGTCACATACATCCTCGATTAGGTTCTTGTCTAGCAAGCGTTGTGGCTACGCCATTGGTTGGGTCTTCATTCTTCTTGCCTGGAGATGCCCAGTCCTGACTTTCCCTACTTGATAACGTTCAATGACGTCAACGCACCCTGTGGGTAATGAATTATTTTCAGCCCTGCAATCTTTTTACCACAGGTCAAACGTTGCTAGCTTCTCGCTACTCTATCGCTATTTCCATGGGAAATGTTCAGAGTTACATTCATTACTTCCACCAGTCTAGACTTTCACAGGGAATACATGTCATGTCCTGTATATTGGTGCGAAAAACATTTACTTATTACAGTTTTAACCACATCAAACCTAGGATCAAGCATTATTGATTCTACATATCTTCATAATGTATAAGTCTAGCAAGGCCTC
Organism: Acanthosepion esculentum; assembly: GCA_964036315.1. Lineage (NCBI taxonomy): Eukaryota > Metazoa > Mollusca > Cephalopoda > Sepiida > Sepiidae > Acanthosepion > Acanthosepion esculentum. Next base: position 128,986,750 of record OZ038478.1, read on the forward strand.
TGATCAGGAAGTTTTCAGGGCGTGGAACCATCTCTTAATTGCTGTTGTTTCCAGGCTCACTCTGGTATAGTATTTAGAATTTACTATATTTAAGAAGGAAAGGCACTCAGTATCTGAAATAGAGCATTTGTATATATATATATATATATATATATATATATATATATATATATATATATATATATATATACGAAGAAATGTAGTCTTAGGGTGTTCTATATTTATGGGATAAAGTGCTCAATATCAGAGATAGAGCGTGTGTAAATATAAAAGTGAACATTGAAGTCAACACTTAGAGTCGTTTCATGCTAGACGCAATCGTCAGGTCTGACGATTGCGTCTAGCATGAAACAGACTGTCGCCTGTAAGTATTGACTTCAATGTTGACTTTTACATATATATATATATATATATATATATATATATATATATATATATATATATATATATATATATATTGATTATATCTACAAATGCTCTATTTCAGATACTTACCTGTCAGACGTTATCCCCCAGACGAGGCTATGTCGAAGGGTAGAGACTCGTCTCGGGAAATTGACTCCGTTTTTTACGAGGTCTACAGGGAATTTTTGCCCGAGCCTACGGGCTCGGATACCCCACGATAAAACTCGGCCTTGTATCACATCTTGCTGCGTGGGGCAGTGGGTAAATACCTATATATATATATATATATATATATATATATATATATATATATATATATATATATATATATATAGGTATTCCCTGTAAAAAAAATCCCTGTAGATCTCGTAAAAACGGAGACAGTTTCCCGAGAGGAGACTCTGCCCTTCGACATAGCCTCGTCTTGGGTATACCCTCCTATATGCACACTGCCTGGTCATATAAACACTTTATATCCGATATTAAGTAGACTTCCTCATAAATAGATGAAATGTTATATATATATATATATATATATATATATATATATATATATATATATATATATATATATATATATATATATATATATCCGACGCGATGAGAACGAAAGTAATATATAAATTCTAACGTTCGCAGCGTTAATTCAAAAAAGAGCTCGATACAGGTAGTAGAGCGATAATTATTTATTTATTATAATTTTATCATATAGACAAGACCATTTTACTCACAACAAAGATGCAACTTGGTTTCAGTGCATTTTAACTGCACATCTACGGGTGAGGGTTGGAAATGGTTATGAACAATCCTGTTTGTAGGCAAGCCCGGATGTAAAACGTCACTTCCTTTTTCCATTTTTTTAGAAGAAAAATGTACTTACAAAATATACATAGAGTATCTAAGTGAAACAATAGTAGTTGTTGACAGTTGTTTTTTCTTTTCAGATGATAAATTATATAAAAACTGTCCGAGCGTTCGTTTTATCCGAGCGCTTTCGGCTATACATTTAGCCATTTCCAGGGATTAAATATTTTAACTGTTAAATAAGAAAAAGTTTGTTCTATGTATGTTTTATAAAATGTTTTCATTTTTCAAAACACACTCAAGATATTGTGTCCATGTTTATAATTAATATTATTAAGTGTTGTTTTTTTTGTTTTTATTAATACGTATGACGCCCGACCCCTGGAGCGATCCTGCAGTCACGACACCATTCGTGACCCCTGCCTCTCTCTGGCGCAGTCCTGCAGTCTCGACACCACTTGTGACGGGCTAACCCTGGGACATCGGTTGAAGTCTTGTTAGGTTCTAGTACCAACTTGTCGTACCCAGCTCGCCTCCAACGCCTGGTCACCGAAGCAACTGCTTTGATCCCGATTCAACCTACCCACGGTGTGATTTGATCTTAGGTTGACGAAATCAATCAAACGTCAGGACGTAGTGCCAGCCGAATCCGGGTCATGGTGATACTGCACAATAAATGTAGAAAAAAAAACACAAAGAACAACTTCAAGGCGAGCGACTGGTTAGGAATAGCGATTAATCTTATGTCGGTTAGTTGAGTTACAGGAGTGCGTCTTTCTCTTTCTCTTCCAGCCCCAAAAATGTGGATTGTAACACATTTGCGTTCTTAGCGAGCTCTGGATATCTGGGTTGTTTTTCAATAAAGTCGGCCCTGGTGGAAAATATAAGTCAGACTTCTATAATTTGTTCTTGGTTAGAAGTCTAAGTCGGAAGTCATGGATTCGTGCAGCCACCTCTGCGAGGCGCTATCTTCTAACACTCTCCGGCTGTAACGGTCTCGAACTGTCCAGGAAATGTCCGGGAACTCTCCTGGAACTGAACTCCGGCTGTAACTGAACTCTAAAACGCCCGAAGACGTTTGCTTATATGGACGCCGATCAAAACCCGGCGTGGGGTCGGACGTGGTTTGAGTTCTTCGTTGATTTCAAATCCCCAATAAGGATTTTCTTTGTTTTCGGTGAGGAATATTTATCATTTTCCATTTTTGGAAATCTAACGCTCTTTGTCTAGAGGGACTCCACCCCTTCTGTGAGGAAAGGTCGGAGGAGAGCCCTCTTCCTTCTCATACCGGCACCTCATACCAATCCCTTCGAGGGGTGTCAACAAAAATCTCCCTCCTTCTCATATGTAATTTCTTAATTTATTTCAAATTTTTTTTTTTTATTATTATTTTAATTCTTTTTTCTTTTTTTAAGCATAAACCCACCCCATATTTGATGCCGTGTTCCTTGTATATGTAATTTCTTAATATATTTTTAAAAAATTATTAGAATTATTTATATATTTTTTTTTTTTACTCTCTCTTTTGTTATTAATTTGTATTTTTGTTTTTTGCTTTTTGTTAACCGGCACGCTGGGCCCCCCTCTCTTATTCTAGAACTAAGTATTCTAACGTAAGTGGTAATACTTTTTTTTTTTAAATATAGGTCAATGGGACTTATACTAAGCTCGGTCTCACGCTGTCTGCTGATCTGAGATGGAACAAATACATCGAGTCAGTTGCATCAGTCACCGCAAGGAAAGTTGGTTCTCTGTGCCGAGCCAGGAAATTTTTCTCCCCGGAATCGATCCTTCAAGTCTATAAATCGACCATTCGCCCTTGCATGGAGTATTGCTGCCATATATGGTCTTGAGCCCCTGCTGTTTGCCTCGGGGTTCTTGATAAGATCCAGAGATGGATAGGCAACGTGATTGGCCCTGATCTGTCATCTCATCTGCAGTCGCTCTCTCACAGACGCGAGGTTGCCTCGCTCTGCCTTTTTTACAAGTACTTTCACGGTAATTGCTCCGAGGAGCTGCTTTCGCTTGTCCCTAGGCCTCGTGAATTTAAACGCCCCACGAGGCTGGCATCCCGTTCCCACCCCTACACCGTGGAAACTGTTAGATGCAGACGTCTCTTCTAATCCAATAGCTTCATGTCTCGCACATCTCGCCTATGGAACTCCCTTCCCTATTACTGTTTCCCTGACAAATACAATCTCCAACGGTTTAAGTGTAGCGTCAATCGTCATCTCCAGTTGCCTTGATCTATCCACTTCCCTTCTCCACTTCCTTTCATCTTTCATTCCTATCTGCTCTCGCTCTAAATCTTCTGTAGCCCCCTTGCCTTGATCGACCCTCCGTCCTTCTCTTTCTCCACATCCCTTCCTTTACCACTCCTATCTGCTCTTCCTCCAACCCTTCTGTAACCCCATGCGTGATAGTGGCCACCAGCCTTGCTTGGGGTGATACGCTTAAAAAAATAAAAAAAATGTTGTCAATGCCAAAATACGAGGGTCATTCAATAAATAAGGTGAATTTTTCGGTATAAGGACTTCTAATACAGATAGAAGCTTACTCTTTTTTGTTGTTTTACTTCTTTTTCATATGGATTTAATTTCTTTTGCAGATTAAAAAAAAAACTTTGGGAGTTTTGCAATTAACAAAGATGGCCGACCAAGAAGCATGCTCCAGGATTGAACAGCGGTCAGTTATCAAGTTTTTGGTTGCTGAAGGGTGTAAACCAGTTGAAATTCATAGAATGTCAACTGTGTATGGTGCCACATGTTTCAGCCAAAATAATGTCTACAAGTGGGCTAAATTGTTTAAAGAAGGACGGAGCAATGTTGAGGATAAAGACAGGCCTGGGAGGCCTACAGAAGTGAGGTCTCCTGAGGTGATCGAATCAGTCAATGACCTCATTCAGTCTGACAGAAGGGTGACATTGGATGACATTGCAAGGACTTTGAGCTTATCTGTTCGGACAAACGCAGGGGTCATCAGTCAGAAGGAGTCATCTTGCATCATGACAACGCAAGGCTTCACACAGTAACCCAAACGGTGCAGACCATCAACGAGCTGGGCTGAAAACTGCTCCCTCATCCCCCTTACAGCCCAGACCTTGCCCCTTCAGACTTTCACCTGTTTGGTCCCTTGAAAGCGTTCACGAGAGGCACGAAGTTTAAAAGTGACGATGAAGTCAAAAGTGTTGTGAGCGACTGGCTGAGACATCAGTCCAAAGATTTTTACGCTGAGGGAATACGGAAGCTTGTGCACAGATGAGAAAAGTGTGTGACAGTACTGGAAGACTACGATGAAAAGAAAGTTAGCTTCTATCTGTATTAGAAGTCCTTATACCGAAAAATTCACCTTATTTATTGAATGACCCTCGTAATTTAAGGCTAACAACATTTTTATTACAATTCCATCTGTTCCTGCCGCTTTTCACAAAAGGTTTCGAAGGGAATTCCCATCAGTACTAGAGTCAGTAGTGGACTTTTTAAGTAAATAATAACATGTTTTTATGAAAATCTGTTTAAAGAGAGATTTTATGAATTTCAGTTGATAGCAACGCTAACTCTTTGAATCAGTTAAGTTATTATTTATTGAGCTTAGCTTGGTTTTGGCATGAACCCAAAGCAAAGAACACTCACTGAGGATTGAACTCACTGCTCAATAATAACCATCGTGAGTCGTCTGCAGCGGTTAATAATTTAACCGCTGCAGACAAATTACGCTAAAAAATAAGTTCGATCATCACTTGGTGTTACACTTGGTAGTCTTATGCTAAGCTGAGCCTCGAAAGCCCTCCCCGCCGTGATGCAAGTATATTTTTCAGTTAGTCTCAAAGAGCATTACTGAATAATGACTTCGTTCTTCACTAGAGGGGAATGATGTAGAAATCGACCAAAATCACACCAGCCCAAATTTATTGGCTTCTTGTGCTATATTTCTCTCCAGTAACGCTCATCGATAATGAATAATAAAAATTAAATGATTAAGAGCCACTCAATGTAGAGTGTGGCTGAATGAGGTTGGTGTATCAGCCGTAAGAGTACGAGGTAAGAAGTGCAGTTTATGAGGATATGTAGGAAAGATGATGTTTAACTCTAGAGTTGAATCGGTTAAGATTGTAGTGATCGGAAAAGTATCTTCTCGGGAGTTTCTACCACAAAGTAGCGGGTTTTAGGAAATTTTGGATATCGGTTGAGGAAAGACCTTTAGCCTACACTTCCACTGTATCAGTGTGTGAGCGGGAATCGGAACTGGTAATAGCATAAAGAGGAAATGCGTCCAGTGCCTAAAATAAAAGGGGGCGCACGGGTGTCCTGAACAGAAGGAAATGCGTGCTTGGGTTGGCGAATGACGGAAGAGGCGTGGCCACACGAAGTTGCGTAGGTGACATACTCGAAGGTGTAGCTACCTGAATTTGCGTAGGTGTCTAAATGTTATTTAACCGGTTCAATTCTTGATCTGGACAGAGAGGCTGGCTATAAGTTCATCGAAGATTTGTCTTCGTCAATTCCTGTGTATGCAATTCTAGGCTATATGATTCTACCTCACTCTATCCACATTTTATGGTAAATTTTCAAATTAAGCTCCGGAAACTAATTGTAATGAAAATTTCCATTCTGGTGTAAATTTGCATGCTTATTTAAAAAATAACAATAAAAGTTTAGAAGTTATCAAGAATATAATTTCAGCCTCATTCGCGTCGCCGCCATTACTGGTTTAGTTTACATATGTTTGCCTCGAGTAATAATGCGTGGAAGCTTCTTTTTCTTTTCTTCTTTTTATGTGCCGTGTGCTTTCAGAGCGTAGGCGATCATGGCTATCCACTTCCCCCTATCCCTTGTGGCTCTCAATAAGATTCGTGTCTCTGCCAACTCCCCCAGACCACGTTCTGCCATCCACTTGCTTAAGACATCCAGGTATGTCATGCGTTGCTTTTCCTTCTCTCCTTTTCCCTCTATTCGACCTGTGGGTATCAGATTCTCGATGCCTTCCTTTCTCATTACGTGTCCCAGATATTCCATCTACCTCTTCCTTATGTTAAGTATAAGCTTCCTTCCGTTTGTTTGCATCCTTTCCAAGACCTCATCATTGCTCACTCCATGATATCCTTAGCATCCTTCTGTAGAACAGCATCTCCGCTGCCTCGAGTCACTTCTTCATCTTTGAGGAGACCATCCAACATTCACTGCTGTATAGGAGGACAGATGTCACGTAACAACTCAGTATTCTTTTCTTTGTCACCAAAGAAATCCTCCTGTATCGCAGTATTCTGCCCAGCTTTTGGAATGCGTCCTAGGCCATCCTAATCCGTCTTCGGATCTCATCGTCGCACCTACCGTCCTCCGTCAAAACACTTCTCAGATATTTAAACTTCCGCACATGCTTGATTTTAGTGTCCCCGACCTGCAAATCGCATTTCGGGCTCAACTTTTTACTGATGACTATGCATTCTGTCTTCTTGTAGTTTATTATTAGTCCATTTTTCTCGCTCTTGTCCTTATTACTGTACAATGCGCGAACTTTAAATTAAATTTCGTAAATTGGGCAGTAACCAAGACTAGTAAGGAGATAAGAAGATCAATAAAAAGAATGTTAACTAAGTAAGCTTCCACGCATTAGTACTCGAGGCAAACGTATGTAAGCAAGGCCAGTAATGGTAGCCGGGCTAGACGCGAATAAAGCCGATATTGTCGATAACTCCTACACGATTTTTTTCCGCAAACTTTTATTGTTATTTTGGAATTAATCATGCAGTTTCACACCAGAATGAAAATTTTCATTACAATTGGTTTCCGGGGTTTAATCTTCAAATTTACCATTTTTATATATGAATGTTTGTCGTCATATTTGGGCCCAGCAGCAGCAGCGTACTACAGAAGAAGCTGTTCGGGTGGAACTTCCACTTTTCTAATGAAATACGATGGGGGGGATGGTTCGTCTCGGTGTACATGACACGGCGAGTCATAATTGTGAATGGTAGAACTGGTGGAATCAGCGAGTGTTAAGCGTGTCAGAACATTTACCATGGAAATAGCAATAGAGTAGCGAGAGGCTAACGAAGTTTCGCTTTTGGGAGAGAGGTTGTAAATAATTAATCACCCTCAAGGGCGCGTTAACGATTTTTTGAACTCTATCCAAATTGGAAAGCTCCAGCCCAGTACTCCAGTTTTGGTCAGATCTGGCCGTGGTGCGCGTGCGCGCACACACACACACACACACACACACACACACACACACACACAAACAAACAAATAAACATATACATGCTCACACATATACATATTACTATATGACTAGGTACTGAAAAATTCTCAACCGATACAATTTCCCAAAATCCGACCAAATGTCCAAATATCATATTTTCGGAAGGAGAATTGTTGCTTGATCGATTTCAGTAAGTACACACTTCTTTTTGATCGTCGCCATATTGTTTTCGCTTATTTTTTTCGATTTTTCGATTTTATCCTTTCTTTATTATTTCATTTTCCTTTTTCTCTACATTTTCTTTCTTTTATATAGCCTTTCTCTTTCCTTTCCTATTTATTCTTATTTCTTTTTTCTTTTTCTTTTTCTGTTATCTTTTATATTACCTTTTTCTTTCCTTTCCCATTTATTCTACTTCTTTTCTATATTCTTTCTTTCATTCTTTCTTTCTTTCTTTCTTTCAGTACTGTCCATTTTGATCGCTTACTTTCTGTGAATTACGTCTTTCTTTTATTCTTCTTCTCTTTCTCTCTCCTCTTCATCCCGATTTCTTCTGTTTTAATTACCTCTTTATTCTTCTTCTTCTTCTTCTTCTTCTTCTTCTTCTTCTTCTTCTTCTTCTTCTTCTTCTTCTTCTTCTTCTTCTTCTTCTTCTTCTATTCTCCACTTCCGCCTTGTCCAATGTTTATTTATTCTTTATCCTATTCTAATGATGTCGTAGCACAACAGCTGAAAAACGGTCGACCATTTTCTTTCAATCTCGAAGAATCGATGCAATGTGTTTTGCCCCACTTCAATATGCGATTAAATCTGTTCGGCCGTCCATCCTGTCCCTTAATTCGACCCGGGGACGGTCATTTCTACCGGGTGTGCACCGCTTAGGTTTGTTTGTTCGACAATAACAATTTGCAAAACTAATGCAACGAATAGCCGCAGATGGACGGGTTAGCCTCCCTGACAAACCCCAAATTAATTTTGCTGGTAATTCTTTGATGATAGGATATTATGGTTACCTTCATCATGCTTACCTATACGAAATTATTTTCTCCCCATGTCTTTTGCTAAGTAAAATGTGATTGCTTTGAAAAAATAATAAACAAAAACTAGCACGTTTCGGTAATCCATTGTAAATCAGAATAAAATTAAATCACATTAATTCGACAATAATTTTTTAAAATTTTCTTTTAATAAGCAGGAGTATTTTTCAGATGATCTCTGATATAAGTCGCTCAATAAAAAAAATCTGAATTTTCTACTTTAGGAAAATACATTTTTTATTCTAAAAAAAAGTATTTATTTTTTTTATAAACAGAAAAATATTTTCCTAAAGTAGAAAATTCCGAGGATTTTTTTTATTTTAGTGTAAGATCAGTGATCACATGAAAATAGTTGTGGTTATTCTTTTGAATAGTTAGCATTTATTAAGCTAGTTATGAGCTTTGAAAGTAACGTTAATCCTACCCGGCCCCACATCTTTGCCAATAAGTTAATGATTTTGTTTTGAAAATAAAATCACCGAGTGTGAGAAATTGAAATGTTAAATTGGTCACTGGAATAACTGCTATTTAAGCCAAAATTTTAAAAAATCTAAAATGCAAAATAAACTATTTTGAGTGGAAATATATATAAATTTCTTTTAATAGATAGATAGATAGATAGATAGATAGATAGATAGATAGATAGATAGATAGAAACATGCATATATATATATATATATATATATATATATAGAGATAGATAGATAGATAGATAGATAGATAGATAGATAGATAGATAATATCTTTGACTGAATATGCAGCTGATTAACTGAACATTTGTCTGTTCCGCGCCAATGTGTAAGTCTTTGTGTAGGATCTTTCAGTCTCTGTAATGTTGTCAGTCATTTTTTTCTTTTGACATCTTCTTCTTTTGCCTTGCTTGGAACGTAGTCATAAGACCCAACAGCCTCTCCACTGCCATCTGTAGATTGGCAGTGGAAAGATTGTTGGGTCTTATGACGTGTCCATAGCATTTCAACTATCTCTTCTTTGCGGTGTTTATATTATCGTGCCTGTGTCTCGCATTGCTTGACGCAGTTTCCCTGGGAGACGCGTAGGACGGTTCAGTAGCGTCTCATTTCGAAAGATTTAGATACATGCATAATAGCTGGCTTCTCTTTCCCAAGTACAACTTTGTTCAAGGAAGGCTAGCTAATCCCTGTTTCAAATGCCCGATCAGGCCCATTTGTCTGTCTTCAACACCCACAGCCCATCTATGGCTTACACTGCCACCATGTTAAGCGGGCCTTAGTTACAGTTTCTGGTAGATAGCGCGTAATCAGATGTGATCAAATGTAGGATAAGCCCAAACCTTCGGTCACAATAACTTGTGACTTCTTGCAAGCGCATCTATCAGCGCCTTCTGAGCAGGTTCGTCTACCTAATTTCAATCAACGTGTTTAGATCAAGACGTTATATGATTTTCAGCAGTGCCACACGCTAGGTTCGTCTGGTCAGGCCGATACCATCGCCATCTCTTTGATTAATCGACCATGGTGAGGTTCGATCCCCAGATCGGAATGCGAACGTTTTAACCACATACATACACGCATACCTGGAGGAAAGTCAACTCGAGTCCGAGTACGACCATTTCCATTGATTTACTTGCTTCTGATGGCAATCTGGTGAGTCATTCGTCTAGTGGATGTAGTACACGGTGGACGGACAGTTGCGTACTAGACATTTAACTCCCGGACAATTGCGTACTGGACAGTTGCGTACCTGGACATTTGCGTCTCTAGACAAATGCATCCCTGTATAATTGCGTACCTCTCATACTTTTTTGAAGTTACCGTACTTTCTTTTCTTGAGAGTTACTAATTGCAAACCAATTTTTAATTATTCTAAACAAGCAAAAACTTTTTTTTTAGTTGGATTTTGGATTGTTAGAATAATTCTTTATTTTTCTTAAACATTCTTTTTAGAATAACAGTGATTTTTCCAGATAAAAGTCCTATTATTTAACTCATACCTGGGGGAGAAGAGACGGGTTCATACCTTTGCCAGTTGCACATAACTGATTGTAACGAACTCGACCGGAATTCGAACTCGGCTTTCTTCTTTTCCATTCCGAATCGCTATCTATAATACCACCGGCACATCCGATCCACTGGGAGAGGAAGGACCACTTGGTCATGCCGAGGATATTTTTGTATATGGAATTGCTCAAATTAAGATCAACAAATCTAGGATTTCTTTTTCAAAAACATTTCAAATTGAATGGGGGTTGGGACCAACTTAAAAATCATAGTACTTTTAAAAGGTTTTATTTTAATGAAGATGACGACGTTAGTGCATTTAATTTCGTCCATGTGAAAAGAAATAATTCAGTCCATCATACTGTACTCAACATAAAAGAAAAAGATTATATATTCCCTTTTTTATCGATCTGCAAAACGTAGTGGTTATCTATGGGAATAGTGGGCCTGGTGTGTCAAGTTGAAATTCCTAGGCAGTTGTGTTTGCTTTTACATAAGATTTACATGGCATGGATCCATCACTTTTCCTACCATCCAGGGTTTAATAACTGCGCAGACGGAACTTTCTACCCAGTGATGAATGTAGGAATGAATGGGAGGCACGGACTAATGAATAGCAGTTCAGATTGAGGAATCGGAGAGCCGAGTTCGAATTCCAGTCGAATCCATTGCATTCACTTACGTGCTAATACCCTTGGGAAAGGTATTAATGCAATTCTTCTACTCCAGCTATGGGTAATCAGCAGGACACGCCGGATTTTATAGCCTTGGATGGCAACTGGTCTACCGTACAAAGAAATGGCAACCTACTGCGGGAAAAAATCTGCCTCGTCAGTCATATATGGAAAGATACATGATCGCCTAAGCGTGTAACACGCATGGCACATAACTGACTGACTGAGGAATGTAGACTATTAAATTAATACTCTATTATAACTAGTACATTCTCAAGATATACATATAGGCTGCGTATCACGGTTTGACGTGAAACCGCAGCAGCTAGTTTGATTAAAAGGATGCTCGCAATATTCGCGGTTCAGTCAATAATCTAATTAGCCTGCTTTTCAAAAATCAAAGTAATACTGGATAGCACTGCTGCTCTCTTCCCAAAGAATCTTGTTCACACATAGAATTATTTATTGTTCTATTTTTTTTCTCTTCTACTTCAACTTGACTCTTTCTACATACTGACTCTTCATCGATGGGCTATGTCTCTTCAGGACGTTGGCTCTCCATAATCTTCTGTCCCGTGTAGCTTTTAATAAAGTGTGTCTTTTTATTATCTTTCCTAAACCTTGCTCCGCCATCCATTTACTCAAGCACGCCAGATAGGTAGTGCGCTGTTTTGCTTTGTATTTCCCAAACCTTCTTTAGTATAGAAGGTATAAGTTATCTTTTAGTTTCTATTTACTTTAAAATTTCGTCTTTGCTCACATGTTTGGTCCATGGTATTGCCAGCAGAATTATGTAGAACAAAATTTTGTTTGACGTCTTTTTTTTTTTGAGTAAATTGTCCAGCATCTAATGCCATATATAAGGTCTGATATTATGTAACAATTCTGTACACTTTGAAACATTGCGTCACATAGGCTGTCATTAACTCATAATATTAAATAAAATATTTTTAAAATCCTGAATGTTATTTTTTTTTCTTCAGTAACGTCTTTGATTTCCCCTGTTAGATGTTCAAAATGAATTCCACACCCGACAGTAAATGAGACAAAACCAAGCTTTTTAAGACAACAATATAAGCAACAAATTTTTAAGAAACTCTTCCTTCTTAATAACAATATAATAGAACTGAAAATCGTTGAAGAACGACGAAAATGAACGTAATAGATTTTAACACTGGCTATATCGACGTCTTCATGCTTCGTATATTTTCTGTGTCCTTAGTATAAATCCTTTATTAAAACATTTCATCACTTCCTGCAAGCGCTTATATAAAGAAGCGATTTCGTTACATAACCTACCTATATGTTGGTCTTTGTGAGCGGACACACAAAGACACATATAGAGAAAACTCTCTCATACTCTGACTATCTTTCTCTCTCTCTCTCTCTCTCTCACACACACACACACACACATACATACACACACACACATACACACTGAAGATGACAAATCTGTAAAATACACCAAAAGATGAGAATTTCCCACTACAGTTTTATTATTTTTTTTTTTTACTGCGTTGTATTTGTAACTGAAAAACGGGAGTTGATAACACACTAAATCACCGGTAGATTTCTACACCTCGAAAGCAGTTCGTTCAGGTTCGAGCAATTTCTTTTGAAATATACCAAACATAATAACCCCCCACCTCGCAGTAAGTTCTATGTAGCATCAGATGCTCTATATTTTCTTTGATTTTTTGTTATGACACAGTTCCATTTTTCATTGCTAATTTTTATCTGCTCTAACATGCCCACTCTTTTCGTTTCGACTAAAAGAAATAGACAAGTTTTTAAAAAAAAAAGATCCCCGCTATCCGTTTCAGTTTATTGCGCTTAATATTTTTTATCTAGGGCTTTGAAACGATTATTTCCACAAGAAAGAAATCATCTTCAAAGACACTTTCAAGTTTTCTCTAAGACTGAGCAAACGCAAGTGCTGGGAACTAATGCATCTACCTAAAACAACTTTTTCGTGAATAATTCTTTTGGTCCGGATTAAGGAAAAAATCAACACCAGATGTACATACCATGGTTGTTCCCAGTTTGCATAAATTGGTTTCTGTCTTTAGTTGACGATTTGGTGTATATATCCGCGAGTCTTGTGGTGACACTTCGATTCAGAGCAGTGGGGTTTTTTTTATATCTTGAAGGTATTTTCATTATTCTGAAGATGTTATCGAATTCTGGCTCCCTAAAGCTGTCGAATTTAACAACATTCCCAACAATGCGATTCCGTTTTTTTTTCCTTTTTTTTTTTATAAATTTGAATAATAATTCATTTAAAAATATTAGAAAAAGATATTCTTGTTGATATGAATGCACCTAAACCTTTGGGGAAATTGCGTTCAGTAGAATGAGATTTATTTCTGTTATCATTCTACATGTTATTTTAACTTTTAGTTAAACTCTTTTGCTTCTTCTATTCCATGTAAGTTCCTGTAAATCAGGGGGAAAAGCTAGATTTCTTTTGCGAAAAATAAATTTAGACAAACAAATGCAGCAGAAACTATCACATTCGAAATCTGAACCTCAAAAAACACAGACTCCATTGTTTATCAATTATATTTCACATTTCAGGATTTTATATCGATTTATTAAGCGTAGCTAAGATGTGGAACAAGGCCAAAAGTATGGAGCACCTAGTGAGGACCGAACTCACTTCTCAGTTGTGGTTTGATTTGGTTTGTTTTACGTCATATCAACCCCAATGGGTAATTCAATACCGACAACTTTTTTTTCCTGGTAATATTTTTATTTTGTTATTTATTTCTGTTAATATTTTTTCCAAAACGTATAGCTGGTAATATTATTTTTTTCCAAAACGTATAGTTGGTAATATTATATTTTTCAAAAACGTACAGCTGGTAATATTTTTTCCAAAACGTATAGCTCTTAATATTTTTTTCCAAAACGAACAGCTGGTAGTATCTTTTCCAAAACGTATAGCTGGTAATATTATTTTTTTCCAAAACGTATAGCTGGTAATATTATTTTTTTCAAAAACGTACAGCTGGTAATATTTTTTCCAAAACGTATAGCTGGTAATATTTTTTCCAAAACGTACAGCTGGTAGTATCTTTTCCAAAATGTATAGCTGGTAATATTATTTTTTTCAAAAACGTACAGCTGGTAATATCTTTTCCAAAACGTATAGCTGGTAATATTATTTTTTTCAAAAACGTATAGCTGGTAATATTTTTTTCCTTCAAAAATTTATTTCTGGTAATAATTTTTACAAAGTATTTCTGGTATTAAGATCTATTTTTGCACATTTATAATGCTTTTTACCTCAGTTTCGGGGTTAACTATTTTCCCATAGCTGGGACCCTAACAGGTGCTACCACCCCGGGTCAGGGTGGACCTGGGAGCACCAGCAATTAAGAGGTGGTTCCACGCTCATCAAAGCCTCCTGACCAGAGGCCTTACTGTTGGGCGTAGTTTATCGTCTTACCCAGGACGTGGATGCAGTTTATCGTCTTACCCTGGACGCTTCTCTGTTGTAACTGATCTCGCTAGGCAAGCTTGCTAAACATTGCTCCACGTCGAAGTTCCCCATTTCAGGAATTTATAATACAACCTTTTCTGGTTTCCAACGCAGAAATAAGCTAATATTTCCATAATTTTTATAAAATTAATTGAGGCTAACATATAGCGCCATTATTCGTGTATAATACGCATATTTTTCAAACTTTTTCGGTCTGTATCGTTTCGTCTGTGAAATGGAAAATATTTCATAATCCACATAGCCGCGTAGATGCTGTTGAACTCTATCAAGACTGAAAAGTGAGGATTGTATAGCTCCAGCATCGATAGGACAGCAATATTCTATGTTTGATCTGAACTGACAGCATAGATGAATGTGTCACTATTGTCCTCGTCGTACCCTTCATCAGGTGCATTTTGCCGTTGACTTCAGCGTAAGAAACACTCTTCCCGGCGATACCATTTCACAATTTCACTAACAGCATCCACAGCTATAGGGCCCAGTCTACCCCGTTGTGCTAGACGGCCGTTGACCCTACAAGAAATATCATTAGCTCTTTCACACATGTCCTACCACCCTCAACACAAATGCTTGGTGAGGGAAGAGGTCTAGTCTTAGATGACCCGAACATGAGGCAGATAGTACAGGATTACCTGGTGCCAGTTGCACTGATAGAAATGACCGGGAATAAGTTGTAAGTAGCACGGAGGAGTAAAGGAAAATCTTGTCCCACTCAAAACCGAATACCATAGCGTGTTCATTCTGAAAAGATTTTCTGAAAGAGTAAAAAAATATTATTTGCTATCATGTTATTGTCTTTGGTTATTGAAGTGGACCCGAAGTAGGGGCCACGGAAGAAAAACACGGAACACGGGTTAGAGGTAAGAAAGATATATTAAACAGAAAAGTCACAAAGAATAGTATAAGCAGAGCATACTATCCAGTGGTGTCCGATATTGGTATTGTACGCGGCTGCGCATTACTGGTGCTACTCCTATGATACACATAATAATATAGTACTGGGAGTGTCCATGATGTAGGGAAGTATTGGCCTCACAACACCCCACTTCCAAGAGTTTTCCTCTCTTTTTCTCTCTCTTTTTTTTTCTTGAAGGAAAAAAAAAGTAAAACTGTTAATAACTCTTCCTCTTGGGATTCACGTCGAGTGGCTGAGTAAATTTTCTCTTTCTCCCCGAGCGTCGTATTTCCGGAGAGACTTGCGGCGTGTCAAGATCGAAATGTTCGAATATTACGTCGATCGGCTCTTCGCAGATATTTTGTGGTGATTCCTCAGATTCCTTCAAACGGCATTTCCTGAGCTGGTTCATATGGCGTTTGTGGGTATTTTTCGGTCTCTGGACAATATAGACCAGTTCGCCAATTCTCTGTTTGATGTTGCCTACTTCCCAGAATGTTATGTTGTTTTCGTAAGCCTTAAAAAGGACTTTGTCGCCAGGATTAACATATTTCTTAGAAAGCGAGACGGTTTTCTTGAACTTCGCTTGCCGTGGAATGAGTTTGTCAAAGACGGACTTGATTTTTCTTGCGAACATTGTTTCTTCGTGTTAGGATTAGGGGTTATCCTATACACCTGCAGAAACTGTTGTAATGCTCTATCCGTCGGTGTGCCTAGTGCCTTTTTTAAAGCTCTTTTTAGAGTGTCCACGAACCTCTCGGCCTGACCGTTCGACCTGGGGTGATACTGAGGCGTCGTAATGTGGTCCACTTGATACGAATTGCAAAAGTCTCTGAATTCATTTGATGTGAATTGAGTGCCGTTTCAGTCACTACACAATCTACAATGCCAAAACGCGCGAATAGCTCCTCCCGAGACTCCCTTTTTATGCCGGCCAAAGTAACTGGGATTTCTCTAATTGTATTCGCAATCATATTTTTGATTTCATAATTCGTCCTTAGTGTAGCAATGATGGAGTCTTCAAAAACTTCCGTATTTTTAGGAATGAGTCGCGATAAACTGTCCGCATGACAAATATTTTTAGATTTTAAGAACACGATCTTAAAATTGTAATTCAAAAGAATCGTTCCCCAACGAAGTAATCTATTCGCCGTATAGACCGGTAGGCCTTTCTTGGAACCAAAAATTGTTATTAGAGGTTTATGGTCCGTTTGCAGTATGAACCGTCTTCCATGTAGGTATCTATGGAACTTAGTGACGGCGAATATTATCCCTAGAGCCTCTTTCTCTATTTGGGAATATTGTTTCTCTGATGGTAGTAAAGATCTAGATGCGTGTGCTATGGCTTTTCGCGAACCATCTGGCAGTTTGTGGAGAATGCAAGCAGCGATGCCGTATGGGCTTGCATCACTTGCGACTATGATGTCAAGATTAGGGTCGTAGTGGGTGAGAGAGAGATCCGAAGTAAGTGTTTTCTTGATCTTCTTGAATGCGTCTTGGCATTCAGGGGTCCATACCCATGCTTTATCCTTTTTTAAAAGTTCGTTGAGAGGTCCTCTCAAATTCTGCATGTTCTTAATGAAACCTTGGTAGAAGTAAGCAAGGCCGAGGAAGATTTGTAACGATTGAACGTTATCTGGGGCCGGCATGTTTCTGATTGCATTGGCTCTTTCTGGATCCGGCCGACGACCGTCTCTATTTATAATGTGACCTAGGTATTTGATCTCTGGTAAGAAAAAAATCACACTTTGCTTCCTTAACCTTAAGCCCGTATTCTTGTAACTTCTTGAATACGTTTATTATATGGTTCCGGTGCTCTGACGACGTTTTACTGGTCACCAGTATATCATCCAAATAGGCTGTTGCGTAGTCAAGGTCGCCCAGCATGGCGTCCCTGACCTGCTGAAAGATTGCAGGCGCAACATTGACCGCCAAAAGCCAGTCTGTTATATTTGTACAGACCTTTATGGGTGTTTATGCAGAGCAATTTAGAACTCTCTTCATCCACCTCTATCTGAAGGTATGCGTCTGAGAGGCTTGGGAGGGGATAATGATGATCCCGCAAAGCATCGTTTAGCCCTATGGAAAAATCTGCGCATACTCGTATTTGGTTGGACTTTTTTTACATAGACTGTAGGTGCTGCCCATTCGCTAAAATCTGTTTTTGATAGAATACCCGCCCGTTCGAGTCTATCTAATTCTTTGTTTATCTGCTCTAGAGCAGCGAAAGGGACATTCCGTTTCTTTTTGAAATCTGGTCTTGCACCGTCCTTCACCCTGAAGTTAGCTTTAAATTTAGAACATTTCCCAAGGCCGCCAGAAAAAAACTGGGGAAATTGTTGTTTGAATTCCTTTTTGAGATTTTCCGAATTGGACGTTATACTTTTTATTTTTCGGCAAAGATTGCTCATTGGGCAATCCCATAGATTGAATTTTTCTATCCAATCTGTTCCGAATAGGTTATCTGAATTTTCTAGTACGTAGGCTATCAGCTTTTTGGTAACTCCATTTAGTGTTACTGTAAGGATCACCTGGCCTAAGATGTTAATATTCTCGCCAGTTACGGATTTTGCTGTTTTATCCGTCTTTAATAGGGTCCGCTTGTTTAACTTACGCCAGTTGATAATCGAGAGGTCAGAACCCGAATCAAGCTGGAATTTTATAGAGTTATTGAAAATATCAACAGTCACGTATTTTCTTAAATTCCTATCGACTATGTTGGTCAGATTGGGCTTGCCTAATTTTACTTTTGTGTTTCCTCGTCTTGTTGACGTACCAGAACTGAGTTAAGTTATGACCATTTTTATTGCAATTTTTGCAATATGTTTTCTTTTTGAATGGACAGAATTTCATCCAATGCCATTTTCCACAATGGTAACATGGTCCGGGAGGTTTCTTTAGCCTATTCGTATTTTGTTTATTGCAGGATTTAGAACATGAGATTTGCCTTTTGTCTTTTTGCGGGGCATAAGAGGTTGGGTTGCTTCTGATTTTTCTAATCTGAGCCACACCTGATTCCTAGATCGTTTTTGAGTCACACTTGACAGAAATTACTCTTTGACAATCCTCTGCTAATTTTCGGAGAGTCAATCCCTGTTCGTTTTCGAGTTTGGTAAGTACCCGGCGTCTGACCTCGGCGTCTTCTACTGATACTAGACCTTTGCGAATATTAAGCACTTAAAATCGTCGGCAGTCAACTCGGCTAGTTTGAAATCATTACAGAGCTTGTTTACCGACGCTGCAAACGTTAGAAAATCTTGCTGGTTGTCCTTGACTGTGTTCAGGCATTTCCAACGTTTGTGGAACAATGTTATGTTAGGCCCGAATAGTTCCGTTAGGAGCTTAATAGTCTCTGAGAAATTCAGGTCCGTAATTTTCTTGGGTAATATATAGTCTATGAACCTAACATGTTCGATAGCTCCCAGTTTCCTTAATAATAGACGTACCTTTTTTTCACTAGGCCATTGTTCACAGTATACATTGAAAATATCTTCGTAAAGCCTGTAAAAAGCCTCGAATGTTTTGTCTTCCTCTGGTACGTATTCGAATGTTTTAATCGAGTTGTAGATTGTACTCTGGGAAAATGTCGTATCTTTTTCAGAGTTTTTAGAGCCGTTACATGCATTTACAAGTAATTCTTCAAGATGTTTTTGCTGCAGTTCTGTTTTCTGAAGTGTAAATTGTTGGAATTCTATTTGTTGTTTATGTAACTCCATAAACAATTGTTGCTGTCTTTCGTCTGATTTTTGTTGGTGGAGTTTCTGTCTTTCTTCGCTTTTTTGTTGTTGAAGTTTCTGTTTGTTGGTCCGACTGTAATTTGAGGAATCTTTCTTCCAATTTCCGCTGTCTTTCATCTGATTTTTGTTGGTGGTCCATCTGGACCTTTAACATTTGGACAATTATTTTTTGGAATTCTTCCATATTTAGATAATATGTAGAAAAGTAATGAAAGAACACACAAAACAGAAATAAATAAATAAATAAATAACAGCAATTACTGTTGCTTTGAAAACCCGTGTACCAAATCTAGTAGTCAATTAATAAAATTAATAAGAACTACTTACTGCTTTAGATCTTTCGAGATACCGTTGTTCCGTTAATTTCAATGTGACCATTTAAATTTTCTCCACACTTACTATATTTTTTTTAGAAGTGTGGGGAGAAAAATATCACTTAGACAGCAAAAACAAAAATGAATAAATACACTGTATTTTTTTTTACTTCTTTTGGGAGAATTTGCTTTGCTTTTTAGTTTTTTTTAGAAAAAACTCACCTCAATCAATATGAGGGGAGGGTAATTTTATGCACGAGATTTGTAGGAATTCAAATCAGTTTCATAAAATTTTTTAACACTTTGCTAAATGCGCGACTTGGTGAATAGTTTTTTACAACCCGTATACACGAGTTTAGGGACTGTCTACCACCCCGGACGAAAGTTTGCCCTGCGGCAAGCCTCATCCGAGTTCCTCTCTGCCAAACAGAGAGTTCGACAGCAGAACACGCGGCTGCGCATTACTGGTATATTTAACAACCCCATCACACACACGGGGCGAATGTGGCACAAGGCCGGTTTAACGTGAGCTTACCTAGCCCGTAAGCTCGGCCATAAATATGCCTATTTACAACCCGTATACACGAGTTTAGGGACTGTCTACCTCCCCGGACGAAACTTTGCTCTGCGGCAAAGCCTCGTTCCGAGATCCTCTCTGCCAAACAGAGAGTTCGACAGCAGAACACGCGGCTGCGCATTACTGTATTTACTGCCCCCCACGAAGGATAGATGTGGCACAAGGCCGGGTTTAAAGTGGGGTATTCCCGAGCCCGTAGGCTCAGCCATAAAATGCCCGTAGAAACTGTAAAAACAGAATCGGCTTGGTCAACCACCGCGAACGAGACTCTGCCCTTCTGCGGAGCCTCGTCCTGGTTCCTCTCCGCTCAGAGGCAGAGAGTTCGACCGTTAACTCGTCAAAACGCGCCTGCGCATTACTATATTTAACAACCCCCACACACGGGTCGAATGTGGCACAAGGCCGGTTTAACGTGGGCTTACCGAACACGTAGGATCGGCCAAAAATATGCCCATTTACAACCCGTATACACGTATTTAGGGACTGTCTACCTCCCCGGACGAAACTTTGCCCTGCGGCAAAGCCTCGTCCGAGTTCCTCTCTGCCAAACAGAGTTCGACAGTAGAACTCGCGGTTGCGCGTTGCTGGTGCTACTCCTATACTACACATAATAATATATTACTGGGAGAGCCCATGATGTAGGGAAGTATTGGTCTCACAACAGTTATTAAATCAGAATAGCTTTACTGTTTTTTTCCCGAAAATATATTTATTCATTAATAAAGTTGCATGTTGTAGCGTGTTTGTTACATTGTTGGCTTCTAATTATTTTTATTTCATTTTAACTGAAGGTTTTTATTTCAAAGATCGAGCGTCAAGTCAACAGCATAGATCGTCAATGGTCAGAAATTGATGGAAGTGTTACTGTTAGAATATAAATTAACTTTTACAATTTTTTTTTAAAGAGCATACCATGATGAAAAAAGGACCCTCATTTAATAAAGAGTTTTATCTGGGTAAAAATATTTTTCAAAGATCCACTTCCTTAACTTTATGAAACTTTGAGAAATTTAAATTTCCGCCTTTTCATATTTAGTTAAATGCAGGCCTCCTTGGAAAATTTAAATAATCAATTTGCTTTTGTACACCATTTACCGAAAATCTCCTCGTAATCGTCAAATAAAAATGCAATAAAACTATGAAATTATTTAATTCGTAAAAAGCTTTTAATTATTTTTATAAATAAGATATATTAAGGACATTAATGTCTCAAGAAGAAAATCATTTTTGATGAATAATGAATTTTTACAAGAATTGTTTTCATTTTTAAAAATTTAATTATAATAATTTATAAAGACTTAAATCTTTTAAAAGTTTGTATTTTTCAGCTTTTTAGATGATATTATTGTTAAGTGAAAACTATATTTACTAATCATAAATGGAAAAGATTAATACAAATCATCAAACACTAATAATTTTAAAAGAACTTTGGATTTTTGTATGTGCATAAACGTTCCGATTTTTATAAGTACCGGTTACCATACGCGACATTACCAGAAAATAAGAACGATAAGTATTGTAAATTTAAAGTCAACATTTCTAAAATTTAATAAAACATTAGATTACGGAGAATATTTTCTTAAATTATTAAAATTACTGAGTACTTAAAGTTTATATAAAAAAGACGCTCACCTCTTTTCTTTAAAAATTGTTTATTGATAAAGTCTCCGTAGAACTTAATGTCATCAGCCTGTCAATACGGCAAAACATTTTCTGCCCGGTCAAAAACACAGGTAGGTCATGTCAAAAAAATGCATTTCTGCGATATTTGAAAAGTAAATAATATTTGTTTCAAATCAGATTAAGGATACTTTAAATCAGCCAATATTTCTCAAATAAAGTTTCAAAAAAGTATATTTTATTTTGTGAAGAGTTTTTGATAAAAAAAATTATATTACGATGAAAACTACTAAAAAAAATGGCGCTAATCAGTTATTTAGGCAAAAACCAAAAACTCATTCCAGTCAAATTAAATTAGTTTTGAATTAGCTTTTGAAATACAGTAAATTGTTTTGGTTATTGCAAATATTATGTTTAATCTATTTGCTTGAAATTAAAATTAAAATAAAAGCTTTTTCATTTTTAAAAATTACTTTTGAACATTAGGTAACGTTTATTTTTTTATTTTTTTAAGATACATAGTTTTATGTCACAGTATTGTTCCGTGAATTTTTAAAGGGCATTGATAAACTTATAGTTATATGATCGAAAAATGGTTGGGCAACCATTAAAAATAATCGCAAACTTCTGTGATTGCCAAGTCAATGCAGGAGGGAGAAGGCTACTTCATAAGGTAGAATTAATAACGTAGTACTAGACTGGCAATAAGATCTCATTATTTTACTTTTGAAATTGGTATATTTAACTGTAATTTCTATACTAATAGTTCCTTCTCTCGCACTTCTCGGTTGTGGAACCCTCTTCTGTCTTCTTGCTTTCTAGTCAACTTAGATCATCAAAAATTTAGATGCAATGCCAATTATTATCTTGTTTTTTAATTCTTGTTATTTTATGCCCCCTCTCTCTCTCTCTCTTTCTCTCTCTCTTTCTCTTTCTCTCTTTCTCTTTCTCTCTTTCTCTTTCTCTTTCCCTCTTTCTCTCTCTCTCTCTTTAATTTTTTTCTCACATTTTCTAACACCCAGTAACTCCACTTCCGTGTTAGTGACTTTATTACCTTGATTTAAATGATTTTAAAAAAGTAATCTTTTTAATAAAACCTATTTTTCTATTCAGCGTGTTCTCAAAATTGTAAAGGAAAACCAAAGAAACTTATTCTCATCTAATTAACTGCCCTTAGCTAAAGAACCTTGTCCCGCAAAATTACTTTATTCTATTTTTTTTTAAATCAAACTGTCCCTTTCTCGATAAAACCATAACTTGTCCGGCGAGGGGGGGGAGAAGGGAGTACAAATGTTACCGTTGTTCTTTCAAGGCACAGCCACACAGTTATTCTCAGGCCAGACATATATATATATATATATATATATATATATATATAGATATATATATATGCTGTCATATACATACACATATATATATATATATATATATATATATACATGAGCGCATTGTGTATTATGGACAGAGTTGAAAGCCTCGTCTGTGGTAGGTAGATGTTAAGACCTACCCGTATATTAAAGTTCCTTCCGAGAAGTTTATGATGCAACCAAAGAAAATAAACAACAATTTTACTGAATGATATTCAGTGTTCACTCATAGCCTTGTTTACACATATTCATTCATATTTCTATTTATTCAAACAGTCGTCATATATATATATATATATATATATATATATATATATATATATATGTGTGTGTGTGTGTGTGTGTGTGTGTGTGTGTGTGTGTGTGTGTGTGTTACTATACAGGGGATCCATAAAGTCTCTTTACAATTTAAGGAATAGAACAAACATATATGTGGAAATGAACAAACAAATATGTGTAAAGTGTTACAAAATCAGTAGGTATTGAATTTTTTTAACTAATTTAATACACAACTCTATCTGGGTACCATTAGTTGCACGAAGCAAATCAAGACGGTACTCGATTTTACATGATCGATGTTTTTCTCAGATGTTCATGGTCGTTCATTTTTCCCTTTATCCAACACTGGCCTTGTCTCCATAAATTTCATGTGCCATGCACGACTTGATGAACATGACGTAGATCTCTTAGGAATCCCAAATTTCAGGATTGTTCGTTCGGATCCGGCATGGAATGTTTTTGAATTGCTCACGAAGTTGGCCTGATTCCAAAATGGTATGATATATTGGGCTGCAGTTGAAAAAATGTGACACAGTGACAAACTGACATTCGCATTTATTCTCTCTCTCTCTCTCTCTCTCTCTCTCTCTATATATATATATATATATATATATATATATATATATATATATATATATATATAAAGGGTGTTCCAATAACTTGGACCGATTTTAAATGTGAATTAAGTTTAAGTGTCTAATGATTTTTTCTTTTTCTTTCAGATTTAACAACTTAAGTCTTTAGTAATTTGAACCATGAGAAGATTAACAATTGTGTTAAAGTTATTGAAGCCTATTACGAAAATCGATGTTCAAACAGAAATGCATATACGAATACGCGAATACATATACACATGTGCACTCACAAACAATATAATACACATATACCTACATATATGTACATAGATATGACGATTATCACATTATATAAGTAATAACATAATAAACTTACAGTAACATTGCATTATCGTCAAAACAATTACTACCCCTATAGTAAGTTAAATTTAGAGCTATGTTTACTGTTAACAGTGAGTTCATTCCATTGATTTAAGAAATGGGTCTTGTCTTTAAATCTAATGATTTCAATTTTTTCAATAAGACATAAATAACAATGGGCATATAGAGAATTACATGTTCGAGCTCTCTTAATTAATTTTCCATTTAACAGTAGGTGTCTTGTTTTTCTCCTTTAAACTCCAAAATACTTGGACAAAGAAGTCTTGTACTTATGATTAGTACTGTTTAAAGACTACACATGTCCCCGCCAACGTTGTTTGAATGTATTCATAGTACCTCCAATGTAATTTTTTTTAATATTGGGTTTCTAGTATAGCTTTTGACCTTTCAGTTAAATCAAAATAAAAAACAAAATATATGTATTTTTTCCTTACTTTCTGCTTTAAATAATTTTATAATATTTTAAACTTAATACAGATTAAATTTAAAGTTTAAAATGAGTCATTTTTAATTTTCAATTTTATAGTAAAATTTAATATTAATCAATTAGAATGATTTCTATTTTAGTCTAACCATAACATTAAGGCATTAATAATCATAACCAAGGTTCATTGTCAAGTTTTTTGAATTCTCATATACTTATATTTTGACTGGTTATTGCAGCTTATATAACAGCATTTCCCTATCGAGGGATGTTTGGTTGATCTGAACCTTTTTAAACTATTTATTCTACATTCAACATCATCACTTGATAAGACACCAGAAGTGTTAGAACAAAATGGCTATTTTTGTAGTGATTTTATAACATATTTATGTTATAATTTTCGAATAAATTATATATACGTGTGTGTGTGTGCGTGTGTATAAAATATAAAAATGTCATTGATATCAATACTATCAATATTTACAATCTTTCTCCCTATCTCCCTATATATATATATATATATATATATATATATATATAAAGGAAAATTTTTCAGGGACTATATTAGGGGCGACGGGAATTAATGAAGAAAGGTTTCCATTTTGTCTGTATTCATATTGTCTTTCTACAGACATATTTTATGTATATCTTAATTTGTGCACACACACATGTACGCGTACGCACACACACATACACGCACGCACACACATACATGCACACACACACACACACATATATATATATATATATATATATATATATATATATATATATATGTATAGTACGTAGATGGGTGACTACTTGTGAATACCGAGTGCTGTAATCTTGGATAAACGGGTAGTGTAATGGATAATGCCTCGGAATTGTTAATAGGAGAGCCTAGTTCCAATTCCAGTCGGGTTCATTGTATTTACTTATGCAGAAAAATAGGAATTCACTTCTTCACCCCCAGCTATTGATTAACTATTAAGACTTACATCACTAAAACCTTTATTATACTCCCTCCAAAAGAAAATGCGTTCAAAATATTTAGATTTCGATATTAAATAATCATCCAACCAACCAATCAACCAAAGAAAATATAAAAATGGCATTGATATCAATACTATCTATACTTACAAAAAAGTATTCAAAAGACAAAGTGACGTAACATCGGAATTTGGAGTCGAAGAGCTTCCTGGTCGGGTCGATAACTTTTCAGAACAATATCGTAAATACACGTTTAGATAGATAGATAGATAAATAGATAGATAGATAGATAGATAGATAGATAGATAGATAGACCAAATTGGTAGAAACGCGGTAGCAGAAATGTTGATTTTCTAAAAAATTTATATCTTACACATATATATATATATATATATATATATATATATATATATATATATATATATCGCTTGAGGTATGATCCTTATGCCCATAAATATTTGTAAATTGTCATTCTCAATACTGACCTCTCTTCCCCTATAAATATAGCAATTTTTTAACAATATGCCCAAACTTATATCACATCTCCCTCAACGTATATATATATATATGTGTGTGTGTGCGTGTGTGTGTGTGTTAGTGTTATATCTACATTTCATTTTTTACCTGTGAAGTAGAGATTATAAAGAACATATTTTTATTCTCAGACAATTATTCTAATTAAAGCCAGTCTTATAATTTGTTTTTTTTCTTCTTCCTTTTTCTTTATTTCTCTTTCTTTTCGTGTTGGACGTGGTTACTCGTATTTCTCCCACGGTTTAAAATTTAAAGGTTTCGACTTCTAAACCTCTAACGGAAAAAATTGACGTTAAGAAAAGAAACCATGTTAATCAAAGTTTTTGACTCCATCTCTGCGAAGGAACAGCTGTTTGGCTATGATCAATGATATTTTAACTAAATTCTTTTGCGCTTCTCATGATAAAAGAAATTTCAACGCCATTGTTTAGAAACATTTTTAAAATGTTATTTTCCTTATTTTATTTTATTTTTGAAAACCCTTCCCTCCCTCCAAGGTAAGACAGAAACAGCACGTGAAATGTGTTCAAATCGGTAAAATGTTTTTTAAAGAATGGTCTTTAAAACAAATTACTTCTTTTATCTAATCTTACTTTTTTAAAAGAAAATAGGTCCATTTTTTTATATATCCTTTTTTTTTAAAATCTCATTTTTTATCATCTTTGGCTGACAATTTCACCATTTGTCGGTCTTCATTATAGTCTCACCTTTAGCTCCATTTTGAATTTTATTTACTTCCTTTCAAAATTCATTCTTTTTCTGGACGTTTTCTGGCTTTGACTTTTTAAAAATTATATTTTTTCCTGTATAGCTTTTTCATATAGCAATGTATTTTTGTTTTCTTTTGTCTTGTTTGTTTTTAACATAATTCATTCCCTTCCGTTGCTGCCATATTTTACCTCTCTTTCAAATCTATATTCTCTTTCATTTCATCTTTCAATCTCTTTTGCTCTTGTTTCTTTGTTTCATTGTTTCTCTCTTTCTTTCTTTCTTTCTTTCTTTCTTTCTTTCTTTCTTTTAGTTAATACCAGCTTTTGGCCTTCCATTTGAATTTTTTTTCTTTTGTTTCCTTTCACCAATTTTTTCTCCTTTTTCCCAGTCATTCTCTTTCTTTTTTCTTGTTAATTTTCAAAATTCCCTTTCTTTCTTTCTTTCTTTCTTTCTTTCTTTCTTTCTTTCTTTCTTTCAAAACTTATCCTTTATTCGTCCTTTCTTTCACCCATTCATTTCGATTTTCCTTTCTTTTTACTCCCTTTTATTCAAATTTACCAAATTTTCTTTTTCTTTCTTTCTTTCTTTCTTTCTTTCTTTCTTTTTGTTAATACTAGCTTTTAGCCTTCCATTTTATTTATTTTTATTTCTAGTCATTCTCTTTCTTTTTTCTTGTTAATTTTCAAAATTCTCTTTTTTTCTTTCTTTCTTTCTTTCTTTTTTCTTTCTTTCTTTCTTACAACAAACTATTACATTTCTTTCCTTCATTTTCCCTTCGTCTTTCATTTTTCTTTTTTCTTTCATTTTTCAGCGGTGTCTTATCTATTTTTACTGCTTTCACTAATTCTTTCTTTCTTTCTTTACTTTTATTTTTTCTTTATTTTCTTATTTCTTATTTCTTTTTCTTATTTATTCTTATTCATTTCTTTTCTTTCTTTATTTTATTTTTTTCCTTTTGTCCATTCTTTTTATTTTCTCCTTTTTCTTTTTCGTTTTTAATCTCCTTTCTTTCATTTTGTGTTTTATAATTTGTACACTGCTTATCTTTACTGCAGATTTCCTTATTTCTTATCCTTTTCATCGATGTCATCTTCTTTATTTCTCTTTCAGTTTTCCTTCTTTTATCGTCTTTTCTTTTTACCTTCCTTTCTATCTTTCTTTTCATTTGTTCATTGTTCATTCTTCCCCCATCCCTCCCTCCCTCCCCTCTCTCTCTCTCTCAGGAACTATCCGGGACAAGCAAATTATTCATCATCTCACGCCTCCGCTCTTATATCACTCTTTTCCTGAATCTTCTTACTCGCCCCCTTATCCCACTTAATCTCAGTAGACCGGTCAGATATTAAACAAACGTTTCATATGCGAAAAGCATTGCTTTCACATTTCTTTTCCTCTTTCCATCCGTAAAGAAATTTTCAATCCTTATCTCCCATTTCACCCTTTACCTATCACAATATTCAATCTGTCTCGCCCTATCTCCCTCCTTCTATCGTCTCTATTCCTTCCTACCTCTCTCTTTTACTGTTCTTTTTGTTCTTTCCATCCATAAAGAATTTTGACACTTTTCCATCTTTATCTCTTTATAGTCCCTCTTAATATTCAACCTGTCTCTCTACGTATTCTTCTCCATTCTGTCTCATATATATATATATATATATATATATATATATATATATATATATATATATATATATATATACGGTGCGATGAAAATAACACTGACATCTCATTCTAACAGATATATTTACCAAAATTACACGGAATATCAAAGAGTAAATTTATTCAATAAAATTGCCATTGGCTTCAACACGGCCTCCAGACGACTTCGGAATCTCCTGAAACTCTTCTGGACGGTCTCCTTGTTTAAGTTGATGAATGCTGCCATAATCCTTGCCTTCAGTTTATTTTTGGTGTTACAAGGAGTTTTGTTGGTCTCTCGCTCATAATAATCAAGGGGTTTACAATCTGGGGAGTTACGTGGCCAGATGCAAGTGGTGATGTTGTCGTAGAAATTGTCTGACAGCCATGACTGAGGTCACCTGCTTGTGTGGCATGATGCAGAGTACTGCTGCCGGTTACAGTGACTTCCAGTAGCCACCTTCTTGACCCAGGGCAGCACTACCTCCTCAAAGCACTTGATGTAGGCCTCCGTGTTAAGTCTGAGGCCCCGTGAGAAGATGAATAGTGACGTAACATTGCTATCACTAGATATCACTCCAGTTACCTTCGTAATAACCGTGAGTGTCAGCCAACTCTTTCGGAATCCTCTTGACTTTCATCAGATTGACACCCAAACACTCTGAAATGTTCGTATTGGATCTTCCGATGCGAATGCCAAGCAGTACAGTATGACGTTTCCGAATTTCTGAGGGAGTGAATTGCGTCAGGGTGCTCTTTTTCTCACAGACAGTGAGCAACTGACCCTACTATACTTACTGCTCAGTCGACAAAATCAAAATCAAAAAATGCGCATGCGCGAAATTAAAACTAGAAAATGCAGACAATTTACCCATCATACCCTATATATATATATATATATATATATGTATATATGTATATATATATATATGGTGGGGTGGATGTGTTAAAGTTCTCGAAAATAGTATTTAATGCTTGGCAACGCATTCCGTCATTCGTCTTTATCAAAGCAGGTGATGATGAGTGTATATATATATATATATATATATATATATATATATATATATATATATATATATATATATATATATATATATATATATAACCAAGTATAGGATTGGTGTATACGGAATAGATTCCAATGAACAAAAATACTATTCTTGAAAGAATGCTCAATACAGAGTAGAGCAAATATAATTATTTATTCGAAAATTATAATGTAAATATAATTATTTATGTTATAATTTTCGAACATACATATATATATATATATATATATATATATATATATATATATATATATATATATATATATATATATATTCAAATATATACTGTTAAATATAACAGACAACGAAAGTCTATTATGTTTGATCATGAGCGGTTCTAAGCTTCGTATAGTGGCTTTAGTGTTGGGAGAAAATGTTTCGCTGTATCACAGCTCATCAGTCTGACTAGACGTCCGGTTGCTTCTAGCTAGGATCGAAACCCGACTGAATTGGCGTCAGTTGGGGAGTCTATTATTTACAGTTGGGGATGAAGGTGAATTTAAACGTATTTATTTTTAGATAAACACACAGTGACTGAGAGAACTCAATTCGATTTAACGAAGAGTCGTGCATTATTAGCCATAATAGTCACTGTTTACAAACCCACATTTCGTATAGATAGATAGATAGATAGATAGATAGATAGATAGATAGATAGATAGATAGATAGATAGATATTCTTCAACCTGGGTTTTATTTCGATCACCTCTAGTTTTCATACGATTTACATATATTTTATATATTCTAGTATATATTACTATGTAGTTTTTAAGAAATGCATGTGATTCCATATCTCAGAACTCTGATGATCGATAAATTATTCCTTTAACCACATAACGTAAAATAATTTGTGAACGTGAAATATTTTTATTAAATACATTAGCTGTTTCATCGCTATGCCGTATAGCAAAAATTTATCATTTTGAAGGTCGGCTCTTTTTATTTTAACCTGTGTCATCTTGGGGTTATTTTTATTTTCCAGTTCTCCGTTATTCTAGTCATGGAATTCGCTACTTGTCTTGAAATTCTTAAGCACCTTCAAGCATTCTATTATTTACAGTTGGGGTATTGTTTTATGTAAGTCATGAGTTCGCGAGTTCACAGCGTATGTCGGATACCTGTCACTCGAGATCAAGTGACAGTATATCTACAGCACTTTCCCCAGTATTCCTGTAAACTCACCCACACCTTAGTTCCCATCCCGCTAGTTGCTTGTACAGCTCCAGAAAGAATCAAGTTCCTTCTGCTATGCTTTATCTGCTCAATGAGATGAAAACAGGTATGTAACGTTCAATAGGGAGGTACGGTGGGATATTAGACAGCGGCTCGGATTAAAGAATCGGAGAGCCGAGTTCAAATTACAGTCGAATCCATTATATCCACTTACGTGCTAATACCCTTCGGAAAGGTATGTATCCTATTCTTCTCCCCCCAGCTATGGGTAAATAACAGGACAGACCGGGTTCTATAGCCTTGGATGGCAACTGGTCTACTGCAGAAAGAAATGGCAACCTACTGCGGGAAAAAATCTGTCTCGTCAGTCATGTATCGAAATATACATGATTGCCTAAGCGTGTATCATGCATGGCACATAACTGACTGATTGTTCGATCTTCACTGGGTGTCCGCATCTTCCGGCCTCGTGTCACATCTAAGAATACGCTTAGAAAAACACCAATACTATACTGGAGCTGCCCAGTTTTCATTTTCCAGGCTTGATAGAGATTAGAAGCGTCTACGTGATCTTGTGGGTGATGAATTATTTCCACCCTACAATCCCTTTCCCACAGACGAATCATCGCAAGCCTCTCGTTATTCTATCACTATTTCCATGCCAAACGTTCAAATTATATACATTTATTAATTCCACCAGTTCAGACCTTCACTGCTAAGATCCGCCATGTCACATACACTGGAACGAATCACCCCCATTCCATTCGTATTCCACTTGCAAGGAGGATTTTCCATTCAGACGGCTTCTCCTCAAGAACCCCTACTGTGCAGAACAAACTCCCGAGTGGATGCTTCCCCGACTACAATCATCACCTCTTCAAGTCTAAGATCAACTGTTATATTTCGCACATATCCTTTCCTTCTTATCTCCCGTCTTACATTCATGCAACATCACTGTTAAGTAATCCTCTAACTTGAGTGACTCTTGGGCTTTGAATTGGGTGAACAGTTAGTAAAAAAGTAGATTAAATTATTGGTATGGCCATAATCTTCATGATTCAGTTTTTCTATGTTCCCAGGAAAGGTCCAGGTATTTCTTTTAATGTTTCACTATTACTGCTACTACTAATAATAATAATAATACTAACAATAATATTAATAATAATTAGTTTAAACCGGTGAAAATTTTACAATTTTCTTATTTTAAATTTCTAATGGATCTTAATTCTTCAGTTAATGATTGAATAATCCCATGGCGAGTTCTAAGACAATAAAATATCCGTAGAAATTCCCCTATCACATCGTTAAATATTTGAGTTTTATAATTTTAACAAAATATTTCAATAACAATCATTAATATGAATGCTGGTCGTTATATTAAGAAGTAAGGGGGTACAAAGAAGAATATTTCAAATTGACAACTTTTTCCTATTCTACTGAAACAGGCGTTACATGCTTCTATCTGCACCAAGTAGCGTTTTTTCTCATACGATCAAAACGGAATACTCACTTCTTTATGAGATATTGGCAGAGCGTAACGGCCGTGCGAACTAACAAAGGGAGGAACAAGCACAATGATTATATAATAATAATAGTAATAATAATAATAAAATAGTTTTAGTACATTAATATGTGTGTCGGTAATGTTAGTAATATTAGTAACAGTGCGACGGTGCTAGTAGCAGTAAAAGTACTTCCTGAGGGATTAATTTTTTCTTTTGTTTAGAAAAAATTTCGACATTGCCTAGCTTACATAGATTACCACGTCTGTTAATGTTGCAACTGTTGACTCATTAACAGATTTTTCGTGTCCCCACTTTTATTAAGATCAGCCCTTACTGTATATTGCGACAAATTCAAATTCCTGCTTTATGAAGACCACTTGAGTATAGTTGCTGTAGCAGTGGTTCCTTAAACCGTTCGTTTCCAACCAGGTGTTGTCAGCACTGAAGAGAAAATTGAAAGTTATTTTCGCTGAAAATTGTATGTTTTTTTTTAATTCTCATATTATCTCAAAAAAGTAAAGTCAACAAAAACGAATAAAGGAAACTCCTCATAACCTTTTTTTTTTTTTGGCTTTACTCAACAGTTTTGTTTTCTTTCTTTTTTTAATTCAATATTTGGAAGTTATTTTTATTTGACTCTGTGATAATGTCTCCTGACAGCATCTCCAGTTATCACTCTTTCACAAACATATTTCAAACGGTATTTATCTACACGAACGTATGTATGCGAGAACAGCAAGTTCAAGCCTCGTTGGTTTTTCTAAATTTTTTTATGCGCCATATTCCTTCAGGACGTGGGCGATCATGGCTCTTCTCAGCTTTTGACCTTTTGTTGTTCAAAGTCATTTTTGAGATTTTGTATATTTCTCTTCTTTTCCTCTTGTGTGTGTTAACTACTCATTTTTCTCATTATGTGTTAAATTTCAGTTTACTAAGATTTTTCTGCTAAACGGAGAGGACATTGGGCAATATTAGGACCCAGATACTTACTTTCAGTTCCCTACTATACAGTGGGCTATGATAAGTTTTTAGCCACCCTTGATTACAGCAATTTTGGCTTGTTTAATAACGTCTCTTCCTTTTTTCAGACAATACCGTGTTAGTATCAAGCTACTCTCATATATGAACGATAGTTGACTTATATTTTGCAATGAAAGTTCGAGGAAAAATTGTGAATTTCAACAAAGGCAAATAAGACAATCATCATTGTGGCAAGGGAAATAGAGAAATTGCTAGGTTTTTCCAGGTTGCTCATCAAACGGTTAATAATATTGTCAAGAAATTTAATGAAGTTGGCCATTGTCGTATAGAACAACGTTCAGAAAGACCAAGCAGCGTGTCTGAGTGAACGAAAAGGGTTCTGAAGAGGTGAAGTCATAAGAAACCGTCGTCAGGGCGTCAAAGATGTCGCCAACAGCTGAAAGATCTAGGCTATCAAAGAAGAGTTGCAAGAAAAAAGCCCATGATCTCAGAGGCTAACAGGAACAGACGTATGGACTGGGCGAGAGAGAATTTGAGAGCAAAAATTATGAATTTTGGCAGCATTTAATTTGTTCAGATGAAAGTAAATTCTTCTAATATTTGAATTCGAGACAGGTTTATGTTTAGAGAAATCAGAATGAGACTTGGAATACTGGATGTCTGCAAGCAACCGTAAAACATGGAGGGATTGGAATAATAGTGTGGGGCGCTGTCTGGTTTAGATGGAAATCTGAGCTGATTTTTGTTGACGAGCAGTTGAATGGTCCAAAATAATGTCAAATATTAAAGAAAGGGCTACTCCCACTATCTGAAACCAATCAAATTGACAAGAATGTCTACCTTTTTCAAGAAGATGGAGCGCCATGTCATACGAGCAAAGTAGCAAAGGCCTGGAAGGAATCGCAAGGAATCAAGTCACTGCCATGGGTAGCCCAAAGTCCTGATATGAATCTAATAGAGCACGTTTGGGAGCACCTTCAACGAAAACCTCGAGAGCGTGCAACCAAAATCACGTCAGTGGCAACCCTTCAAGAAACATTGATAAAGGAGGGGCTAAATATGGATCAGACGATTGTTGATAATTTCATCAAATCCTTGAAAAATCGAATACAAGCACTGAAACTAGCAAATGGAGGAACTACACCATACTATAAATACTATTTATTTATGTTGAGTTGTGATTACGTAATTAAATTTTGAAATTGGATGTAGTTTCTTCTGACTAAAACCTTTTCTTAGGCAACTGTAGTCTGCTTTAACCAGAAAAGTGTTAAAAAAAAAGGGCTTGGAGTTCCTACCGTGGAGATGGTTAACAAGCTAGTCACATATCGAACCAAAGAGCGAATAAGAGCTACCACAAATTTGTTAATATTTACATTTTTTGAACAGACGTATATATATATATATATATATATATATATATTAATACATGTTTGATTAAATAATATAGATAAGCGTTGTCTATATATTTTATGCAAGTTTTTTTCATATAGTCTGATAATCTTAATAACATTATCATTAAACATGTATTAATGAAAAAATGCTGCCTAAATACACACAATATATATATATATATATATATATATATATATATATATATATATATATATATATATATATATATATATATAGCCAATGACTGTTGCAGACGGCTGTTCAGGCACATTTGTTTTTGTTCAACACCCACAGAGCTCACCTTTGGTTCATACTGATACTATTCTGAGAGGATCTTAGTTACAGCTTATGACAGAGAGCGTCATATCTAGAGTGATCACCAGTCTAGACAAAGCCAGCACGCTCAAGCCCTCGGTCACAATGACTTGTGACTTCGTGCTAGCACAATCATCGACGTCTCCTCCAATTTCATCTATGGTGTGATTTTCAGGCACTTTTATGCACGCTGGGATCGCCTCCTTCAGACCGATAAAAATCAAGCTTCCTGACAAATCGACCATGGTGAGATTTGAATCCAGGTCTCATGGACAGAATAACCCAGGTGCACAGTCTCCACACATATGTGTATATGTGTGTGAACAAAATAAGAACAAAATATCAACTTCGTGCATTATATCCAGTTTTTTTTTTTCGAGCAAAATATTCAACAAGGAGGTATGAAATATTCGAAAATTGTAAAGATACAATGAAAATTAAACAGACACACCTTTTAGTTTTTCGTCCTGCGTATGACGATAAACTGCATCCGCGTCCTGGGTAAGACGATAAACTACGTCCAACAGAAAGGCCTCTGATCAGGAGGTTTTGAGGAGCGTAGAACCACCTCTTAATTGCTGGTGTTCCCAGGTCCACCCTGTTAGGGTCCCAGCTATGGAACATATAGTTAACACTCAACGTTGTGTAAAGTTAGATTTTAATACCAGAAATACTTTGTAATAAAAAAATTATTACCAGCAATACTTTTAAAAAATACCAGCAATACAAACAGCTATACATTCTTTGAAAAAAATAGGACCAGCTATAGATTTCCTCAAGGAAAAATATTCCCAGAAATAGATTTTTGAAGAAAAATATATTACCAGCAATAAAAATTTTGTCGGCATTAAATAACCCATTGAGGTTGATATGCCTTAAAACAAAACACACCAAACCTTGTAGTTTTATTTTTTAATCAAACTGTCTGATGATTGACTCCCTAAATATGGATTATCCACGCACACATACACACGCACGCACGCACACACACACACACACACACACACACATATATATATATATATATATATATATATATATATATATATATATATATATATACATATATAGATAGATAGATAGATAGATAGATAGATATAAAGGGGAGAGGTTATATTTGTTCCAACGAGAGAAAAGTGTGTATCTTAAAAAGTAGAGAGAAACCGCAAACGTTTTTGGTTGTAATGTGGATTTTTTTTAAATGTTATGCTTTATGTTCAATAATCATAATATTTTTTTAAAAATCCACATTACAACCAAAAACGTTTGCGCTTTCTCTCTTCATTTTAATATATATATATATATATATATATATATATATATATATATATATATATATATATATAGATACATATATACATATATATATATATATATATATATATATATATATATATATATAGATACATATATACATATATATATATATACATATATATATATATAGATACATATATATATGTATATATATATATATATATATATATATATATATATATATATATATATATATATATATATATATATATATATATAAATTATAATCTAAATTACGCAAAAAGGAAAATAACACTGACATCTCATTTTAACAGATATATTTACCAAAATTATACAAAAATATCTTGAAATACTAAAGAGTAAATTTATTCAATAAAATCAATATTGGCTTCAACCATGGGCTCCAGACGACTTCGGAATCTCCTGCAACTCTTTTGAACGGTCACTTTATTTAAGTTAAAGAATGCTACCATAATCCTTGCTTTCAATTATTTTAGCCTTACCATTTTTATAACAGAAACAAAAACAAAAAAATCCTAAGATCACACAAATTTTACATAGATAAAGCACTTCGAAATATATGAGTACAATCTCTTGTATTTCTTTAAGACATGGGCTACCAGAAATCCCTTCATTGAGCCTATCGAAACCTTTTCCAATCAATCCGATGGAAAAATAACTGGAATTATTGATGTCCTTATTTGTCACATTTTCGAAATTTCTACTTCAACATCCTTGTATGTTGATAGTTTTTGAAGATCTTCAAAGATACATTACAATTTTCAGGGACTGTCATGTCAATAAATCATGTCATGTTCTTGTGGTCTTTGATGACTGTGTCTAGACGATTACTTTTTATTATTCTGTCTGTTTGTATTGTGTATTGTCTATTATTATCATTATTATTATTATTAGTAGTAGTAGTAGTAGTAGTAGTAGTAGTAGTAGTAGTAGTAGTAGTAGTAGTAGTAGTATTTACTGTGTAAATGGAATCTTATATTTAACGAAGTGTCTTTACGGTATCACTCGCAAGCAATAAAGGAATCGTCTGGGATTTATACTTTTATTTATGTATGATAAATTCTTTCTTCTTTCGGAAGAAATCTTAGTTCAAAGTTTTTTATAACTAGTGTAGAGAGTACCAAGAAACTTGGAGAGGATGCAAATTCTAAAGAAATAAAGCAAACAAAATAATAATCAAATATAAAAGTTTGGATGGTACAGTGGGATGTGGGCAGGGAATTTGTGAGGCTTTCAAAATCCTGTTTACCTAAACATCAGAGAAAGAGATATACGACCGTGAAGAAGGTAAGTAAGTAGACGAAAAGTTTGAGTTGTTGTAATTATGTTTATATCGATTGATTGTAAGGGAAAGATAGAACGGGCAAGTTTATAAAATGTATATAAGGAAAGACAAACAGACAAGATGCGTACGTGTGTGTGCTTCCATGTGTGTACATGAATAAAAAAAAGAATAAAAATGGAAAATAAGGGATTCAAAAAGAAAGAAAGAAGGAAAGAACGTACAGCAGAAATAATGAATGAAAGAAAATGTTAAAAAGGTAGGAAAAAGTTAAGAGTGTTAAGAAAGACAGAATGTACGACAGAAATAGTGAATGAAAGAAAAAAGGAAAAATAAAGTTGGTTGGTTGTTTTTGTTTAGCGGCATATCAACACCTGCATGACTTATTTAATACCGAATCTAAATGTTTTGAACACAAATGTATAGCTTCAATTAAATAGACTTTGAAAGCAATTGTATGCCTTCAACAACAGATAAAATATATTGTTGGTAATATTACTATAAATGGGTATTGCTAATTTTTTTATATTATAATGTATTCCTGGTATTTTTACGATAAAAATGTATTCTCATACTTTCATAGTGTTTTAGTTTTGTTGATGTAGTCTATCATCATATACAAGACTTAAGAAAGAAAGAAAGAAAGAAAGAAAGAAAGAAAGAAAGAAAGAAAGAAAGAATGTGCGACAGAAATAATGAGTGAAAGAAGAAAGATTAAAAGAAAGAAAAAGGTTTTAAAAATAAAGTAAATGCGTATTCTAGAAAGAATAAATAAAATAAAAGCTAAAAAAAGAAATTTAAGAAAGAAGGAAGGAAGGAAGAAAGAAAGAAAGAAAGAAAGAAAAAGAAAGAAAGAAAGAAAAAGAAAATGCTTCTACTTCTGTATAATGAACATATTAAGTGAAAGTGTACGTGTCACTATCAGAGAGAATGTGATAGAAAGAATGAAGAAGGTATAAGGAGAGAGATGAAATTATCATAGTCTTGGATGGTGGTTGACACATGAGAGAGAGAGAGAGCGAGCAGGGAGGGGGAGAAATGTGTATTTTGGTGTGAAAGAGATATACGAACAAAGAATTAAACAGGAAACGCGAGAAAGAAAGAAAGAAAGAAAGAAAGAAAGAAAGAAAGAAAGAAGCAGACGAGGAAGAAAGAAATGGAGAAGTTATCATAAAATCTGAGATTACTTTTTTCCTGTTTTTTTTTGGGGGGGTGTATTTTTACTTACACATACACACACACACACACATATATATATGTATA
Organism: Acanthosepion esculentum; assembly: GCA_964036315.1. NCBI lineage: Eukaryota > Metazoa > Mollusca > Cephalopoda > Sepiida > Sepiidae > Acanthosepion > Acanthosepion esculentum. The sequence continues at coordinate 129,025,635 of OZ038478.1, forward strand.
TATATTAGCCTATATATATGTATATATATACATATTACCCTATATATACATATATATAGATATATATATATTAGTCTATATATATGCATATATATATATATATACACACCTATGAGAATCTCTCTATCTCTCTCTCTCTATAGATATATATATATATATATATATATATATATATATAGACAGACAGAGAGAGAGAGAGAGAGATGCAAGTTTCAAGAGAAAAGCTGCAGGCGAAACACCTGCGAAAATCAGCATATGTGTTTCCACACGCAACTTCTTCCTTCTTCAAACCTCCGCCACTCGCCACGTCTTCCTTGCCAAATCCTTGCTTGTGTCTCTGGAGTTCGCTTTTCCGATTTCAGTCGAATTCTATTCTCTCGTTCCCTGGGGTCTCCGTAAATTTCCCTCGCCAATGCATACAGCTTATTATCAACCTCATACTTCACATCCATGTCTCTTCCATCAATCACTCACATTTATTTGTTTGTTAACGTTTTTTTTTTCTATTGTTTGTTTGCTTTAACTGGCATCATTTCGTCCATCTTTCTTTCAGAATACCGACAATTTGAATCAAAGATTTTTAATTTCTGGACATCAAATGTGAACTAGGGACGTTACTGGGATCCATAAATTTAATTATTTGTCAGAGACGATCGAAAATTATTTACATGCCGACTATTATACTCATCTTTTTTTTTTTTGTTATCACAACGTTTCGGCCTTCATCAGGTGTGTGTCATTCCGGGTAAACTACAGAGAATTTCAAACCGAACCGTTTATTTTATCTATCTCTTTGAGAACTGTAAATATTTTAGCCAACAGAAATGTGGTTCCACAAAAAAATAATAAGAAAACCATGTAAGAAACGAAAGTGTTTTAAGGAAAATAAGAACTACCAAGAAAGTGATACTTTCTGAGACACTTATTAAGGAAAGATGGCTTGGAGAATTTAACACCCAGATAAAAAAGATTAAATAAGGAATACCTTACTTAAATAGTTTGAGTGAATGGATGGCAGAAGAAAGGCAAAGATAGAGGGTAAAAAGTCAAAAATTACTTAGCGCAACATAAGACAGGAGATTTTGGAGAGCCATGATCATGCACTTAACGAGTTTGTTTTTTTTTTTGTTTTTTTTTCAGTAATCCCTGGCATTCTAGTGGCATTATTGCCTTGCTTGAGTGAAATGAAAAAAAAGATTTTTATTAACAAATCAGTAATTTTTTTTCTCTATTTCTCAACAGATGATCTATACTTGTCAATGCAAATTTACAATCTTTCATGAAAACTTTGAATTGCATTTTAACACATTTCAGGTGTTATCAAACTTGCCTCTTCTTCAATAAGATTCTTCAAATTCTGAAGTGTTTCCAAATTCTTTGGCATTCTTACTATGGTCGCAAACAAAAACAAAACAAATTGGCGGTGTGATTGTCAGGGATCTTTTGACGCACATCATTGGCCCTGCTCTTCCAAGTCACCAATTTACTAATTTTCTATCCTTTCATTTATTATCTATCAAAATATCCAACCCTCTACCTTGAATGGTTCTTGGACCTTGTTTGAGTGAAAATTACTAAAACCAAAAAAAATAAGGGAAAATTCATTGTTACCAAATGAAACAATAAATTTTTTCTTTTTATTTCTCAACAGGTGAGACATACTTGTCAATGCAAATTTACAATCTTTCATGAAAACTTTGAATAGCATTTTAACGCATTTTAAGTGTTATCAAACCTGCCTCTTCTCCAATGAGATTCTTTAAATAATGAAGTGTTTTTAGTTTTCTTTGTTGATTCACATTCTTAATATGGCCCCAAACACAAAGCAATCTGGAGGCGTGATATCAGGGGACCTTGTTGTACGAATTTATGGCCCTGCTCTTCGAAGTCATTGATTTGATAATTTTCTACCCAAAAACGCTATAATCATGCGTCCGTAATGTTTAGGTGCGCTGTCTTGCTTGATTGGTCATTGTAAATCCCTTCTTGCGAGTAAGACACCTTTGCTAGAGCCGACACTCGACCTACCAAGGCTGCTACTGATTCCTCTCGCTTCTGCCTAACATCCACCAAGGCCCTCGATGCTTTGGTCATGTTCGAATATCTGCCAAACTGACCATTTATCTCCGTTTCTAACTCCTTCCATGAAGGATTGGAGTTCTTCTCCAAGTAGTCTCCAAACCATTCGGAGGCCGGCCTTTCCAAATAGTCATAGGCGAGAGGCCTATCATTTCCATAACTGTCAAGTCGTATATGGACCTATGCATTTTATTTTGAAAATAAAATGCATAGGCCCAGCATGTCCAAGTAGTTTTCTTTTTGACATTTCACTTAAAATATTTCCATAAAAATGAATATTCTGTAAACACTTACTGATAACAATCCCATCCAGATATTATCTTTGCGCTTGAGTGACATTTACGAATTGGTCCCTACTAGCCCCGCCACTTATTTGGGAATGATTTTAGCAGTTTGATATGTTATTTTTTTTTCATCTCATTTTGCTTTTTTCATCTCAAATATGGTAGTAACTTTATATACACTATACCTTTATGATTTTTCAATTTTCAATTTATTTCGACAATAAAATTTTAACCTGTTATTTTTCACTGTTGTCAGCCAACCATTTTTAATTTTCAATGCATTTCTATAATAAAATGTTAAACTTTTCTTTTTGCTGTTATCAGCCAACCATTTTCAATTTTCAATGTATTAACTGCAATAAAATAATTTTTAACGGTTTGTCTTAATTTTATCAGCTAATCTTTGATGTGTTATCAGGTTTCTTGTCGCCAATCTTATAAGGGGAACGTTTCTAGGCTCGAATGAATCAACGTGACTGTTGGCACCTGTACTGTAAATAGCATTGTTTTGTTTTGTTTTTTTCGTTTTCATCTTTTTAGGCGTTTCTGACAGAACTAGAAATCCAACCAGGAGTCATTATTCCCGGCTACAATATTAATAACAGAAGGTATTCTGATGACAACGTGCTGTAGCAGAGACAGGAAACTACAAGAACTCCCACAGAAGTTAGTCAAGGAAACCGAGAATTAAAGACTAAAAAAAATATTCCATGTAGATAGAATGCATGGTTGTTCGCAAAAGGGGCGTCCCAACATGCAAATTACAACCTGGAAATACCGAAATCAAACACACACAACAATTTAAATATCTGGGAAGCGTTTTAACAGAGAACGGTAAGTGCGACAATTCAGGCATTTACTTTTGTGCTTGAGTGAGCTTCACTAATTGTTCCCTACACCACTCAAAAGATTTTTTCTTTTTGTTTGATTTGTCAATAAAACTATTCTTTTTCTTCCAGTCTGCTCTTCTATATTTGCTTTTTCTAATGCAGTGTAACAAGGTAACTTGTTTGTTAGGGAAGTCTATTTTATAGTTCCGGTTTTTGCTGGTCGCGAGTTGGAATAAAATTAAAAAATTGGAAAATTTATAAGTTTGAATCTTTGAATGAAATAAAAATTTACCCAGGAAATTTGATTGTGGAAAACATCTGTTCAAAGGACTGCAGATTTTGACAGGTGTCAACATTCTGTCTATATTCGTCTTGAAGCTTATCAGCCGAATATGTAAGGTTTTTATTGTGAATGCAGATGGCCTTGAACCTTGGCGATATTTAAAGTCTGGGTAAGTTAAAAAAAAACAGAGGAAATTACCTTTTTTGACCCCTCTTGTGATCAAGATATTGTGAGAAAACCAGTGGATGGATGGATCTTCGATCTCTCGTCTCACTTCTCCCGGTGCTTTCTGCCACCGCTCGAATGGAGACAGAGAGAGCCGGGAGTATTGAGAGGAGAGATACATCGAAGATTGACTGATCAACACACACGCAATTCACCCCGACATGAATATCATTGGATTTTCCCGTATCCTTATAAGCTAATATTATGAATGTATATGCTTATAAAAAGCAGTAAATTTCAAAATAAGTTATTCCAAAATTCGCTTGAAAATGAAACAGGACTAAAGACTTTAATTTAATTCTATAATTGAATTTGAAGTTTTTAGTTTCCGTTTTTGAAACATAAAAATTCTTGTGTATCGATGGAACCATATTTTTAAATTAGTAAATTTATTATATATATATATATATATATATATATATATATATATATATATATATATATATATATATATATTAACCTCTATTGCTAGCACGACTCGGAGTTTCATTTACAACGCCATCTTCAGATGCTGAGTATGGACAAACCGTTACTTAATTTGAATTTTAATATATCTGGTTATCACAACACCGGCGCAGCTATATATTATACTAGAATTACAGTTGTTTCTATTTTTTATTTTAAAAATTATATTTGGTAATTAAATTAAGCGGGATTTACATAAACATGTAACAAAATAAAATTATTTTTATTTTTGTGTTGTGGATATTCATTTTTTTTTAATTTTTCAATCGAAGAGAGATTACTTGTTTTTATTTATTCTTATTTGACAAAAAAAGGCAAACATTATTTTATATTCAAAATAAATAGTAATTTACATTAAAAATAAACCGTAACTTACATTAAAAATTGAAAATTAAAACTAATCCGAATCAACATATTTAAGCATATATTTATTTTTATGCATACATATAACCATCAATTCATTTCTCTTGTTTAATAAGATCGGTTTATTTAAACGTTTTAAGATAACCAATTTCTCAACAAGACATAAGTTACATTTATTTCCTTTTCCATTGTAAGCTTTGGCTCTTGCTATAATATTCCAGTTAATAGAAGGGGAATATCATTATTTTTGCTTGCCAGAAATATATAGAGAAAACAGTGCTGTTTCTGTATTTTATATTAGCTAGTCATTCGATGATGGTAAAAACGAAATTTCCATTGATTTTCCGTAGAACAAAAATAAAATTTAATATCACTACCGTGCTTGTTCGGTATATAATATTATCGGTCATACATTAACCGTTTCAGGGACAGATTGTATTTTTTCGGCAGTTACATTTAAGTTTAGAAGAATTTATAGGCTTTGTTGGAAATATATATTTTAATATAATGTTGTTATGATGGGAAGGTAGATGTATCTATGTTATTAACGCAGCTATAACTGATTTTAACATTTTTTAAATCTTTTTTTGAGTTGGTGAAGAGCTTATGAATTAAATTTAGGAAACCTCTTCCGATATTAGTTTGGACATTACGGTTAAAAGGTAGATTAAACCATATAATGTTGCGTTTACGAGGTTTCAGATTATTTTACCTTCTTTGTTTTTTCTATATTCTTTAAATTTACTTTACGAATGCTTAGTTCTAAAGCTTTTTTATATTTAATTTTAGACTTATCAAATATTTCCATATTGCTGACTTTTATTAATAGCTCTGTTATATTACACCGAGCACTGTTTTATTAACGCCAGCACATGTGCAATATATTATATTATATTATATATATATATATATATATATATATATATATATAGTACAAATCCAAGTGCCCTTTGGGAGAATGTATCTCCAATGGATTAAATAATATTTATGTTGGTCACACCACAAACTCGCTTTCAAGACGCTTAACTCTACATTTAACTGATAACTGTAACATTTTTAGACATTTAAAACAACATGCCTGCCCGCGTACTCAATTCCGGAACATCCTTGTTGACAACACAAATATACTTAAACATGATCGATCCTCCAGGTCTATAAGTCTACCATTCGACCTTGCATGGAGTATTGCTGCCATTTATGGTCTGGGGCCCCTGCGTGTTGCCTCGGGGTTCTTGATAAGATCCAGAGACGGATATGCAATGTGATTGGCCCTGATCTGTCATCTCGTCTGCAGTCGCTCTCTCACAGACGGAATGTTGCATCACTCTGCCTTTTCTACAAGTACTTCCACGGTAATTGCTCTGATGAGTTGCTCTCACTTGTCCCTAAGCCTCGTGAATTCAAGCGTCCTACGAGGCTGGCATCCCGTTCCCACCCCTTCACCGTAGAAACTGTTAGGTGTAGACGTCTTTTCTACTCCAATAGCTTCATGTCTCGCACATCTCGCCTATGGAACTCCCTTCCCCGTTACTGTTTCCCTGACAAATACAATCTCCAACGGTTTAAGTGTAGCGTCAATCGTCATCTCCAGTTGCCTTGATCTATCCACTTCCTGACATCTTCCATTCCTATCTGCTCTCGCTCTATATCTCCCGTAACCTCCCCACCTCGATCGGCCCTCCATCCTTCTCTTTCTCCACAACCCTTCCTTTACCACTCCTATCTGCTCTTCCTCCAACCCTTCTGTAACCCCTTGCGTGATAGTGGCCACCGGCCTTGCTCGGGGAGATACGCTTAAAAAAAAAAAAAAAAATGAAAATAATAAACAAAAATTTAAAATCCTTGAAGCTATATACATAAAACAGTTGAAACCTAACCTGAACAAAATAAACTATGAAATCTCCACAAACATTCTTAAATGCCTATAATCTATAGCAGAAACCATTGGTTTATACCAATGGCTTCCCATACTTAATACTTCTCGTTTTCACTCTCGCGTGGTCATGTATGACGTCACGAGCTACGACGCGTTTTTCGCTTGCTTGGCTCGTAAATAAGAGTTTGTCGTTACTTTGAGCTTATTCAAACAGCAACGGCGGGCCATTACTGTGGTTTCGTATATGTGTTGTTTGATTTATTAAAATTGTCATCTTTGACATCTCTCCCTTTCTCCCCCTCTCCCTCTCGCCCTCACACACACGTTCTCTGTATGTCATTAAGATATTTATTACTTAATATCTTCTTAACATATTAATCCTGATATGTTATCATGTAGACTCCCTATCGTTTATAGGACCGCAGCCTCACTACGCTAAGTGTGGCTCTTGTGCTTTCAGTAACAAGTGGGGTTTTACGCTGTGGAATTGCTATCCACACACCCAATCAGTTTTGAATTCAGAATTATCCTTCTCGTAGACAAGTTTCCAACCAAAGCTAGAGATGCCAGCTAGCTTGGGGCTGAAGGGAGAGACTCATACATTTCACTCGGGTATTTGAACGAAAACGAACGCAGCAGATCTTAACAGCCATTATGACTCAATATTTCATTCTCTCTTTGCGCTTTAAGTATCCGTCTCTGTTGAAACAAAACTAGTTGCCCACTTTCTCCTTCTTCCTCTTATTGTATTTGCTTTCTCCACTATATCTCATCTCCCATTTCTTTACATCTCCTTTGTCCTTACCGTCTTCGACATTTCGTCATATGACCCAGGTTATCGTCTGCTTCTAACTTTTTTTTTCTCCATTATCAATAGCAGTGTAAAAATCGTAAACAGAGCATGCAGACAAAGCTTAAGATATGTCTTTTAGTACACACATGGTGTCCATATTTCTTAAACTGTGTATCTCTACAGCGATTGCTTAAAAAAAAATGACAAACAGCTGTTGGTTAAGTGTTATAGAAATGTCGGTTTAGCTGCACCAATACATGATTTGATCTCACATTCTTTTTAGCTTGGAGACAAAATGAGAAATAAAAATGTCGTCAAGTAGTTTGACGACCCTGTTCTCTACTTATCGCTTCATCATATGACTATGATTACGACTAATTGTATTTTTAAAAAAATGTGTTATTACAAACGGTGGAAAATGAGACACATAAATTCAAAGGCACGTCAGAAAAGCAAAAAGTTACCTTTCAGAAACTAAAAAAGGTATTAAGAAACAAGAAAATTTCGAGAGATACAAAGAAAATAATGCAGAACTGTTATGCAATATCGAGCCTCCGATATACCAGTGGATTTTGAACAATTTCGTCACAGATGAAGAGGAGACCTGAGGCAAAAGATGCTGAGAATACCATAGTTAGAACATGGGGGCAAGTTTTAAGGGAAATGGTAATGGTCTTTTGGATTAGAACGAAATAGCTGAAATATTAGGAACACATAATGAGGAAAGAAGTCTTGGAGAATTTGACACTCACAGGACATACTGTACGGGGCAGATGAAAGACAAGAGTAACCTTCCAACAAAAGAAAACAGTCCCAAATTTTAATTTGGTTATTATTCTTTGAACTTTGAGATGAGCCCAGTTAAGCAGATTTCAGGAGCAAGCCTTGTTACCAATGTAATTAGTTCAATCCTCACACTTTGTCCACGTATTTGTAAACTTATAAACCATAATGACCTAAACAATGTCCTGCTTGATGGATTAGATAGCTTCGAATTGGCACCGACAACAAAAGTTTCGATCCATAGTAAAGAGCAAGATTTTAAAATAATTTTCAAGCAAGCCACTCCAATCGAGAGGGTTGGCGCAAGACAATCTTAATTTCATCATTTTAGCCTAGTAAGAGACAGAAGAGGGAAATCTTTCGTTAGTTTTTTTCTTTTTTCTTTTTTTTTTTGCTGTTTTTTTTTCACATTTTATAGCGACTTCATTTTTGCTGATATTGTTGGCTGATAAATTGGAACGCTAAAGTTGGGTTATAGACCTCTTAGTGGTACCATCTGCCCTAGTTTACCTAAATTTGAAGACAGAGATTTGCAAAGCGACATTCAATGATAGTTGACAGGTATTAAAAAACGAAAGAGTTTCAACAGAAAACGAAATGTACACAATTTACATTATTCGGACTATTGTTCTCATCTTTGTCGCCATATCTATTACAACGTTTCGGCCGTTGTACGCACCGGCCTTCTTCAGGTGGTTGGAATGTCCAACTGAACCCTTTATAACTGACATCCATTAAAACATGGCACATGTAACTAGAACAGTCTACCCCAGTGAGCGAAAAAAAGGGTTCAGTTCGACATTCCAACCACCTAAAGAAGACCGGTGCATACAATGTCCAAAACGTGATTAATATGGCGACAAAGATGAGGACAATAGTCTGAATAATGTAAATACTGTACATAATACGTCATCTCAGAAATATAGACAGCACGAGGCTGGCATCCCGCTCCCACCCCTACACCGTGGAAAATGTTAGATGTAGACGTCTCTTCTACTCCAATAGCTTCATGTCTCGCACATCTCGCCTATGGAACTCCCTTCCCTATTACTGTTTCCCTGATAAATACAATCTCCAACGGTTTAAGTGTAGCGTCAATCGACATCTCCAGTTGCCTTGATCTATACACTTCCCTTCTCCACATCCTTTCATTTCTCATTCCTATCTGCTCTCGCTCCGGATCTTTTGTGGTCCCCTTGCCTTGATCGACCCACTGTCTTTCCCTTTCTCCACATCCCCTCCCTTGCCACTCCTATCTGCTCTTCCTCCAACCCCCTCTTTAACCTCTTGCGTGATAGTGGCCTCCGGCCTTGCTTGGGGTGATATGATTAAAAAAAAAAAAAAAAGATATCAAAATGAAATGCATATAAAATTGCTCACGTACATTTATACACCGAGCTATATGCACAAACTTTTACACAAACATGTACATGTTGGTTAATAATATTTTAACAGCACTTCTATATATTGCTTTAAAACACAGATTTTTCTTAGATATCTCCTCAGTTTCGTATCCTAATGTAAGCAAAACAGTTTCTCTACTAAGATTTCTGGAATATCCAAGCCCGTAGACGAAAGCAAATAAATATATTGTTTAATAAATAAACGAAACATCTATTGTTGCTATATTCGTAATAAATTTCGTTGAGAGTTGGTTGTTTGTTTTTGATATAGCAACAACATATTAACGTGCATATAACAAACATTTAACGCCATTTACATTTCTACCAACTTCCGGTCAGATCCCTTATATTGAATCGCTTGTTTATAAATTTAAAATTATTAAATAACTATAACGTGTTTTTAAAAATAACCATCACAACAATGCAAATTTGATCGAAGTTTCAATAGATTTGTTTTTGTAATTTACTCCTGAAAATGATCTTGGAAAAGATCGAAAGTACTTGGATAAAAAAAAAATAAAATAAAACACCTATGCAGCCTTCCTTGATGAATTTCATCTTAACATCAATAAACTGATTGGACATCTAGGAAGGATCAGTATAAAAATAAGTATATTCCCGTGATACTTACTTACATGCAATAGATCATGCAATAGAATTTGCATACGAAATGGAAGAAAACGTTGCTTTACCTTTCTTAGACATCATGTTACACCGAGTTGACAGCAGCTTAAAACTTAGTCTACCGAAAATCAACAAATATAAATGACCTAATGAATTTCTGTTCCCATCATAACAAAAATATAAAATCCGAAATGATCATGAAGTCTTGAGGAGCGTGGAACCACTTCTACCTGAGCCGGGGTTGTAGCACCACTTAGGTTCCCAGCTATGAGAAAATAGTTAACCCCGAAACTGGTAAAAGCACCGTGAAAGGGAAAAATAGGTTTTAATACCAGAAATAAGTTGTAAAAAATTATTATCAGCAATAAATATTTGAAGAAAAAATATTACCAGCAATACATTTTTTGAAAAAAATATTACCAGCTATACATTTTTTATGAAAAAAAATATTACCAGCTATACATTTTTTATGAAAAAAAATATTACCAGCAATACTTTTTTGAAGGAAAAAATTATTACCAGAAATAAATTTTTGACAAAACAAAATATTACAAGCAATAAAACTTTGTCGTCATTAAATAACCCATCGAGGTTGATATGCCGTAAAACACAACAACGCTACTCTAATTAAAAGAGAAAATTATTCACTAAGACGAACACTTCTAGAAAGTGCTGTAAATCGACAGTTCAGCAACAGTAAATTTACGCCCAGTTTCGTACAACGTATCATTATTCTTGGAAATTTTTCTTTTATCACAATGTCGGTTCTTTAAAAAACGAGGATAGAAAGAAAAAGAAAAAGGATATAAATGAATTTGGCTAAATGACAAAAAAATTTCAAAAAATTTGGCAACTACCAGCATCTCCTGTTCATGCGCATGTGTAGTCACAACAACGTCAACAAAGCCAGTCCGAGGAAGTCCTGACGGATGAAACATGTCTCAAATAATTTTTTCCAATTTGTCTTAAATTTCTTCAATACAGTTCTTGATATATAAAATATATATCGTTATCTTATATATATATATATATATATATATATATATATATATATATATGTATGTCCAATATTTCGCTAAAAGTGGTATACCTTGACGAAAAAATGTCCCCAAATTGATAAAACAATTTTTAACGTTTAAATATTTATGTTGTTATTAAAGAGGAAAGACCAAAGTATTTTCAGAATATTTTTTCAGATTTTTTTAATCCTTCCTATAAATGTTAAAAATTTTATTTAAAAATCTTGTTATTTTCGAGTCAAAGAAATTTCGTAAAATCGAACTTATCGGCCTTTCTGTCTGAGTTTGTAAACAAGATCATAGTTAGTTAGTTAAAAAATCATGTAAAATTTGGGTGGACTTCCAAGGGCGTTTTTTTTGTAATTATAAATAGAAAAAAATTGAAAATGTGACGATATTCAGTCAGAAAACTTGACAAGCGTTGTTGTGTTGTTACTGAACGAATGCAAAGCAATTTCTGAAGTAAAAACAACTTGCTTCTATCAAGGGAAACTACTCACGTGACATTATTTCAATGCTGTGCATCCATACTTTCGTTGGAGACGATTTTAAATACAATTTTGGAATATTAAAAATTATTTTAAAAATATCAATGGTTGTCATTTTTTAATAAGCTTTCAAATTTATGATCTTTAAAACGTAGAGAATATAATATATCATTTCCATAAGGTTGCATAAAGAACTTAATTTATAAATATATAACAACCTTTTGTCATATTGTGTATTTAAAATTGAAACAAAAAAAAATTAATGTAAAAATTCATTTTTCATCAAAAAGTTTTTTTTCTTTCAGATAATAATTACCTTCGTATATATTATTCAGAAAAGCCATTAAAAACTTTCTTAATTAAATATTGTCTTAGTTTTATTGGGTTTTGTATTTTTACAATTGAGGTAAAAGTTTGGACAATTTTGGACATTTTTTTAACAAAATAATCGATGATTTAGATTTTTCAGAGTTTTGTGCATTCAATTAAAAAAAAGAATTCAGGTTGCAAATAAGTTTTTTGAGTTTTCATAAAATTAAGTTCGAGGGGGTAGCAGATATAAAAAAATATTTATACCATGACTTTCAAAGAGACAAACATTTCTAAAATAAGTTCATTCATTTCTGAATAAGTTCTGAAGTTTTCATCAAAATCCAACAAGTACTTAATTTTTACAAGAATTTCCAAATTAATGTCTTTCAACTGAAAAAAAACAACTAAAACAAAATGCTAAAAAAGCCTAAATTGGACATACCTATATATATAAACATTCATAAATAAAGGATTGCTGCCTACATACACAATATATATATATATATATATATATATATATATATATATATATATATATATATATATATATATATATATATATATATATATTGTGTATGTAGGCAGCAATCCTTTATTTATGAATGTTTCATTCATTCTTTTCAAATTAATACATGTCCCATGTACAAAATACGATATTTAAACAGGTCTGCAAACCCAAAATATATGTCCGCTACATAGACGATATTTTTATTTTAGTAAATAACACTAAAGAAATAGATATTCTTAAGACCACAAATTTGAAAGAACACTTGTCCTTAACTTTACTTATGAACTGAAAAAAAAAATCCCATTTTTAGATGTTCTCGTAGAACATAGCAATAACAATTTTATCACCTTATATATATAAAAAAAATAAACACTGACTGAAATTCTTGCCACCTTAACATTAAAAGTGAATGTCCACTCAGATACAAAAAACAGTAATAAAAAACTTCCTAAAAAGAGCACATGAGAATTCATTCTCTCGGCTACTCTTCCTTAAAGAACTCAATAATGTAAAACAGACACTAATTAACAAGGGCTTCCCTAACCACCTTATAGGCCACCAAATTAGACTATTTCTCTACAAGGTAAATAACAATGATAGTGAACATACAGTCAAAAATTACATAAATATTTTCTACAAAAACCAAATGCACATTAACTACAAAGATGAATCATCACTTAGAAATATTATAAAGAAATACACTACCCCAATAGACCCGAATAAAAAATATCAAATTAATTATCTACTATAAAAAATTTAAAACAGCTAACCTTATCCTCAAAAATAACAACAAACCAGCTAAGTCAAAATTACAAAGAACGAACATTATCTATGATTTCAAATGCCCCTTAAGGAACTGTGTTCCTGATCAAACCGAACTCATAATTACATCGATCACACAACTACATGCCTATCCAGATGCCTTACCTTACACCTATCTGGTCAGAGATCCATTAGAACCCATTTAAACACACACACAAACCTACCAGAGTCCATTAGAAAGATATGAGTAGAAAACACAAATATATTAACTGCATCCACTTGTAAAAAAGATTAAAAATAATGGAAGCCCTAATAATAATAAAAAAGAAAAAGTCAACTCTTAACAATATTAACTATGAACTAGGCTGCAATGTGCTAAACGTGTTCGAAAAATAAAAAATAAAAACATCTAAAAAACACACTAAAAGCATACACTCAATTAAACTAAAAAAAATAAATTCATTCTTGATAATGGCTAAAAGCATAGCAAAAAGCGTTCGGAACTATAGAACAGTTGGACAGTTTCTACACACTCTGTGTCCCAAAAAAGAAAGCTCTTGTGTGAACACAAGAAAAATTAAATAAAAAGCTTAACCGTAGTACCTTGTGTGTCGTTTTTAACGAAACATATATATATATATATATATATATATATATATATATATATATATATATATATATATATATATATATATGAATTGGGTAGACGGATTTGGGATCTGTCGATGATTTAGCTATTATGAAGTCGCAAGTCATCGTGACCGAGGGTTTAAACGCACTGGCCTTATTCAGACTGTTGATCACACCAGATAATGCGATCACCCAGAAACAGGAACTAACGTCCTTTCATTATAGTTGTTATATATATATATATATATATATATATATATATATATATATATATATATATATATATATATATAACAACTATACTGAACGGACGTTAGTATATATATATATATATATATATATATATATATATATATATATTTACTATGTGCCTGAGCATATATATATATATATATATATATATATATATATATATATAAGCATATATATATATATATATATATATATATATATATAAGCATATATATATATATATATATAAGCATATATATATATATATATATATATATATATATATATATATATATATATATATAACTAGAGTAAATAAATACTAGTCACCTCCTGGGCACTTCGTTACTATAATTGTATAAGTTTACGTGTATAAACAGTGTGTTATTATAATTTTATTACGCGCGCGCACACATAACACACATATATATAATGTTATATATATCTTTACATTGAGGATCACCTTATATATGGCCCGGGAGCCACTCATGATAGAGGGTTTATGCGGATAAGAGGGGCAAATCATGGTTAATAATAGATTTCAACAGGCCAAGATTGTAGTGATCGGGGAAACATCGTTTTGGGAAGCAGTGGTTCACGGGAAGAATCTGTTCGAATGTAACTTACATTTTCCAATGGAATACAGAGGGATTGTGGGTGGTTTGTTACAATGTAAGCGGCATGGTGGGCTCTAGCTATGATGGTTAGGCCTTATGAAACCAAGGAATGTAGTTCGTCCGAGCACTTTCCATTGAAACAGCAATAGAACAGCGAGAGAAAGAGAGAGAGGGGGGGACTGGTTGATGGAAAATAATTTGTCCCTCACATGGACCCAGAGGCGATTTTGAACTCTATCACCCAAATATGATAACAGTACTCTATTTTAGGCCTTATCTGGCTGTTGTAAACGTAGAGGATAGCATGAGAAGTCAAGTACTTACTGGGCTGGTACAGGAAACCGACCATTTTCACTGCATCTTATCGATGGATAGTATGTGCGAGTTCCATTTGAGGCCAGTTTAAGATTCAATAATATCTAAAGGCAAGGAGCCTCTCCTCGGGGATACCCCTTCATTACGACTGTGTGCAATTCGGGGTCCGATCGCCGATCATGGAATGTAGTTAGTTTGGTTTTCGGGGCATTGAATGTAACCAGCCAATTTTCCCCCTACTGAGATATTGGAGTTAAATCGGAGGAGAGATTAGCTGCCAATCTCTGATCATCACAAGTTTTGGAGGTGCTCCTGTATATAGTCGTATCATCGGCATAGGCATTCACTAATTATCTGAGTATACGCTTAGGCTGATCATTTGTGTAACTTAAAAAGAGGGTTGGTTCAATAAGTGGCCACTGGGGAGTCTGCGTTGATTCCTAGGGCCTGGAGGACTGGCCGTTAACAACGACCATCGAGGAAGGACTTCATAACTGAGTAGCCTCTCCAGTGATTCTATAGCTAGAGAGCTTCAATAGCAAACCTTTGTGCCACACCTTGTCAATGGCTTTCGAAATATCTAATGCTGTGGTCCTTGAGGTGTATTTGTTGTCAAGAGCCTCCCTGATTTTCTGAGTAATAGTAGTTAGGATATCAGCAGTAGATGGGGCCAATCGAAACCCGTACTGCTTGTCGCACAAGAGGTTGTTCTTATCTAGGTCCCCAACGACCCTCTTGTTGATTATAACCTCAAAAAACTTACTAATGATACTGAGAAGACGATGCATTTTTATTTATTAATTTGACTGATTTCATTACTTTTCACTCTAAAAACGCTTTGAAAAATAACGCTTATTATGCAAACTCAATATTAGAGAATTATCAGTAAACAAGTCATTTTTTATCCATTTTCAAACGCATTGGATGGTTTCCCGAATTAATAAAGGCCCTATGCTGTATTTCCTGTGAATGGAAAAATATTTAATTAGACGCATAGTTTTACGACTTGCTGGTTTACCATTCTATCTCCGGGTGGTTCGCCATTGGTCTTGCCTCTTCTTCGTTTCAGAGAGGTCATTTCACTCTTGTCCGATTTTCGGAGTTCCAAAGCACTATTTTCCCATTTCACAGATGGAATTAAACCACTTTTTTACACTAACCACGCAACTGTGTATGCGTTCCTACAGTTTAAAAGGTCATGTATCTCATTTTTCCCTAACTGATGGACCAAAAATACACACCCAGAACGCTGTGAAGCCAACATTCATCGTCTTTTTCAGGAAAACAAACTCAAAGAAACTACTATCTTAATTCGAATTATTTATAATATAAATTCGATAATAATAAATCTGAAATGTAGTAATTCCTCCTCTCTAACAGCTTTTAACTGCCTATGTAGTAGTCTCACAAAGCTGTTACCTTCATTATTAACCTTGAGTTGTGTAGCAGTCAAGTTGGTATTTGCTTTTTGTTTGTTTTGTTTTGTTTTTCTCTCTCTCTCTTTTTCTCTATGTATCTATTCTCGTATTGACAAGTGTTCGGGGCCAAGTGTGACTTGGCTCTAGGCTGGTGATTTTAAGTGCTCATTGTTGATTCCGGGCAGTGCCCAGAGAACGGATGATAAATCGGCGCGAAAAAAACGAAAGATGGCGTCCGGAAGTGGAGGTCAGGAAACGTAAAAGAAGAAAAATATATGAAATAGATGCACAGAGGTGGAGAAGAAGAAGGGAGAGGAAGAGGAGGAGAAGAAAGAAAGATGTTAAATGAAGCGGTAGAGTGGTTTAACGAGAGAAAGCGCTAGAAATTTGGCAAAAAGAAGAGCAATCGAAAAAGAAGAGTGATAATAAACAATATAGAGTAAAAAGCTTGTGTATGGAAATAAAAGGAAAGAAAAGAGAGGTAGAAGGAAAGTTATTTGAAAAGGAATGGTATGAGGAAGAAATTAATAGTAGTAGGTAGAGATAAACATAAGGAAAGGGGCAAAGAAAGTAGTGGTGTGAGGAAGGATTTGATGAATATAGGGAGAGATAAATATAATGAACGAGAAAGAGAGAGAGAGAGAGAGAGTTGTGTGAGAAACTATGGCAAATAAAAGAAAGTAGAAGTAATTAGGGAGGATCATTTGAGAGTGGTGGTATGAGTATGGAAATGGTAATAGTAAGAGATAAATGTAATGAAAGAGAAAGGTTTTCGCTAGGATGTAATGTAACTAAAAGAGAGTCGGAGGAAGACCTGTATGGAAGATTACTGTAAAAGGTGGTATGAAGAATGATTTGGTTTGGGGGTTGCAAAGAGAAATGAAGTGAAAGGATATGGAGAGAGAAGCATATAAACTTAAGAGCGCTACTTAAATAAACTGGTCTATTCATAAAAAATAAGGAAAACTTTTTAGGGTAATACTTTTTGTTGATTAGTATATAGACTAACCTTAGGCTGCAACATCGAAAAATATCGAAAAATATTTATTTGTTATCGATTTACAAGACGAGAGGTTCTGTTTACAATATTGATACATTGTCAAATCGGTACCTGAGTTTTGCGAAACGAACAATTTTGAGGCGGCGTTACAGAAATATTTCTCTTAAATAAGGAACAAACGGATATTTCTTTATTACTATAAACATTATTGTTTTAGTCGGTACACTTATTTGAGTTGATATCCCTTTATTTATTTTTTTATTTTTTCATTTTTTTTTTATTTTTATTTTATTTATTTTATTTTTTTTTTAAACAGTGAAATTAACGACAACCGGCATAAAATTACAAACGGTTAATTAAGTAAAAAAAAAATTACATAAATAAATAAAATTATGTATCGGTTTATTTTAAATTTCAGATAAATAATTGTCAACTTCAAATGTTCAAATATGCTTACGCTTCTGAAAAAGTCCCTTACAAAAAAGTTTTTTTAAATATGTTTTTAAAAGTTTTATTAAAAGGTTAATTTTTTTAAATAAATATAAGCAGTATGCAGATAACAATGCCATTAACACATTTTCAAATATGACCTTTGCAAATAACTGCGAAGTGACTTAACCAAAGGCCAGTAACTCTTCAAACTGTGCGTATATGTGTATATGCATATGTATGTGTTTGCACGCGCACGTGTACGTGTATGTACATCATTCTAATATTATCTGCAGATTTGCCTTGGACGAAAAAAAGAAAAACTACAGTATAATGTCAGTTATAGATTTCAAATTTTATTCGTAATAAAAAAAAAACGCTTGAAAAATATAAAGATATTTTCATTAGTTTCTTTGAAGCCATCTTGTTATTTTTAAAATGCTTAACATGTGCGTCTTGTTGCATGTTGCATATGCATGTTGCATATGCCGCTGATGCACATATGCAACTATTCTCTAATTTTTATTTAAAGCATAAGGGAAAGATCAGTAATGTGTCTTTTCTCAATCCAAATTTTTCACGGATTTATAAAGGTGTTTATTGGTTTAAAAATATATAGAGATAAAAAAAGGACATGGAACAAAATTAATACATTAGCATCATTTTTGTAATTTTTTTAACAAAATAAAACTAAAATTAAATTATTTATTATTTTTTAATCATTTCACTCCAATCAAGGCGATAATGCCACTAAGAATGAAAGAGAATGCGTGGACGTTATTGAGGAGAAAGGACAATAAAAGAACGGATATCAGAAAGACGGAAGATCGTGATTGAATTTAGATTTAAATTTTTGAAGATTGTAGGCGGCAGAGAAGCAAGAAATCGGAAGATAATTTCACACGTCTGAAATACGAGAAAAGAAACTATTAAAATGGAAATTGCCGCTGCATCTATCTACTTCAGCAATAAAATAATAACTCCTAGTAGCCAATCTAGTAGCACAAACACTGACCAAAACATACAAACAATATTCCTAACACCAAAACAACACATTCTATCTTACCTTTCTTAATGCATCACCATAATACCTCATTGTCTCTATGAAAGACCTAACTAGTCCCCATATGTACAATTCATTGTCTGTGGGGCGGGGGAGGGGAATAAAATAACAATTTTAAAATCTAAAAACCCAATGAATATTTACAAAAATGAACAAAAACTATCTAAATACAAGAAACAAAACAAAACTGTCCTAATAATAAAACCTCCTACAATACTTAACTGTGGCACAAACATCAGTTCACTGGACGAAATCAATGTTGGACTTTAATAATATAAGGATATTGATTCACCCCAAGCACTCACTCAAACAGACACTCATACAAAAACAAGTACGAAAATTACACCCGAAAAGGAAGGCGCCCTGCATCCACCAGAGCACTGACATCACTCACCACCTAACGAGAGAGGGGAGCGATAATTTTTATATATATATATATATATATATATATATATATATATATATATATATATATATATGTACAGAAATGTCACACGAGGCCAAAATAGGGAATGGGGAAAAGGATGGTCTTCATCTATCTTAAATTTAAACTTAGCTAGCCACAAACACTGACCCAAACATACAAACAGTATTCCTAACACAAAAAACAACACATTATTATTTACCTTTCTTAATACATCCACCATAATACCTCATGGTCTCTATGAAAGTCCCAACTAGTCCTCATATGTACAATTCATTGTCTGGGGGGGATCAAAACAACAATTAAAAAGTAGCCCCAATGTGTATTTACAATATGAATACAAATCAATTTACAAGAAACTAAGCAAAATAATGTTAGCAATGACCCCCCCCCACACACACACACACACACACACAATCCTTAAATGTGACAGAAACATCAGTTAAGTGGACGAAATCAATTTCATAATATAAAGACATTCATTCATCCCAGGAACTCACACAAACACACACTCAAACAGACACAACAAATACGTAAATGAAAGGCGACCCGCATCCACCAGAGAACTGACATCCCTGACCACCTAACGAGACGGAGAGAGCTTATTAGAACAACTGCCATAACAACATTTATAGAAATGACAGTTTTGCAGTTAATGTTGGTATCTCATAAGTTCATGAATAGTATTATACAATGATTTAGATATCGAAGGTAGCTGTAAATGGGAGAAATTTCATTAGTGAACTTTGGTACTAGCTACATATAAATATCCAGTTTTAGTAATTTAAATTTTTTCTCTTTCTAATCAGTTTCAGGATTTATTGATTTGTTTTTTACGGCTTATCAACCCGTTGCATGTTATTTAAGGCCATACATATATGTAACCTGTAAGAATTATTTTCTTCAGATAAACACGATTTTCTGTTAGATGTATTATAAATTAACCCATAGCTGGTCGTAGGAGAAGTGGATTTATAACTTTCCCGTGGGTATTTGCGCGTAAGTAAATATAACGAACCCGACTGGAATTGGACCTCAGCTCACCGATTTCCAATGCCCAGCCGTTATCCATTTCACAACCTGTACATCCAGTCTTACAGCACCAGGTATTCCTAAGCGATCATCCATTTACTTATTGACAAGGCTCGACGCTGCTTAACTTTAAGAAAACCGGTGTATCAACGTGATATGACGGTAAGTCATTAGTTTTAGCATCAACATCTCGAAGGGCAACAGCATAAAATCTATTATTTATCTCCGACAACTTTCAGAAGTGTATACCTACAATAGGATCGAGTTGATTGTAAGATTTTGTCTTCAGTAAGTTTGGTTTGGTTTGGTTTACAGCATATCAACCTCAATGAGTTATTTAATACCGACAAAATTATTTTTTGCTGGTAATATTTTGTTTTGACAAAAATCTACTTTTGGTAATAATTTTCCTTCAAAAATGTATTGCTAGTAATAGTTTTTTCTTCAAAAATTTATTGTTGGTAATAATTTTTTTATAAAGTATTTCTGGTATTTAAACCTATTTTTTCACTTTCTTAGTGTTTTGACCCCAGTTTCGAGGGTAACTATTTGCCCATAGCTGCGACCCTCACAGGTGCTACCATCCCGGGTCAGGGTGTACCTGAGAACACCATCAATTAAGAGGTGATTCCACACTGCTCAAAACCTCCTGATCAGAGGCCTTGCTACTGGATGTAGTTTATCGTCTTACCAAGGACTGTCTTCAGTAAGAATTAAGAAAGCGATATACTTAGTAAATAACAACTGGTAATCATTGATAGTGGCCAATGACTTGAAGTGTTGAAGTGTGTCAGATGCTTACATTAGGGTTCAACAAAAACGATGACTTATGCACTTGTACGTACAGCGTAAAAAATTTAGATATCAGAGAAACTAATACCCGACAGTCGTAGTGAAAAAATATATCTATTTATAGATTTGTATCTATAAAAATAACGTATAAACGGAAAATATATTAAAAAGATTGTCGGACTTAGTCCATTTCTTAATATATGATGTCATATATATATATATATATATATATATATATATATGTCATACATACATTTATATATATATATATATTATAAATTAACTGATTTAAAAATATGGTTTCATCGCTACACAGGAATTACAATGTTTCAAAGACAGAAACCAAAAATTAAATTAAAAGCATTAGTTCTGTTTCATCTTCAAGCGAAATTTGGAAAATTTTGGAAATTCGCTTGAAGATGAAATAGAACTAATGCTTTTAATTTAATACAATTGAATTTGACGTTTTTGTTTTTGAAACATGGTAATTCCTGTGTAGCGATGAAATCATATTTTTAAGTCAGTTAATTTATAATATTTATACTCTGTAAATTTACATTGAGCACTGTTTTGTAAAAATAAAAATATCAATAAGAACAGCCTATTACATATCTTACTGTTCTTCCTTTTTTACTATAATATACATACATATATATATATATATATATATATATATATATATATATATATATACATATATATATATATATATATACATATATATATATATATATATATATATATATATAGATAGATATAGATATATATATATATATATATATATATATATATATATATATATATATATATATATATATATATATATGGTATAAGATGGCAGTTGGAAAAACTTTTTAGTTTTTTGCCGATGCATTTCGTTTTCCCACTATTTCCAGGCAAAAATGAAATCCAAATATTTTGTTGATATAGTTACATTACAAAATCCAAATTTAAAAATCATTTTTTTCCAATTCTCATCTTATAACAATTTGTGTTATCAACACAACTATATCTGGGAACTTACTATATTGTCGACATGGAAAAAAAAACTCTTAGTATAAAGGAAATTTACATTAATCGGAAATAGGCTTGCGCAGAAGGATCTCTCTTTTTTAAATTTGGATTTTGCAATGTAAATAACATTTCGATTTCATTTTTGCCTTGAAATAGTCGGAAGACGAAACGTGTCGAGAAAATAAGATTTTTTTCCAATTGTCATACCAATTTGTCTTGTCCACAGAATTGATCTGGGAATTTAACTATATATATATATATATATATATATATATATATATATATATATATATTTATATATAAAGAAAATATTTGTGCTAATGTTACGCAGATTTAAGAAAAAGCTTATTCGGTGTGACTTGTCATTCGTCTTCATTGAAACTTGTGTGTACACACACACACATACACACCACACACACATACACACACACAAATATATATATATATATATATATATATATATATATATATTTGTGTGTGTATGTGTGTGTGGTGTGTATATATATATATATATATATATATATATATATATATATTTGTGTGTGTGTATGTGTGTGTGGTGTGTATGTGTGTGTGTGTACACACAAGTTTCAATGAAGACGAATGACAAGACACACACACAAATATATATATATATATATATATATATATATTTGTGTGTGTATGTGTGTGTGGTGTGTATGTGTGTGTGTGTACACACAAGTTTCAATGAAGACGAATGACAAGACACACCGAATAAGCTTTTTCTTAAATCTGCGTAACATTTGCATAAATATTTTCTTTTCTGTAAATATATATTTATTCAATAAATTAAGATATCTGGCAAGCCGACTCAAGAGCTTCGTGTCGAAATGTTCATCAAGACCAGATATTTGATAACTCAAACTTTATAATATTTATCAAACATCTGGTCTTGATGAGCATTTCGACGCGAGACTCCTGAGTCGACTAACCAAAATGTGATTTGTTCTTAATATATTAAATTTTATAGTTCTAGTTAAGTGTTGAGCGGATTTTGGCAGAAGTTTTACTAGCCTGGAAAACTCGTAAAATTCTCGTAATTTCCATGTATTTTCTCAGTTGCATATATATATATATATATATATATATATATATATATATATATATATATTAAAACATTTTTTATGTTTATACATTCTTTTTATAGATACAAATATTTTAGTAAATGCTCTGTTTTATAATAAACAGTATTTATAACATTTACCGGCCTGAATGTCCGAGAAATTATCATTTCGTGCTCTTAACATAAAAAAATGTCTTAAAATAATTGTCGGATTTTGTCCATTTCATAATGTGTGACGTCATTTGTTTACATTTGGATACGCTTTGAGCAGAATGTACGTGAGAGTTTCATGGAAGATTGAAGTTTAAAGGCAGTAAATTCGACCTTGTTAATCGAACGATCCTCTGTGGTTCGATCGGTTAAGACAGGTTAGGCTAAATGACGGTTCCTTATAGCATACTGATTCGATTCCTGTTCGGAGGACGAATATATTCTATGATAATTTCTCGGGCATTCAGGCAGGTAAATATTGTAAATACTGTTTATTATAAAACAGCACATTTGCTTAAATATTTTGTATCTATAAAAAGAATGTATAAACATACAAAATGTCTCAAAATAATTGTCGGACTTTGTCCATTTCATAATATAAATATATATATATATATATATATATATATATATATATATATATATATATATATATATATATATATATATGCATGTTTCATTAAATAATATAGACAAGTTTTCTTTATTTATTTTAAGTAAGTCGCTTTCATATTGTCTGATAAGCTTAATCACATTATCATTAAAGGAAAACACCATATTGATTCATGTTTAAATCCAATCTAAGCTTTCGGCCTACGTGAGCCATTATCAAAGATGACAATTACATTTCAATATATCAAACAATACACGGACAAAACAATAATGATAGTCCGCCCTTGCTGCATGAATAATTTCAAAGAAACCACAAATTCGTGTATACCGGACGCGGAAACGAAAATCGCGTCGCAGCTCGTGACGTCGCACATGACCACGCGAGAGTGAAAACACGAAGTATTAAGTATGAGAAGCCGTTGGTGTAAACCAATGGCTTCTGTTATCAATTATAGGCATTTAAAAATATTTGTGGAGATTTTATAGTTTATTTTGTTCAGGTTAGGTTTCAACTGTTTTATGTATATAGCTTCAAGAATTTTTAGTTTTTGTTTATTGTTTTCATGTTTAAGTATAATTGTGTTGTGAACAAGGATTTTCCGGAATTGAGTACGCGACCAGGCATGTTGTTTTAAATGCCTAAAAAATCATTTGTCGTTGCTTGGAAATCTTCAAAGGTAAACAAAACAGACTATCATTATTGTTTTGTCCGTGTATTGTTTAATATATTGTAATGTAATTGTCATCGTTGATAATGGCTTATGTAATCCGAAAGCTTATATTTGATTTAAACATGTATCAATATGGTGATTTCCTTTCGTCTTTCAATGATAATGTTATTAAGCTTATCAGACAATATGAAAGGAACTTACTTAAAATAGACAAAACTTGTCTATATTACTTAATGAAACATGCATCAATGAAAAATTGCTGCCTATATATATATATATATATATATATATATATATATATATATATATATATAAAATCGATTTGTTTATATGTCTTCATCTCCGTTCTAATCCATCGTATATATCGATATATCTCAAGATAGCTTGTTCGTTAATTCTATTCATAGTTATCATAGCATGTCTGCGTCTTTCCACCATTTACAATCTGTTTATTTCAATGATTGTTCATATCTATCTTAAGATGATCACATTTACCTATCTGTTCCCATCTGTGTCTTAGTATGTTTACATCCTTTTATCTATGTACCTGTCTGTCTAGTAGTTCGATCTACCAAAAGTGGAGCTGACCTGTGAGCTGTACCGGGTTGGGTCGGATAACCAGATGGCGTTGTGGGACGGAGGAAGCCATGGCGGTTTTCTCTGGACACTCGCCATTGGTGGCGTTTGGTGTGGGGCCTGAGGAAAGCTAGACAGATGACTGATGGATAACGTTTGTATTGGGTCCAGTTCAAAAAGCCGTCAGTTTTTCAACTGAAAGTGACCGGGAGCCGTGAAAGTCGGGATATGATCTATTGTATTGGCGTTGTACGCTCGGCCAATCCTTTAGACAGATTTCAGAAGCCAAAATTCAAGGGACAAACGCCAAAGCTTTTACACGGGAATGGGAGCAGATACGTGAGTACATACCTATAAAAACGTGTAAATATATATGCAGGATATATGTGATGATGAAATTATAGGCCTCATATATATGCGTACGTCTATAGATACATCTACGTATATAAGTTACGTATAAATTTATACATATACACGTGCTCTTATGTGTGGGGTGGTTGTAACGAATCTAGGTTTATATATGGGCGATTACATTGTCTCTGCATGTTAGTCCAATAGCACTTGCGCGTACAGGCACAGTACATATAAGTTGTTCTATAATCATTTCCATATTGTAGGTGGAGATTGCCTGACGATTTTTCTCTCATATATATATATATATATATATATATATATATATATATATATATATATATATATATATATATATGCAGGGTGTCCATAAAGTTCGCGTGCACTTTAAAAAAATTATAACTTTATTTGTATTTATGGACACCCTGTATGTATATATATATATATATATATATATATATATATATATATATATATATATATATAAATCTGAATAAATACATTAAAATTTTGACGATAAAACGTATTTCTTACATTTTGAGCATTTTTCATCATTTTTTAGCAAAATTTAAACCATTTTCATACCTTTCTTAAATTTATTTCTATGTAGTTAATACTATTTTTGTTTTTAAATATTTACCGTAACTTAGCAGGAAAAATTGTATATTTAAATCCATTCAATAATTCTGGGACACTAAACATCCACCACATCCAAGATAGATAGATAGATAGATAGATAGATAGATAGATAGATAGATAGATAAAATGCAGCGCATAACTTTTCTGATTGGGTCAATTAGAAATAACTTCTGGTCGGGTAATTCCTTCCGTTCAGACGTTCTCTGATTGAGGGTCTTCCCAAGCATCTAGATATGGCTCCCAATTAACCTTGGCTGCCTCAACCTTGATGCTTAAAAAAACAACACTCTGGAAACCCAACTATAACGATTCCCTACTATTATGTGTAGTGCGCCAACTGAACGTGATATTTACTGTTGCCCATCTTCATTCACCCAGACAAAATACTTTCATGTTAAAGCCTTCAATCGATTAAGATTAGAATTAAAATCTGAAGTATTAGATTAAGGCATAAACCGTTTCTGCGTTTGTTTATCAACGTCCCGCTTTGTTCTTTTCGCTAAGGGCGTGTGGAACCCAAACACCCGGCTTCCTGACTTACCCTGTCATTTTCAGATGGCTGATTGTCATGTATGGAGTATTGCTACCATATATGGCCTGGAGACCCTTCTAATTGTCTCAAGGTCCTTGATAAAATCCAAAGACGGATATGCAATGTAATTGTCCCTGATCTGGCATCTCGTCTGCAGCCGCTCTCACAGTCGTGCTGTTGCCTCACTCTGTATTTTTACAAATACTTCCACGGTAACTGCTCTGATGAGCTGGTTCGCAGACTTCATGAATTTAAGCATTCAACTAGGCTGGCATCTCGTTCTCACCCCTTCACTGTCGAAACTGTTAAATGTAGCCGTCTCTTCTACTCCAATAGCTTCATGTCTCGCACTTCTCGCCTGTGGAACTCCCTCCCCATTTCTTGTTTTCCTGATAGCTATAATCTCCAACTATTCAAATGTAATGTCAATCGACGTCTTCAGATGCCCTGATCTATCCCCTAACCTTCTCTTCATCCTTTCCTCTATCAATCCTCTTTGTTCTCGCTCCAACTCTGTAACCCCTTGCGGGCTAGTGGCTTCCCGCCTTGCTTGAGGTTGAATGTTTAAAAAAAATTAACATATTTACTAATTCCTGAGTATTTACCGTGGATTGCTTTTCGGTAATGACTTAAGAGCTTCATCATAAAGTGTCAAATGAACGCGTCTTTGTCTACGTCCATCTTCCAACAACGCTTCTCCAGAACGAAACATTGAAAAACAATTTCTTACTTGCCAATTAGTTATGGCCATAAGCACTAGATATTTTTCCAGAGCACCCATAGCCTTATTCCCTTTCCCTCATTATGTGACGTCAAAATTCCTCATCTGTCAATTCTATTCTTAAGAAAGGCTAATATTAATAGTTTAAGCTAGACAGTATCCTCGATGAGAGATCAACACATCCAGTCAGTGGCCACCTCCAGTATCATTTAAGTTCAAGGACTATCTAAGCAATGTTCCAACTGTTCACGTACAAAGATTCACAGGGGTCGAGTCCAAATGCCAGCAAAAGGTTACGATAACTGTTGTTAAAGGTGATGTTTACAGGTGAAACAGAAACACTGCAGTATAAGTAAATTGAGATGCTATGTTTGGGAAAAGGTAATAAATAATAAAGCCTAGAAGTGCATACAGATTCTGATAGATAGATAGATAGATAGATAGATAGATAGATAGATAGATAGATAGATAGATAGATAGATAGATAGATAGATGAGTGGATCAGTAAGTCCGGGTCCTGGCACATTTAAATAATGAAATGTAGAAGAAAAAGAATGGAATCAATTGAAAAAAGAAACAATACGGAAACATCTTTTTCTTTTCTTTTTATGCAACTTTTATTTCATCATCCTTTTCTTACTTTATTCGTTTAATTTGCGTATTGACTCCTGATCAACCTCCCATCTTCACCTCCAAATTCGAAAAAAAAAACGTTGTCGATATTAAATGTTCTCAGTTACTAAATGATAGGTGTATAGATAGCCCCTCCAACCGTTCATTTCAAATTTATGTATTTTACATTTTATTTTACGAGTATTGAAATTTGAGCAACGTGCAAAAATGAATTTGCTTTCTTCTCTGGAAATTTATAATGAGATATTGAAAACAAAGGGGAATAATCAAGGGAATAACTTTAGAGAAACTAACATAGCGTTTGTTTTTCGAGTGATAGATCACCTTTGTCTTATCTTCTGACAAAATGACTGACAGTGGCATTTTAATAGATTACTAAAGTGTTGCCTCGTTTTCGATTTTAAACCAGGACAAATGTACACTTGGGGTTTCTTCGATATTTGTTTTTTTGGTCAGTAGCTTTCTTCGTTTTATTGTCTTCATCATCATCATCATCATCATCATCATCATCATCATCCATCCATCCATCCATCCATCCATCAATCCATTCTTTCTTTCTTTCTTTCTTTCTTTCTTTCTTCTGATCTGTTGTTTTTATTGTCTTTCTTTCTCTGCTGAGAGCACTTTTTCATCTGATTCTCTCTCTCTCTATCTTTATTTTAATTTTATTCACGTCTTTTTTTTTCGTCCGTCTTTATCACTCCGTATCCATGTGGCTTACGTCGAAACAGTGATTCTCGTATGCTCACTGGAGTTAAGCAATGTTGAGTCTGGTCAGTATCTAAAGGGGTGATCTCTCTAGATACTCACAATAGATTCGACGCTTGGGAGTACCAGGTACTATAAGCTTGGATGTGCGGGTGGTGTAATGGATAACGCTAAGGTATTGGCAATCAGAGAGCCGTGTTCCAATTCCGGTTGGGTTTGTTAGATTCACTTACGCGCAAATACCCTTGGGAAAAGTATGAATCCACCTTATTAGTAAAAGTTGTATAAAGAAATCATTATCTCAAAAAAAGGTCTTACAATATTTTCTTGCTTGAAATAATATGGAAAAGGTTGATAAGCCGTAAAAAATATCAATCAAAAACAATTCATCTATTTTCTCTGTGTTCTTTCCCCCCCCCCCACTCCTCTTTTTCAGTTCGTTTTTCCATCATTATTTTCATTCTTACTTTTCTTCTCTTTGCCGGCTTATCTTCTCTCGTTTCTTCTGTCATGTCCTCCTCCTTCGCGGTTTACAGTCACATAACGTTCAATCACCGGTTCCCGTACGATCACCGAAGTTAAACAATGTCGAACCTGGATGGGTGCTGTGATCTTGGATTTGCTGGTGGTTTAATGTCACAGAATTGTTAATCGGATAGCCGAGTTCCAATTCCATTTTCAAAGTTCATTATATTCCATTCAGTGCAAATACTCCAGGGAAAATTATGAATCCACCTTTTCTCTCCCCAGCTATAGGTTAATAGTAAAATTTTGTATGTCTAAATTAGTATTATCTCAGAAAAAATCTTGCAATCTAAAAATATTTTCTGGCTTTAAATAATCTGCAAAAGGTTGATAAACCGTAAATGACGAATCAATCAATCTTTCTCCTTTCTTTACTGCTCCTCTTTTTCCTTCATCTGAAACCTTTTTCTTTCTTCTTTTACGAAATTTGTGTCCTCGTCTTTTTTTATCCTTTATATATATTTTTTCTTTCTCTATATTTTTTCTTTATTCCGATTCTTTTTCTTCCTTATTGTTTCTTCTTTTCATCGTTCTTCTTCTTTTTCCACTTATTCTTTTTCTTCTAATGCTTTTTTTTATTCTTCGTCTCCTTCTACTACTCTTCTTCTACTTCATCTCTTCTTCATTTTTCCTAAACCTCCTCCTCCTATGTGCTTCATTTTAATTTACTTTTTCTTTTCCTTCTTCTCATCTTTTTCGTCCTCTCTTTTTATTCTCTTTCTTCTTTTTCTCCAACAACCATACTTCTTCTTCTTCTTCTTCTTCTTCTTCTTCTTCTTCTTCTTCTTCTTCTTCTTCTTCTTCTTCTTCCTCTTCTTCTTCTTCTCCTCCTTCTTCTTCTTCTTCTTCTTCTTCTTCTTCTTCTTCTTCTTCTTCTTCTTCTTCTTCCTCTTCTTCTTCTTCTTCTTCTTCTTCTTCTTCTTCTTCTTTACAGCATATACTTCTTTTTTCTTCTTCTTTGCCTATACTTCTTTTTCATCTTCTTCGGTTATACTTGTTCTTCTTCTCTCTCTTTCTATTTTTTACAGCATATACTTCTTCTTCTTCTTTTCTTCTTCTTCTTCGCCTATACTTCTTCTTTTTCTTTTTCGTCTTCATTTTCTTCCAGTTCGATTATACTTCTACTTCTTCTTCTTTACCGCATGTATTTCTTCTTCTTTTTCTTCGCCTATACTTCTTAGTTTTCTTCTTCTTCTTCTTCTTCTTCTTCTTCTTCTTCTTCTTCTTCTTCTTCTTCTTCTTCTTCTTCTTCTTCTTCTTCTTCTTCTTCTTCTTCCTCCTCCTCCTCCTCCTTACAGCATATACTTCTTTTTTTCTTCTTCTTCTTCTTCTTCTTCTTCTTCTTCTTCTTCTTCTTCTTCTTCTTCTTCTTCTTCTTCTTCTTCTTCCTCCTCCTCCTCCTCCTCCTTACAGCAGATACTTCTTTTTTTTTTCTTCCTTGCCTATACTTCTTTTTCTTCTTTTACTTCTTACTCGCTTATACTTCTACTTCTTCTTTACCGCATATATTTCTTCTTTTTCTTCTTCTTCGCCTATACTTTTTCTTCTTTCTCCTCCTCCACTTCTTCTTTTTCTTCTTCTTCTTCTTTACCACAAACATTTCTTCTTCTTTTTCTTTTTCTTCTTCTTCGCCTATACGTTTTCTTTTTCTTCTTCTTCTTCTTTATCTTCTTTTTCGCCTATACTACTATTACTACTACTTCTCCTTCTTCACCACATATACTCTTCTTCTTCTTCTTCTTCTTCTTCTTCTTCTTCTTCTTCTTCTTCTTCGACTATACTTTAATTCTTCTTCTTCTTCTTCTTCTTCTTCTTCTTCTTCTTCTTCTTCTTCTTCTTCTTCTTCTTCTTCTTCTTCTTCTTCCTTACTCACTCCCCACTTCCATCCCCACTTCCGATCCATTATTCTCTCGCATTATTTTCTCTCGCACCAAACGATAGAAACGAGCAAAATATCGAAACACCATCCTAAGCCATACCCCATGCGCATCTCTTTCCTCGGTCTTCAAGTCTAACGTTTGGTAGCCACGTGGGAAGCAGTAAAGATTACTACATTCTGATTTTCTTTACATGTTTCCCCCTGTCATCTCCACCTTCTCAAATTCTTCTTCTTCTTCTTCTTCTTCTTCTTCTTCTTCTTCTTCTTCTTCTTCTTCTTCTTCTTCTTCACGTGACATGTTTTTCCTAATTCTCCTATTTTACAGCTTCTTTACACAGGTGGAATACAAAAATATACAAACTAACATGTCAGGTAAGGTGAAAATGCTAGTAAAGTTTATTACTGTCAGTCGAGGAAAACAATAACATTGTCCAATAGACAGACGGATAAACATACAGTATAGCATAACATACTGGTAGCCAAGTATTCTTCTTTTTTTATGCCGCGTTCAATCACACGATTTGGGTGAGCAAAACTCTACAACTCCGTATATCTGCAATATTTGTCCGCTTTCAATCCCGCCCTGTTCGGGCTCGACCATCCATTTATTAGTCATGTCCAATCGTCTGTCAATCCTCCTTATCCTTATAATCATCACTTCTTTCTACCTCCTATGACATTCATACCAATCACCTCATTTAGTAACCCTCGGCCTTCGGTGAATTTTATTAAAAAAAATTGCTATGTTACTGTTTCTCACTGTCTGCAATACGCCCTTGTCAGCATCAATCAAATTCTACAAGCCTTCTTTTCCTCATTCTGTGTCCTCGAAATTACCACTGACTCTTTCCAATCCAATTGGGGAGGCACAGTGGAGTAATGGATTGCGGCTCGGATTGATGAATCCTAGAGCCGAGTTCGAATTCCAGTCGAATCCATTACATTCACTTACGTGCTAATACTCTTGGGAAAGGTATGAATCCTTTTCTTCCACCAGCTATGGGTAAATAGCACGACAGACCGGGTTCTTGGAGGGCAACTGGTCTACCGCAGAAAGAAATGGCAACCTACTACGGGAAAAAAATCTACTTCGTCAGTCATGTATCGAAAGATTTTGGGGAAATAGCCTTGCAGTCTACTGCAGAAAGAAATGGCAACCTAGATCAAAAGATACATGACTACTCATTGTGTATCACGCATGGTACATAACTGACTGGTGGTTGGAATATTTACACGTAATTTTGGCAAGTTATTTTTACAAGTTTCCACACGACATCAAATTATTTGAAATCAGAGAAAATTTACAAAATGGTAAACAGATAGTCGTTCTCTTTTCTATTTACTAAAATCCGTTCGATAAGGTCAAATTGACAACTGATCTAAAATATGACGAACTGTTGTCAACTGGGGCTTGTTAATTTTAACGACCCCCAAAAACGAAACTGCCTACTATTAATCGTCAGGGAGAGAAGTATTTCTGCCTTCCATCAGTATGGCTTATGCTAACCTCCAGTGATTCGTTGTGCCTTCACGGACTAACATTTTTCACTGACATAAAGTGGAAAGATTATACCAAATCAATTGCTGCTCCCAGGAAAGTTGGTTCGTTATGTCGTGCTAGACAATTTTTCTCACCTCAACATTCTTTATATATTTACATATCTACCATTCGTCCAACTTTAGAATTTTGCTTCCATATATGGTTAGGCTCTCCTGATATCTATTTAGATATCCTTGATAAAATCCGAAGAAGAATCTGCAATGTTATTAGTTCTGATCTTGCATCTCGGCTCTACTCACTTTCCCGCCGCCGTAATGTAGCTGCCCTGTGTCTTTTCTATAAATACTTTCATGGTAATTGTTCTGATGAACATTCCTCTATGGTACCTAGACTTTATGAATTTAAGCACAGTACTAGATTGGCGGCAATATATCATCATTTTACAGTTGAAATGGCAAGATGTAGCCGCAAGTTCTATGTTAACAGTTTCTTTACTCAAACTTCTCGCTTGTGGAACTCACTTCCGGCTTCTTCTTTTCCAGTAAACATTGTTCTTCAAAAATTCAAATGCAATGTCATTCGCTGTCGTCTGTCTTCTTAATTCCTGTTCTTTTATTGTTTTCGGTCGTTAATAATGTTTTTATCTTCTTTCACACTCAGTAACCCCCTGCGTGTTACTTGCTTTGTTGTCTTGCTTGAAGCGAAAAGGTTATTAAAAAAAAACATGCTTAAACGAATATTTAATGAGATGAATATTCAGGTCTCATATGTAAGCGTGATGATAGCTACTGGTTCTTTAAATTCTCGTACATAAATCATTGCAAGTTCTTACCGGTTTCAAAAACAAATAAAGAAATGTAAGTATGAAGTTATGAGTGAAAAGTGTGATAAAAGCCGGGATTTGACCTGACAGACAAAAATTCCCAATAAGTAGGCTTGGTAAGGTCATAATAAATTTAGCGATCATATATTTAAATTTAACCCTGGGTAAATTACGACACTCGGTTCACATGCAACTCATCTTATAATTTTATTCGCCCAGCGAGTACAGGAAGTTTGTTTTTATGTCCATTAAAAGAAATTTGGTATTTTTGGTATATTTGGGATTACATGTTGCCCAATTTAATAAACTATTTCAAACAGGAAAAATACTAAACAATTTTATTTTTATTAACTCAGTCTAAAACCTGTTTCAGCTACAGGATTTAAATATTGCGTACATGAACGGGTAAATATGATGAAAAACTTCCTCAGTTGCCCAAATCTCATTAATGGTAAAAGATGTATTAAATATGGAACTGATTTCTCATATGATATCTCATCAAAAAGTCTCGGGACTTGTGCTATAAAAAGAAAACTACAACACATATCAATTCAGCATTTAATCTCCTTCGAAGTAGTCCCCCCCTTCTGAAGGCACACATTTTATTCAGCGTCATTTCCATTGATGGAAGCATTCCTGGAACTCCTTTTTGGACGGGTAGCGAGTAGTTATATTGGCGCATTCTCTTGGATTTCCACAATGTCTTGAAATCTTGTTTCTTTAAAAGTGAAATTTGATTTTTGAAAAGAGGAAATAATCGCAAGTGGGGAGATCTGTGTAATGTGGTGGTTGTCGTGGGTAGGAAATGCTGTCCGTTGACAAAAATTGCTGCACAGGCCATGGTCACTGATGGAAAATATGTTGTGTGATGAGACGACCACACTCTACACACTTTCCTTCCAAGCACTGCTGTAAACAAGTGAATTGAGCGAGAACGTTCTAACTTACGGTATATTCCCGGCAGAGTTCAAGGTTAATCTATTTCAAGCGCCTTCATTCTGCGTACTTAGCTCCGTTACCATAGCAACAGTCCCAATATATTTGGATCAGACCTCGTATATTTGTGCAGTCTGTTCACAAAATGTGTCCTACCAAGCAGAGAAATGTGCAAAAAACGAAATCACGTGTAATTTTTATTTACACTACTGTTGCCGACAATGAAAAACGTGTGCTCACTCCTGATATAGGGATTTGCTATGCTTAGCTTAGATGTGGCCCAAGGCCTAACAAACGAAGCACCCACAAACTCCTGGTATAAGTAGCCAATATCTTCTTTGACTTTATCGATAAAATACAGGCTTTCTCCACTACCTCTTGAAACCGCTTTAGAGGCAAGGACGTTTAATTACCAAAACTGGGATAGTCGATGTTCGAATGGCTACTCAAGTAGGGAGAGCATTAAAATGAGCTCATTTATTTAATAATAGGGCCTTTTTAAATTTTATTTTAGTTGACCAATGTCCAAAGGGTTAAAATTCTCGAATGTCAACTCTTTCGAAAATGAAAGCCACCTGTCTCGTTCATATAATCAATTTGAAATTCCGTTTTGCCTTGAGTGATTACAAATCTTAACAAATACTGGCTTCCATCACTATTCTATTGACTATCGAATCACACCTGGTCGTGTAACCAGTGAATACGACTGATCAGTTGTTGGCCTTTAGGTACCAGCTGAACTGAATGCTGATAATCAATTGGCGTGAGTGTCCCGGGTATGACGATAAACTATATCCGCGTCCTGGGTAAAGCGATAAACAACATCCGCGTCTTGGATAAGACGATAAACTACGTCCAACAGCAAGGCCTCTGATCAGGAGGTTTTGAGGAGTGTGGAACCACCTCTTAATTGCTGGTGTTCCCAGGTCCACCCTGACCCGGAGTCGTAGCACCTGTTAGGGTCCCAGCTATGGGCAAATAGTTAACCCCGAAACTGAGGTAAAAAGCATAAGTGTGTAAAAAAAGGTTGTAATACCAGAAATACTTTGCCAAAAATTATTACCCGAAATAAATTTTTGAAAAAAAAAAAACTATTACCAGTAATATATTTTTGGAAAAAAACAAAAAAAATCTATTACCAGCAATACGTTTTTGGAAAAAAATATTGCTAGCAAATCGTTTTTGAAAAAAAAATATTACTACCAATACATGTTTTAAAATAATATTACCAACTATACATTTTTGAGGAAAAAAATATTACCAGAAATAGATTTTTGACAAAACAAAATATTACCAGGAAAAAAAAGTTGTCGGCATTAAATAACCCATTAAGGTGGATATGCCGTAAAATACATCAAACCAAACCAAACCAACTGGCGTGAGTTTAACTTTCAACTAATCAACAAAAAGAAAGAAAGGGAAATCTTAAGTTATAGAAGCATATCACTTAAATTGGCTTAAGTTATTTTTTAATGCCAAGTCAAACATAAAATAATCATGGCGCTTTACACATTTTGTTTTTTTTATCTGCGAATTGCCAGTACTTTTTGGAAAAACACTGAGTAGTTTCCCGTTATCTTCTCCTAGTTTTGAATTCAAAATAGTCCTTCGCCTAGACTGATTAGTACGTAAAGATAGAGAGCCCAGTCTCTTCTGATATTTAACAGGTAATCGGGTGATTGGGAGGTACGCAGAAAGCATGGTGTCTGGCTTTTCGCAAGGGGGTTTCTGTGAAAGGGAATGCAGCAGATTTTGTTACCGTAAAGTTCACACTTTACAAGGCTCGGAGTCACTCAAGTTAGAGGATTATGTTACGAGGCCATTTGTACGTATAGGAATGGAAGATAACTGTTAACCCGAGTCTTAGACAGGTTAAGATTGTGGTGATCGGGGAAACATCCTGCTGAGAGTCGGTTGCACAGTTTGCGGCAAAATGCTGTTCGAGTGGAACTACTTCAAACCGATGGAATACGGAGAGGACGTGGGTGGCTTGCTCTTATGTAAGTGTCATGGCGTGAAGGTGTGCCTCGGCAGGACCAGGGGATGTAATTCGTCCGAGCACTTTCCGACGAGTTCTGAATTCGAACCCGGCTCGCTGATTACACTTTCCGTGCCGATAACAGTAATTCACATATCGACTACAGTAAAAAGGATAAAACAAACTGTATTGACGATGGTTGATAGAGATGTGGTTAGGGCGCACTTCATACAATCTGCTACCGGGTGATTCGTCCGCTGTCAAATGCTACAAATGCATTTCTTTTCTTTTTCTTTTTTTTTCTTTTCCTTTCTTTTTCTTTTCTTTTTCTTTTCATTTCTTCAAGTTAACTTGAATTAATATTTAGCAAGTTGTGGTATCGCGTCTTTTATGGACGTTTATCAGCTAGCTACACGCGCAGGACGATGATCGTTTTCGAAACCCGATTTACAACAAGCGCTCCGCAGTTTGAGCCTTGTGTTACAACAAGATATGCTTAGCAAATCTAGCACTGAGTTTATTTTTTTCAATTTGCCTCTTGATGTTAGTGTAAAGTCTTCAGTAAACTAATTCGAATGCAAGAGAAGTAACTTCGATCATCAGCAAGCACTCCATTATTATGTCCCTGTGTCAGATTAGGTCACCCTTAGAAATAATTAACATGCTGACCTCTCCAGCTCAATCAATCCTGTTTGAATTTCTATGGTATAGATAACTGGGCCCCGTAGTCTTGGGTGCCAGCCAGTTAAAAAAATAGGAAGCCACTTCCAAGAAGTGGTGGAAGTTCACGCACATAAAAAAGTTTTTTTTTCTGAATTTCTGGAATGAGGGAGTTGACATTATTTACATTCGGACTAATGTCCTCATCTTTGTTGATATTATCACAACATTTATGTTGTCAGTATCTGTCTATATTTCTGAGATGAGGTATTATGTACACTATTTACATTATTCAGACTATTGTTCTCATCTTTGTCGCCATATTTATTAGAAAGTTTCGGCCGTTGTACGCTCCAGACTTCTTCAGGTCGTTGGTATGTCGAACTGAACTCTTTATTTCGCTCATTGGAGTAGACTTTTCTAGTTCCACGTGCCATGTTTAATGAATGTCAGTTATCTCTTGTTAATTCCCCTCTCCAAGTTCTCCACTGCCTTAACCGGGTATTGATCTCACACTCTTTGGGTCCAGTCACTGGATCTAACCAACGCTTTTATCCTCAAGTTCACATGGTACAATGGATAAAGGCGTTAGTTAGATCCAGTGACAGGATCCAAAGAGTGGGAGTTCAATACCCGGTTAAGGCAGTGGAGAACTTTCAGAGGGAAAAATTAACAGGAGATAACTGATAACTGACATCCATTAAACCTGGCATGTGTAACTAGAACAGTCTACCACAGTGAGCGAGATAAAGGGTTCAGTCCGACATTCCAACCACCTGAAGAAGTCTGGAGCGTACAACGGCCGAAACGTTGTAATAAATATGGCGACAAAGATGAGGACAATAGTCCGAATAATGTAAATAGTGTACATTTAGGTTGTAGTATTCTCCGGCCTTCTTCTCTAGCATTCACAATTACAATGCCACGAAATTCCCATACCAACGTTATAATCTTCAACGCCATTGTCTTCGGCTGAGTAGTATGGGTTCAGGGTCAGTGAAATAACAGTACAAGTGATAACTGAGCAGCATCTTAAAAGAGAACAGGACGAGATATCTTTAGACATTGTGAGTTCAATCTTATTGGCCTTGTGCCAGACTAAACAAAGTAAAACGTACCCTGATTCTGCAATAAGGTGCTATACTCGCAGACTATTCACGCGAGAAGTAACCTCATTCATCTCAAGCTATATCACAAGCGTGGCTTTTTGCTAGACTAGACGAACCTTTGCTTTTCGAGCATTGATTAGCAAATTTTATTTGGCAGAACATTCCAGTGTCCAAACATTCAGTATTTTATACTGTATCAAACACGCAAACATACTGGACGCAAAATTTTGAAAAGCTTTTTTAAGAAAAACGTATTTTCTAAGGTGGTTACAAACCTACAGATTGAGTTGAACATAGTAAATAGTGTATTATACAGGGTGCGGCTGATATCTGTGGACATATTTTATGGATCAGTAGAAAAACTTGCTGAACAAATCAATATAATTATATTTGATTACAAACAAGTAAACATGAAATTTAGCCATTATTTAATTTTATTCAATAAAACCACCACTAGCATCAATAACTGCCTCTACACGAGGTCGAAATTGGCTGAAAGCTCTGATTAATTGGTCCTTATTTATATCAGACATTACTCGAACTATTGCAGCTTTAAGAGAGTCTTTGGCGTTATGAGGCTGTTTATTAACCTCCTTCTCAACAACGCTCCACACATAATAGTCAAGTGGATTGAGATCTGGAGAGTTAGGAAGCCAAATGTTGGGTGTGATATGACCGTACCAATGATCAGCTATCCATTCTTGTGTTTGTAGAGCCTTGTGGGATGGAGCCGAGTCTTGCTGAAATATATAAGGCCTGCCATTGCATATGTTGTCAATCAATGGCTTGACAACTGTTCCTAGAACCTCAATATAAGCAGAAGCATTTACTCTAAGACCTTGTGAAAAAAAGTGTGGTGGCATAACGCAACCTTCATTGCTAACACCCAATACCATAACACTTGAAGGAAATTGTGTGTGCATCACTCTTGGCACCCCAGAAGGATCTGAAAAAAGTCATCTGTCATTTCTTCTTGAGCAAAATTTTTCTCATCTGAGAAAAAGCAATCACCCCAGCTTCTAAAGGATTTTTAAGTTTGTTTAAGACTTTTGGATCTGTTTAAACGGTTTTCTTTTGTTTTTTCAGGCACAATTTGACCTCTCTTCATCACGTAGGACTTGTTCTTCATGAACACTCCTTCTGATTGTTTTTTCAGACACATGCAGCTTTTTGGCAATTGACCTCATTGATTGACCTCGGTTTTCATCAATTGTCTGCTTGATGTCCTGAATAGATTTTGATGTCCTCACTTTATCAGCACGTGCAGAATGTCTTTTAAGTTTTGATACTGACATCGTCTTCTAACTCTTTTCGTATCTTGTGGACAAACGAACTTGCAACTCTGCAATATCCAAATCGCTATGATCAGATATTACTGCCACAATCACTGCATGTTTTTTTTATTATTTCATTCGTTATCATAGGGTCTGCCATTCTTGATTTCTGAAAAATAAATGCAATAGAAGTTAGTGGGAAGCAGTATTAATCTTAAATCTGTATGTTCTCAAATACCAGCTGCACCTTGTATATCGAAGCAAAAATAAGGAATTTTGTTTGCCTATACACAAATTTATTGGGAAATTTAACAAAAAAGTACAAAGCAAAAGTATTGAACACTCATCAATAAACCGCATTCAGCATTTAATATTCTGACCTTTATTTGCTATGATAGTCAAATGATCTTAAGATTGCTCAACTTATTTATATTCCTCTGATGAGCTCTAAGTTTAAACTCCTTCTATAGATTTTCCATGTTCAAATTAATTATCTATTCATGTGTATTTCCCCCATAGAGTAACTGCTAGTAAGCTGATCTTAAGGATCATTACAACCTAGTAAGTTCCTATGAGCACAAAGCTAGCAAATATTCATGGTAAGTTAAACACAATTACTGCAGATATGAGATCAAACCTCATTGCATGACCTACACCTATGTCTTTGAATCAGTTTAAGCTAAATAACAATTGATCTATACATACATAGGTGTAAGCAACTGTTTTGTATATACAGTGACATGCAAAAGTAGTGTACACAATAGTTCTAAAATCTTTTTAAAGAAAAACATAATAATGTGGCTAAAACCTAAAAATTGAGTTGAATATAGTAAATACTTAGTGTATTATATATTTAAGCAGAAATAAAGAATTTTCTTTGCCTATACATAAATTTATAGTGAAATTTAACAAAAAGGGTACAAACCAAAAGTATAGGACACACATCAATAAATTACATTTAGTATTTAATATTGTACCCTTTATTTGCTATGATAGTCAAATATTAAGAATAATTTGAAATAGATTTATTTCAGAAATTAGATCCAGTTTTATTGTACATCTTTTTGCAAATCATCTTAAGATTGCTCAAGTTACGGCTATTTCTCTGATTGGGTCTAATTTAAAAAAAATTTTTCCATAGATTTTCTATAGGATTTCGGTGAGTCGACTAAAGGTTACTCCTAGTAAATGTCTTGGATGCCTCCCGTAGTGAAATGCTTATTATGTAGATATTGCACGATCATTTTCTACAGCAAATTGGTTTCAATCCTTATATAGTATGTGATTCACCTCAGATGATGCCAAAATATACATTGCAGTCAGTGTCACACCAGACCACCAGAGAAGCCAGGTTCATCAGCGAGTTGATCAGAAAGACAACCACCTAGGCACCAGGATGTCAGTATCTGTCTCCGATATGCAAACGCAACGCTTAATATATATTTGATTAATTATATATATATATATATATATATATATATATATATATATATATATATATATGGAGTATCATTAAGACGGATGAAAATCAGCAGTATGTAAATCAGTTGCAAACGCAACGCTTAATATATATTTGACTAATAATATATATATATGTATATAAATGGTGTATCATTAAGTCGGATGAAAGTCAGCAGTAAGTAAATCAGTGTTATTGATGAAGATTTATTGATTTATCTATTGAATCATGTTATTTAAGTCATATCAATTATGTGTTCAAAATAATATCGCCCAAATGTCCGCCAAGGCTTCGGCGGCACACCTCCACTCGATGGTCAAAATGTTTGATGACGTCTTTGCATAGTTACTCCTCGATCTCACCAATATGCCTTATTATCTCATCCTTCAGCTGTTGAATTGTTGTTGGCTTGTTGGCATAGACCTTACTTTTGAGATGACCCCAAAGGAAGAAATCTAAAGGCGTCAAGTTGCACGATCGTGGTGGCCAATTGACTTCGCTTTTTCAAGAGATGATGTGACCTGGGAACTTCTCATTGCATTTCTGTTTGAATGTCCATTTTCGAAATAGGCTTCGATAACTTTAACACGTTGTTTGATTGTTAATCTTTCCATGGTTGAAATTGCCAAAGACTTAAGTTGGTAAATCTGAAAGAAAAAGAAAAAAAATCATTAGACGCTTAATCTGAATTCACATTTAAAATCGGTCCATGTTATTAGAAAACCTTTTATATATAAACAACCACCAGAACGGGAAAAGGATTAGAGATTATCTTCTGTTGTCGCGAATCTTCGAAGAAAATCTCCTCGAAATACACATCCACTCATCGATATTAACTGACAAAAACCGGAGTGGAATAAGAAATAAGAAGTTAATCTCGTATTTGTATATATATATATATAATTTAATCTCGTATTTGTATTAGTTCAACTTACTATGGTGTTCAACCTAGTAAAATGCAATATCTGATGTTTAGCGATCGCCAGCTATAAACACCATTGCTAATGTATTCTTTTCGATCATTGTTGTGATCTTGTGCCAGACTAAGCTAAACACCATAATACATGATTCCTACTGTTGAGCCATCATTAGCAAGCAGATCATTCAATAATTTAACGAGTTCTTTCATTGATAAAAGCCTCGGAGTTATGGCTTTTTGTTAAACTATTCAGTTTAATCAGTAGTTTTATTGTGATATTTTTGCGATTAATGCCATCTTGGTTATTGTTTCGTGTAGATTACGAACGTGGGACTCTAGATGGACTCTGTTCAAACCACAGCATTAAGTTTAGTCCAACAGATAGAGAAATACCGTCAAAGACATATGCAGTATTCTTCCTCTTTTTCTATCCAAGGTCTTTTCAAATGATGATTTTCTCAGCTTAGATATGGCACAAGGCCGACAGTATGGGATACCCAGTGAGGATCGAACACACTACTCAGCAGTAACTAATCGAGTGAGACAAGCTTGCTAACCATTGCACCACGTCGACGTGTCCAAATGTCTTTTCAGAGGCTTTACTTTCGTTACAACATCCCCGTGTTATGAGACGCGACACAAGAGGCCATCCACCCTGAGTAGAACCAAAAAAACTTCGTCTATAAAGACGGTCTACAACGACTACGAAGTTGATAGTTTGATAATTTCTTTGAAGGAAGTCATTCTTTGAAAGAGGTTGTTATTTTTACTTTAAGTGAAATTCGAGTCTCTTCCATCTTTCTTTTTTTATTTTTATTTTTTTGTGAAATT
Organism: Acanthosepion esculentum; assembly: GCA_964036315.1. NCBI lineage: Eukaryota > Metazoa > Mollusca > Cephalopoda > Sepiida > Sepiidae > Acanthosepion > Acanthosepion esculentum. The sequence goes on from OZ038478.1 coordinate 129,068,109, forward strand.
TGGTACGTATAAACTTTAATACGCATAAAGTACACAGAATGCTAGAAAATCTTCTCACGGGTGAAGAAGAGACTTGAGACAAAAGAAATATGGTTCTACAGAAGGATACTGAGAATACCATGAACTTACTGTGTGAAATAAGACGAAGTTTTAGGGAAAATGGAAACAAAAATGACGCAGAATGAGAAAATGGCAGCTGAAATTTCTGGGTCATATAATGATAAAAGAAAGCTTGGAGAATTTGACACTGACAGGATATATTAAAGGCAAGTGGACAGTAGAAGACAGTAAATAACCTAACTAACGAGCTTGTGTAAATGGTTTGCACGGCAGGAATTAAGAAAGATAGCAAAAATGCCAGACCTATTTAGGGCAACAAAGACTAGGAAGTTGTAGAGTGCCGTGATGACCCACGTTCTGAAAAATAGAAGAAGAGGAATTCTATTTTTACTAAATTACTGCTTAACCTTTCGTAAGAAATATGATCGACTCTCAATAATGTGACAGACATTTTGACGTTGCCTTATCTCTATAACGATAAAGATGGCTGACACGTTTTCGCCAGTTTCCTTTAATTTATTTATGTTCTTTTTATCGCAGCGTTTCTTTAAACGGCCGTTGCATTTCTAAAAGGAATCTGCAATACACTAGTATAAACAAGAAATTACAGTCGAGACCCTTTCACGAACGACGCCTTTACGAGATATAAAACGTAATTCCCAAACAGTTTCTTTTGTGCATCTTTCTGACACCGTCATATTCTGCCCGCTCGATTTCAACAGGGTACTACAGCCATAGCAATAGAGGTTTGTCTAGGACAAGATAGTCTGACGGAGCCCAACCATATGCTTTTTGAATTTAGAGACCTGCTATTTAATCCATATCTGGAAAAGGATGCGTCCATGCCTTTCCCAGGAGCATTAGCACAAAATGAGGGAAACAGAATCAAGATGGAATTGAACTCGGTAAGTTTAAATCACTTTCTGCGTCGATAAATCTTATGGTAATTTACCGACACACGCATGGACTCTCCCAGCTATAAATAGAAGGAGGTATTTCCTTTTGGAGAGGGAAGTTTCTGACAGTCGGACTGAACATTCTTGCTGTAACACTCTCGTTTGTATATGTTTGTATTACTGTTTCAGTTAATATATTTGTTTAACTCTAGTTGTCTCTTTATTTCTGGACCTAACAAGGCCACAACAATAAACATTACACCATCCGCGCTTCCCATTTAGAATAGTGTACCATTAAAAAGAGTAAATTTTGAAAACGCACTACGTCTCACTCTCAGAAAAAAAAGGAAGATATAGCGACTAAGTTTTACAATATTTGCAAACAAAAGGCAAATCTATTTTATGGAAAATTCAGAAAAATTGAGTTATGAATCACATATTCAGATTTATTCAGTCATACTTTTACGATCATCAAATCTAATGTTATTTGAGTTCATCAATTTCTTTTAGATTATTCAATTTAATAGCTTCTGGCTCACCCTATTTAATGTCTTTACGACAACCGAATTCACGCCAAATAACTATTTTCTTTCCCATCAATTTTATGTCTTTATGGTTACCCAATTTGTGCTTCTAAATTTGATATCTTCTGGGGCGTCTATTCTTATATTTTTACGATCACCCAGTCCGATATACATTGGTTCCTCGAATTTAATATCTTCTTCTTCACTGAATAATAGTATACCTTCTGAGTAAACTTATAAAGGGTGCGAGAGACATACCTCCCACAAATAACTCCTTGAAATCTTTCTCACATAATGGGAAAACATTAGCTGGATGAAGACATCATTGCGACTAATGCCATACCATTATGTGGGTGGTAATCCTGGTTGAAATATGTGGGAGCAATTTCTGTGATATTGTTTGTCATAAAACAGATGAAAGTTTTGGTAAAACATAAGAAGGCTTTCTTATGGTTTGGTTTGGTTTGGTTTGGTTTATTTTGTTTTACGGCATATCAACCTCAATGGGTTATTTAATGCTGACAACATTTTTAGGGTAGATTCGTATGAATAGAATATGTATTCTCTGGTTTAGATTTGTTTGGTTTATTTTGTTTTACGGCATATCAACCTCAATGGGTTATTTAATGCTGACAACATTTTTAGGGTAGATTCGTATGAATAGAATATGTATTCTCTGGTTTAGATTTGTTTGGTTTATTTTGTTTTACGGCATATCAACCTCAATGGGTTATTTAATGCTGACAACATTTTTAGGGTAGATTCGTATGAATAGAATATGTATTCTTTGGTTTAGATTTGTTTGGTTTATTTTGTTTTACGGCATATCAACCTCAATGGATTATTTAATGCCGACAAAATCTGTTATTGCTGGTAATACTTTGTTTTGTCAAAAATCTGTTTTTGGTAATAGATTTCCTTCAAAACTGTATTGCCGGTAATCATTTTTTCAAAAAAGTATTGCTGGTAATAGTTAACTATTTGTCCATAGATGGGACCCTAACAGGTGCTACCACCCCGGGTCAGGGTGGACCTGGGAACATCAGCAATTAAGAGGTGGTCCACGCTCCTCAAAACCTCCTGTTCCGAGGCCTTTCTGCTGGACGTAGTTTAACGACTTACCCAGGACGCGGATGTAGTTTAACGTCTTATCCAGAACGAGGCTTTCTTATGTTTAGAGGAAACGATATACTGTGTGACGAATTCATTTCACGCATTTGTATTTATTGACATTGGATCAAACTGACGCGGAGTACGGTGCATAGGTAGATTACGGTAAATCCCCTTTGTTGTCAGCTTACTTCATAAGTCTAGGGAATTCCCTTCTTCCACTCTCTCATATTATTACCTCTCACTAAATCTCCTCAGTGAGCTTGGGTGTCTTATCCACCCCACCCTCCTGGTATTTCAACTCATCTTTCGACCAGGAGAAATCAACTCCAAATTCGTTGTTTACGAAAACGAAGCTTTCGCTGTACAGATTGAATTTTCAGCTGCGTAGAACACATGTCAGTAATCATTGCCCTCTAACTCTGGATCACTTTTCCATTATTCAAACCCTCAACACACCAATTCCAGATGTCGTCTATATGTGAATTAAATCGTCAATCTTTTCCCACGGATTTTAGGTATTAACCCTTCTTGTTCCAAAGACTTTCAGTATATCGTTTCCTGTAAACATAAGAAATCCTTCTTATGTTTTACTAAAACTTTATTCTGTTTTTACCGCGGTAACGACAAATGGTATCTCATTTCTACCAAATCCTGTATAATGATATTTTCTTCAACCTGATATGTTCAGTGTTAACGAACTATTTCTCCTTTGTCTCACTCAAAAGTTAGATCTTCTTGTAAGTTTGCCTGTTTTTCCTTGGGTTTGAGTGATTAATTTGTTTTTTTTTTACGGCATATCAAGCTTTTGCAATTATTTAAAGCCACGAAATATCTTAGCTGGAGAAGGAGAAGTGGTAGATTCGTGCCTTTCCCGAGGGCATTTTCACGGAACTGAATATAACGAAGACAACTGGGATTGGAACTCTCCAATTAACAATTCCAAACTGATATCGATTAAACCACTTTCAAGATACTGACCAGACTCGACGTTGCTTAACTTCGGGGATTATGTGAGAACTGGTGTTTCAACGGGATATGAGATATTTAAAATTGTTCGCTCAGTCAGACACAGGCCCATAAGTGTGTGTGTGTGTGTGTGTGTGTGTGTGTGTGTATGTGTGTGTGTGTGTGTGTGTGTGTGTTTTGCGGGGAGCAAATTAGCAAATGGTTTGCGAATTGCATATACGATCCTTGAATCATCTTTTCATTGGAATCTTAAGCAAATTGCTTGAGCTTTCGCCATCACAAAAGTAACAAAATTAAGTTAACCTTTTTCTTTACCTACAAACGAAGTATATAGGTATGGCTGCATTTGCCATTATCTGCAGGGGTGGGGAAGAGAAGAAGGGCAAAAGAAAATGCACTTTACAAAACCAAAGATAGGCAACAGTCGAACTTAATGTAGAAGTGATCCTTTTTTTTTCTTTCTCATTCTCTTCCTTCCATCATATTATTCTCTTTTTAAATGCCAAAGAGAAATGGGATTCTCAGCGGACATTGGCTTCCTTAATCATTATATCATCGGCAATGGTGGCACACCTGGCTTTCTAGCCAATGGACACGATTGGTCTGTAGTTGGTTTGTGGGTAGCAGCTGGACAGGGCATCCAAAAGTTAGATTGCTTTCGTTCAACTACATGATCGACACAGAAAGAAAACAATGGGAATTTACAGCACTTCAGAAAGTAGATTTTACCCCAAAGGCTCACACGCAACCACCCACCCATATGTGTGTGCGTGTGAGTCTCGAGGCGGTGTAATGGTTAGCAAGCTTCTCTCGCTAGAACAATTACGACTGAGCAGTGAGTTCGATCCTCATTGGGTGCCTCATACTTTCGGCCTTCTGCCATATCTAAGCTACGCTGGGAAATTCTATATATATATATATTAAAAATAAGGAAATTATTAGAGTTTCATTAAAGATGACTGGCATGATACTGAAATTAAGCGTTTTATTTCATTTTTCTTGTGTTTGTATTAGTGATTTCTTTTCTGGACATAAAGCGTTTAAAAGTTGTCCAAATGTACTACATATCCGAGCCCATTCAGCTATTCCTTTAGCTATTATTGAGGATGATTATTTTTTAAAATCTTTCACTGAATGTATGAATTTTTATGTATGTATCTAGAATTATATGACTATTTTATTTTCTAAAGATGGTCATCACATTGTGGCCGTGTTCATAGTTGATGTCATTGAGTGTTGTCTTTTTTATTATTAACAAGACGTAACGTGAGTTTTCCCGATAGGCATGTTGTGGTATGACCAATATAATTAGTCATGAATGTGCTTTTTTCATGAACGCAGTTCCTAAAAGGGCATGTCATTTCATAAATAACATTGATTCTTTGTAATTTACATCTTGCAGGTGTGTTGTTATTGATGATAATAAGATTATCTGTTCTGATTATTTTATAGTAGATAATTTAATTTTCTTCTTCTCACCAACTGCGGTTGGGTAGGCTTTAAGATATTTGTAAGAAAATGTTCATGTTGCTTAGAGTTAACCTGTATCTTATAGAAAATAATTATGTTATTGTTTTTATCTGCATGTTCAGTATTGATATTTGTTACTTTAGAAAGAAATAGTTTGATCAGACGATCAATGACCTAGATACATACATAAAAATCCATACATTCAATCTTCAATAATATATAGCACTTACACGAATACAAGAAAAATGAAATAAAAAGAATGATTGCAGTACCTTGCTAGCCGTCTTTAAAGAAATTGTATAAAAGAGGGGTTGCTGCCCAAATACGCATTTATACATACATACATACATATATATGCACGCACACACACACACACATATGACGTTGAAGGTTATCGAAGAATACACTCTCTTCTAACCTTTCTTGTCCTCTCTTTCTGTCTCTCTCTATCAATCTCTCTCTTTCTCACTCTCTCTCTCTCTATATATATATAGAGAGAGAGACAGAGAGATTAGACGACGTGTTTCGCTAATGTGACGTCTGTTAGGTGGGTTTCTGAGGGTTCGAAATGAAAGAATGAATTGTGTGTGAAGAAAACACGTCACGTCGGCGAAACTTCGTCTAAACGGAAGATATATATATATATATATATATATATATATATATATATATATATATATATATATATATATATGTATGTATGTATATATATATATATATATATATATATATAGTTTTAAGGTGTGATGTATTTATGGGATAATGTGATCAATATCAGAGAGAGAGAGAGCGTATGTAAATATAAATATAAACATGAACATTGAAGTCAACAATCGTCTAGTATGAAACAGCCTGTCGCCTCTGAGTGTTGACTTCAGTGTTCACTTTTATATTTATATTTACATACGCTCTATCCCTGATATTGAGCACTTTATCCCATAAATGTAGCACACCTTAAGACTATATTTCGTCATATATATATAACAATTATAAAGAAAACAAACTCTTCATAGACGATGTTAATATGTATTTCGTTTAAGACCATATATATATATATAGAGAGAGAGAGAGAGAGAGAGAGAGAGAGAGAGAGAGAGAGGGAGAGGTAGGTAACAAATTAGTTGGTATATAATCCTAGTGGATCCTAATATAAAATATTTGTCCACATCGGGGTAGATAAGACAGACAACTGATATACATATATTACTTAAATGTTATTTTAAGTGGATACACGTATTTGAGTAAACGATCCGTTTATTTATTAAGCAGTATATTTATTTCTTTTCACGTACTGGCCTGAATATTCGATAAGTCTTATTTAAGAAAAATATGTGCTCTCCGGCTGGATTCGAACCTGCGATCCTCTAGGGAAAACCGTCATGATATCTGACGTGCTTTGGACATCGCGACTATGGAAGTAATAAAAACTTATCGGATTAATAAATAAAATATCCACCCCTTTATTCACACATATATATATATATATATATATATATATATATATATATATATATATATATATATATATATATATATATATATATATATATATATATATATAGTGAACTCTCCTGTCGTATTCGACGATTGATTGTCAAGCAGATCAGTTCCTACAAACCGACAGCCAGATTTGATTATAGTGGTGAAGGCTTTGTGCAGAACCAACCGAATGCAGAGACCTGGTGCACTACGTGCCACAAGGACCCAAAACAAACCTCCACAGGTTTTTAATTCGGAGTTATCCTTCTCCTAGACCCCAGTTATCATCTAAGGCTATAGATCCCAATCTGTCCTGCTAATTACTGATAGCTGGAGGGAGAAGAGTATTCATACCTTTCCAAAGGGTATTAGCACGTAAGGGAATGTAATGGATTCGACTCTCCGAGCCCTTAGTCTGAGCCGCTACCCACTACTCCAGCGTGCTTCTCATATATATATATATATATATATATATATATATATATATATATATATATATATATATATATATATATATATATATATATATATATATATATATATATATATATATATATATATATATATATATATATATTTGATAGTTGTATATTAAGGCAGCAACCCTTCTTTTATGCAAGTTGTTATAAAGCCACAAATAACCCACAACGTGCTAACCGTATTTGGAAATTAAAGCACCACTACTACACACTAAGACATATACATAATGAACACACACAATTAAGCTGAAAAATCAAATCATCCTTGATAATGGCTAAAGGTATAGCCAAAAGCGCTCGGAAAAATAAAACATTTGGACAGTTCTTACACACCCTTTGTCCAGCAAAGAAAAAACTTGTTCGTACACAAGAAAAATTAAATAAAAATCTTAACCGTAGTACCTTGTCTGTCGTTTTTAATGAAACTTGCATATATATATATATATATATATATATATATATATATATATATATATTTGTCATCCACTGGCATATATATATATATATATATATATATATATATATATATCACGTGGGATGCTGTTGTTAATAAAATAGTGCTCCATACAACAGATCTATAAATTATATATTAATAATTACACATATTTTTCCTCACCGTTAGTACGACTCGTAGTTTCATGCACAACACAATCTTCAGGTGCTGAGTTAAGACTGACAGTTATATAATTTAAATTTCCTTAAATATATCTGGTTACGTACATGCTATATAAACTGTAGTTTATATAGCAACTATGCTGAGCAGACCTTAGTTACAGTTTCTGGGAGAGGGTGTGTTATCTACTGTCATTAGCAATCTGAGCAAGGCCGACACACTCAAACACTCGGTCACGACGACTTGTTAATTCGTGTTAGTTATCGACGGTCCCCACCCCAAGTGTTCCGTCTCCCAATTTCACTCACAAGGCATGGGTCGAGCCACGGTGTGGTATTCAGGCACTTTCCAAAGGTGCCGCAGACTGGGATCATCCCCCCCTCTTCACACCAATAATATCAGACTATTTCCTGACAAGTCAACCGTGGTCAGAAAGCGAACGTTCTAACCACGCAATGGGCATATATATGAATATATATACATCCATCAATATGGACGTACACATATATATATATATATATATATATATATATAGAGAGAGAGAGAGAGAGAGAGAGAAAGAGAGAGAGAAGATACATAAAAATAATCATAGTTACAAAGAATACAAGGTTAATTTAATATGCATTTTCAAATCACCACGTTTGAGACAATATTCACAATATGCATACATACATATACATACATACACATAAATACATGCATAAAAATAAATATGCTTATGATTACACTGGCTCATATATATATATATATATATATATATATATATATATACAGTGGGGGGAAACAAATATTCGGACACATACAAATTTTTAATTTATTTCCAACTAATGAATAAAAATACTTTTCATACAATTAACTGTACACAAATGCATAATAACTAAATATGCATAGAAAACAGAAAAAACATTGATTTCATAGAAATAAATTTTATTTATCCATTTTAATGGATGAAAATTATTTGTACAATACACAAAAGTGATACATAATCTTCATTTAACACTTCGTAGAATCGCCATTATTAACTTCTACAGCGACCAACCTCTTCTTTCTGTTCTTAATTAATGATTTGCAAATTTTAGTTGGTATTTTAGTTGCATTCTTCTTCGCATATGGTCTTCAGATCCAGGATGTTTGTTGGAGCTCTCGATTGGATTTAAATTTTCAAATAACTTCACAGATTCTCGATTGGGTTTAAATCTGGAGACTGACTTGGCCATTTCATTACATCATTTTCAGCAAGCCTTTTCTTCGTAGATTTTGTAGTGTGCTTAGGATCATTATCATGTTAGAAGATCCAATCTGGAGGAAGTTCAAGATTTTCAACCGAAACCATTAAATGGCCGTCCAGTGCTTTCTGCATTTTGTTGAGGTTTCTTCTAGACTCGATGAATTACTTAATTATGATTATCTCAAATCCTCATAATAATTTCTATCACTCGTATATCATTGCTTGAAACGGCTTCTGATGCTCTGGGTGAAGCGGCATAGGGATAGTAGTCGTGGTGGCACAGTCCTCTGGGTAAGGGAAACTCGGATGAGTTCCACCACGGAACTTACTTACCTATGTTATCGAGCGGCGCTATGTCGAGTCTAATTCGTTACCTCTTCGTCACCGAGGCCTGTTGGTACAGTTGGTATGACGTTTGCCTCGTATCGTAACGATTTCAATTCTCGAGTGGATGCGCACTGCTGATGAGTCCCAAATATATGACGAAATGGCCGTCTAGTGCTTTCTGCATTCTGTTGATGTTTCTTCTAGACTCGATGAATTACTTAATCTTTAATTAATTAAATTTTTTTGGAGCGTTGTCCTGTGTTACATCCAGGTAATAACAGGACAACTCTCCAAATATTTTTCACAGTTAACAATAACATATTTCCAAAAAAACATATTTCGGAGTACATCTTAACTTTCGTTGTCCTGTTATTACCTGGATGTAAAAAAGACATATCTATTTCTATAGCTGAGGATGATTGTATGAACAATCGAAAGCTTGTAGTAAAAAAAGACCTTATACAACTGGAATTTATAAACAAGGATCATAACATTCATCAACGGGTTCGGGGTTAATGTATTTTATTAAAAATTGTTTGCGAGAGTGATTCTTGTCATTTATATCATTAACTTCACTATCTGCTTTTTGTATGAATGATTCATGTAATGTAAATTGAACTGCACAACATACTTGATATATATATATATATATATATATATATATATATATATATATATATATATATATATATATATATATTGCATTTAATCATGAAACCACCTTTTAATTGCTCTTGTTCCCAGGTCCACCCTGACCCGGGGTGGTAGCACCTGTTAGGGTCCCAGCTATGGGAAAATAGTGTCTACTAGGGCTGACCAAGCTTGATTGGTCTAGGAGATGGAAAACTGTTACACGAAAAGCCTGAGGTATATTGTCTGCTTCGTCTGTGACATTTATTTGCACTGACTAAGTGTATCAATAGTTCCGAAAAGTGTGGATAGTTCTGCACAAGCCTTCACCACTTTAATCAAATCACTTGTGTGGTTTTCTGGCGGTTTACCTTGATTCATTCTTATCCACACATATTCACTGCAAGGTCCACTGGCGCGAGAGTGAAGGCGACGGGGTCAGGTAAAGGATATTACTGGAAGGCTCTGGCTGTTGCTCTACACAGTGGCAGACCGATGGGTGATGGCCGTTCTTTCACAAACCCATGAGCAATTATGATGTCCGTGTCCTCCATCGGTGACAAAGCAGCCCTATTTAGGATTGCACTGCTTTCCCTATTATGGGGAGGGGGCGATAAAAGGAGCCCTAAACATTGCTTGCTCACACAGTGACTTGGCAGCCCGCTGCAGCTGTCTAGTTATCCAATAAAGCAGTCGAAACAGCAAGGAATATCCGAATAAATATAAGAAGAATTTCCATTTTGGATCTTGGAATGTTCGCACTCTTCAGGACAATGATTCTGCACCAGAGCGTAGAACAGCTCTTGTTTCTCTCGAGTTAAAGAAATATAACATCGACATAGCAGTCATTAGTGAAACACGTCTGGCTGGTAATTCTCAGCTTAGGGAAGAAAAAGGCGGATACGTATTTTTATGGGCTGGTAAGACTGAAAGAGAGCCACGCTAGTCTTGTGTTGGCTTTGCCATCAAGTCAGACCTTGCTAGTTCACTGCCTTCCTTACCTAAAGATGTATCTGATCGCATAATGGAATTAACACTCAATCTGGAGTGCAACACCTGTGTGACGATGGTTACCTGCTACGCGCCAACCTGAGATTGTTCAGATGAAGAAAAAGATGATTTTTACAATCTTCTCCGGGATGTCATCTCCAAAGTCCAACATAAAGATAAATTAGTCATTAGGTGATTTCAATGTTCGTGTTGGCAATGATTATCATTCTTGGAAGGGCGTTTTAGGTCGCCATGATATTGGTCATGTGAATTCTAATGGATTACGCCTTCTCGCCATCTGCAAGGAATTTGACCTTAGTATCACTAATACTCTATCAACTGTCGTAAGACCACGTGGATGAATCCTCGTTCGAAAGACTGGCATCTAATCGACTACGTCATCACTAAAAGACGGGACATAAAAGACTTTAAAATAACACGTTCATTCCACACAACATGCTATCTGTCAGATCACGCTTTACTTCGAAGTAAAGCTACACTGCATCTGCAAAAGCGAAGGATTATAAAATCTACAGTGCCCAAGCGCATTGACGTACTGACTCTTAAATCGACTGAAACGAAAATTGATCTCTCTGACAAACTTGATGCTGCACTTGATTCTGTAAATATTACCAATGATATCGAATCAACATATTCTACATCCTTGAAGTTTCTCGGCCTACCACATCGTAAACATCAAGACTGGTTTGATGACAATAATACAGAAGTTCAGCAGCTTATAGATCAATTGCACTCTTCACATAAAGCATGGATTGAGGACAAGAACTCGTCCGATAAGAAGATCGCTTACAAGAAGTGCAAAAGTCAGGTGCAACGAGCTCTCAGAGCCATGAAAGAGCGTTGGTGGTCTGAAAAGGCCACTGAACTCCAATAATCTTTAGATAGAAAGGATCTAAAGGCTTTCTATGCTGGCCTTAAGAGCATTTTCGGTCCTCAGAAAAGTGGTGTTGCTCCTATCTCCACAGCAGATGGTGAATGTCTCTTGACGGATAAGTCACATATTTTAAATCGCTGTAAAGAGCATTTCGAAACATCACTTCAGTTACTGATGAGGAAGCCATCACATCAATTGAGCAAAATCCTGAAATTCCGGAGTTGTCTTTTGAACTTATCAAGAGGTTATTGACTCCATCAAGCAAATCTCATCTGGAAAATCTTCTCCTAAGGATCCAATTCCACCCGAAGTGTATAAGCATGGTGGCCAAAAGTTGGTAAAAAAATTACATCTCCTTTTCGTGGAGATATAGAAGGCAGACTGTGTCCCACATGGTTATGAAGACGCCTCTATCAAACACCTCTACAAAAACAAGGGTTCCAGGTGTGTCCGTGATAATCATCGGGGGATATCACTACTTTTCAATTGCAGGCAAAATCCTAGTGAGACTGATTCTAAACAGAATCATTATACACCTTGTTGACGACATCTATCCTGAATCGCAGTGTGGTTTTCGGTCGAGTCGTGGCACCATTGACATGATATTTTCTCTTCGTCAAGTTGCAGAGAAGGTTCGCGAGAAAAACCAGGAGTTGTACATGGTGTTTGTGGACTTGACGAAGGCCTTTGACACTGTGAAACGAGAGGCTCTTTGGCAAGTCTTGGGGAAACTCAGCATCCCTGAAAACATGCTAAAGGTCATCATCTCCTTTCATGAAGGAATGAAAGCTAATATCGTGTCTGATGGTATGATGTCGGAATCCTTTGATGTCACAAATGGAACCAAGCAAGGTTGTGTCGTGGCCCATGTCCTTTTTGCCCTTTCCTTCTCGGTGATGCTGAAATATGCATTTGCAGACACAGAGAGTGGTGTCAAGTTTCAGTTTCGAACAACTGGTGGTCTCTTCAATCATCAGCGCTTCAAAGCCAAGACCCACTTTCGTTCGCAAATTATTCGTGATTTGTTGTTTGCTGATGATGCGGCTCTTGTAGCGACATCCTTTGAGGACGCCCAACATCTAATAAATTGTTTCTCTGCTGCATGTAAAGCATTTGGTCTTACACTTAGCATAAAGAAAACTGAAATTGAGCACCAACTGTGTCCTACTCCGAAGCAACTACATGGTGAGAAACAAAAACCACCAGTCTACAAATTTCCAGAGAGACTATTGAAAGTAGAAGACAAAACCCTGAACTATGTAAAGTCTTTCACCTGTCTTGGTATCAAAGTCAATTACAGTGGAACTTTAGATGATGAAATCATGCATCGGATTGCTAAGGCTACCAGTGCTTTCGGCAAACTTCGCCATCACTTGTGGAATGAGCGGGGTATTCGACTGGATACGAAAATTCGGGTTTACAGAGCTGTTGTACTTGCCATCCTTTTATATGGCTCAGAGTCGTGGACTCTATACAGGTACCATATTCGCCAGCTGGATGTTTTCCATAAAAGCTGTCTGCGTGCAATCTGTGGAGTTTACCTTCAAGAAAGGACATCTAACCTAGACCTGTTTAACAGGTGTAATATTGGAGGAATCGAGACTTTTCTCATACAATCTCAGTTACGGTGGACTGGTCATGTCTGATGACAGGATACCCAATATCCTAATGTAAAGCCAGTTAGATCAGGGCTATAGGAATGTAGGACGCTCATGGCTAATATACAAAGACAAGCTGAAAAGCAACTTGTCAGCAGTCAATATACCACATAACACCCTTGAGCGACTAGTCTTGGAGCGGGTAGAATGGAGATCAACGTGTTTTAGTGGACTCAGCAATTTTCAATCTACTTTTCTGAATCATGTTCAAGAAGCGAGAGCAAGATCTAAAAGGTCAGCCAATCTAACAGTGATCTCATCTCACAATCTTCACTCTTGCTCCATATGCGGCCTCCTTTGTAAATCATTAACGGGTCTTAAATGCCACTTAAGATTATCGCAGAAAATTTCATAACTGAATCAACTAAGCTGTCAGATCATCATACGTCGAAACTGTCGGGAGAGTTCATTATATATATATATATATATATATATATATATATATATATATATATATATATATATATATATATATATATGTGTGTGTGTGTGTGTGTGTCATTAAATAATTTAGACAAGTTTTTTCTATTTATTTTTAATAGGATCCTCTCGTAATTGCGGACAAGTTTCTTAGTATCCTTATTAAAGGAAGAAATAAAATTACTATGTTGATGCATATTCCTTTTATTCCGTGTACTTTCGACATTCGCACAATGTCGTCATCAGGGTCTTGTTTTTCTAAGACAAAAAATGTAGTGTTCATCATACTTGATAAAACCTGTCTATAATTACGAGAGAATCCTATTAAAAATAAGTAGACAAAACCTGTTCAAATTATTTAATGAGACATATATATATATATATATATATATATATATATATATATATATATATATATATATATATATATGGAGAAACCTTCCTTAGATCCGTCATGATTTAATATATATAATATAGTGTTCAATAAATAAATGGAGCGTCTTGTCAAATATGGGTATCCACCCACCAAAACGTCTGTCGAATTAATAAATAAGTAATCCATTACTTCTTTAAAAATTGCTTTGTTTACGAAACTTAATAGATGTAAACTATCGCGAATCTAAGTAGCATTTTTTGTTTATTATTTGTTATGTCTGTCTTTTGCGAATTTTTCATCCATATCTTCTTTAAAAACAAATAAACATTTTCTCTCATAAATAAGAGACACAAAAAGAATATTTTAGAATTATACATCCCCTCTGTAGATAGATAGATAGATAGATAGATAGATAGATAGATAGATAGATAGATATGGACTATAAGATAGTATGCATGGTTGTCAAACAAAAGACACACCCGAGACACTCAAATTCGAACATGCACAGGCATTTAACTGTTTAGGTCTTATAGTGACAGAGAACGGAAAATGTAGCACATAAATTCAAAGGCGTATAAGAATAGCAAAAGATACCTTCCAGAAAATAAGCGAAGTATTAACATATAGAAAAATGTCCTTAGAAAGAAAAAAGCGTGCTGAACTGCTATGTCCGCGAACGCTGGTTAAAACCTCACAAGAAACTTGACGAGACTGAGATGTGGTTATACCACTGAATAATGCGAATTCCATCGATAGACCATGTGTAAAACAAGTCTTTTTACATACTGATGTTCACTCATTACAAGACCCAATAGCCACTCAAGGTAGAGGGCTACTGTATAATGTTGTATGAGCGCAAGAGAAGGTAAAGTATGCAGTTCACGAGGTTTTGTAGGAAAGAGTTAACCGTTGAAGAAGGCAAGATTGTAGTGATCGGGAAAACATCGTCTCGGAAATCTGTTAAAAAAGCAGCAATTCATGGGAAGAAGCTGTTCGGGTGGATTTATTACAAAGTTTGTGCATCGTGTGAAAGAGGTAGTCAGGCAAGGAGAGATCTTTATCATCTAACATAGAGTTAAAGTTATTTGCAAGTCTTCGGATGAAATTGATGTGCGCATTTCGAAATACGCTTTTGCCTATAAAATTAAGTGCAGCTTTTCTAGATTTTCATTCAAACAAAATCTACTGTGGAAATTACACGTGTTACAGAGGGACCTCGGTTCACGAATGTCTTACATGCCGAACAAATCGGTTTTCGAACAGAAAGTTCAAGATAAAAATGCTTCGGTTATCGAACAAATTTTCGGTTCTCGAACAACATAGCCGAACCGAGTTAACCCAAAAGGGATAATTTCTGAGCCGACTGCCGTGTTGTATATATGTTGGGCCGTGCTTTTCTTTTCCAATTTTATTGTACTGTGAACTTTATTTTTCTCCACATTGATTCATTCCTATTGGAAAAATAGTTTCAGTTTACGAATATTTCCGGTTACGAACGGCTTTCGGGAACGAATTAAATTTGTGAACCGAGGTTCCACTGTATCTGTAACAGTAATTAAATGACAAAGAAGAGAAAGAAGTGAGTATGATGTTGATATGAGTAGAGAAGAACTGAAGGGAAGTGCTGTTAGACTGACAGTCTTCAAAAAAAGAGGAACGACAAGGAAACTAATACTTAAAATTAGAAAAGAGACATAATGAGGAAAGGGGGGCTTAGAGAATTTGACATTCACAGGACATACTGAATGACAGAGTATCAGGAAGAAACAACACGTAAACGTCTTAACAATTTTTAGTGACTGGATGCAAAAATACAGAAAGACGGTTAACAGTCAAAAGCTGCTTAAGAGTATAAAAAATACCCGATCTGAAATGCCAAGGTCTGAAAAATAAAAAGAATGTTTATCGCCTCCTATACATTTTTGTTTCGTTTTTTCGGATTCTCATTGTGTTTTCTTCTCTTGTTTTCATTAAGCTGCATTTAAACATGTTCAGGAAAAGGGGTGTCTATTAACTTTCATGCTGCCTTCTTGTCTGCACCAATTTCTTGATTGTATGTTGCGTTAACGCTTCACTGACGACATTCTCCTTTGCCGTACCCCATAACTTTCCCCCGGCCGCGTCTGTTATTGTACAATCTTCCAATGTGTACATTTAACCGCAGGGTATCGTCACCCCGACCAGGAAGCCCAGTAGAGGGGCACAGCAAGTGGCACTGATACAACGTTTGTCAACAAATGTTATTGGCGTTACAAACCTTTTTCTCTCTTCGTGTTCTTCTTTGTTCTTTAAGAACACTCGGATAAGGAACACTATAAGTTGAAAAAAAAAGGGGTTATCTTTTTTTGTTCCTTTGCTTCTTTCATTTCTTCTGCATTTTATGTTTTTTACTAACTTCCTTCCATTATTCAGTCACTCCTTTTGTTTTTGATTTTCGTACTTTCTCTCATTCCATTTAGTTTTCTTTAACATTCCTCTCTCTCTCTCTCTCTCTCTCTCTCTCTCTCTCTCTCTCTATCTCTCTATCTCTATCTCTATCTTTATGTGTCTGTGTTTCTCACTCACACACCGGCAGTCTTTTTTCATCTATCTTTTTGCTTTCATTCATCTACATTTCTTTCTTTCCTTTCATTTTCTAGTATATTCCGACCATTCTTTCTTTCTTAATTTTTATCTCCCACTCTTCCTGCATTTCTTTCCTTTTCTTTTTTTTACATTCCTGCCTTTCTTCCTTTCTTCTTTCATTCTTTTGTTATCTTTCCTTCTACGTTTTCTTTCATTTTTTACATTCCTGATATCTTTCTTTTTTCTTTCTTTTATTTTTTCTTCCTGGATTCTTTTATTATCTTTCCTTCTACATTTTCTTTCGTTTTTTACATTCCTGTGTTTCTTTCTTTTTACTTACTTGTCTTCCTTTCTTCCTTGATTCTTTTATTATCTCTCCTATTCATATATTTCTTTTCTTTTCGTTCTTCTCCTTTTTTAATTTTGGACTCCTTTCTTTCTGTTTTTTTTTACTTGTATTTCCTTGTTTTGTTTCTTATTTACATTCCTTTTCTTTTGCTGTTGCATTTCGTTCGCCTGTTCTTTTTCATGTTGTTGTTTTTCTTTTTTCTTGCTTTTCTCCATATTTCTTTATGCGTTCTTTTTCATTCAATTTCCAAATATTTTTTTACTTCCTTTTCCGCTTCATTCCCTTCTTCTTTTCCTGAGTCGTTCATTTTCCGTCTTCCTGCCTTTCACTACTTTTTCTCCCCTTTTCACACATTTTCTTTCTTCTCAGAGAGATTCCTTGTCATCAGACGCTTTTAAGCAGCCATCTTTCTTTATTTCGATATACGAGGGTCATTCAATAAATAAGGTGAATTTTTCGGTATGACTTCTAATACAGATAGAAGCTTACTTTTTTTTCAACGTAGTCTCCCAACACTGACACACATTTTTTCCCATCTGTGCACAAGCTTTCGTATTCCCTCAGCGTAAAAATCTTTGGACTGATGTCTCAGCCAGTCACTCACAACACTTTTGACTTCATCGTCACTTTTAAACTTTGTGCCTCTCGTGAACGCTTTCAAGGGATCAAACAGGTGAAAGTCTGAAGGGGCAGGGTCTGGGCTGTAAGGGGGATGAGGGAGCAGTTCTCAGCCCAGATTGTTGATGGTCTGCACAGTTTGGGCTGCTGTGTGAGGCCTCGCGTAATCATGATGACTGATGACCCCTGCGTTTGTCTCAACAGATAAGCTCAAAGTCCTTGCAATGTCATCCACTGTCACCCTTCTGTCAGACTGAATGAGGTCATTGACTGATTCGATCACCTCAGGAGACCTCACTTCTGTAGGTCTCCCAGGCCTGTCTTCATCCTCAACTCTGCTCCGTCCTTCTTTAAACTATTTAGCCCATTAGTGTGAAAGTAAACGCAAGAGCCTAGAACAGTATTTGAACTTGGCTCGAAGATTTGACTTTGCTATACTCTTTTTTACCACCTGCTTTTACATTAACTCCTTTATATTTAGAAATTTTTTGACAATAAAAATAATATTGCCGACATTATCGCGTGGATACGCGTGTCGGAATGAGAAATCGTAGAGTCGATTTCACTTACGCCCCATTACCCTGTGTAAATTATCGATCCATCTCCACCGCCCATTTATGGGTTAAATAGTAGAACTTGTATCTGGAAAAATCATTTTTATTCTGAACAAAATTGTTTCTGCAATATTCTTACAACATTGATAATATAGATAAACCGTAAGAACTAAATCATTAAGGGATCAAGGACAGAAACTTTACAAATACATAGTAGAAAATATTGGTTTTGTTCATTTGTGATTGCTTGTATAATTCATTCTGTGCAAAAGCGTGGACACAGATTTTATTAATGTAGATGTAACCCTAGGTTCTATGCTAACAGTTTCTTCCATCTCACTTGTCGCTTATGGAACTATTTTTCCGGTTTCTTGCTTTTCAGTAAACATTGATCTTCAAAAATTCAAATGCAATGTCAATCGTTATCGTCTGTCTTCTTAATACTTGTTCTTTTATTGTCCTCTCTCCTTAATAGTAGGTTTTCTCAGATTCTCTACCACTCAGTAACGCCTTATGCCTTAGCGGCTTTATTACCTTGCTTGGGGTGAAATAATTACACAAAAACAGTCAACTGTAGTACCTCGTTTTCAAGTTTCGTCATAAACCAGGTGTGTGAATTCCATAGAAATCAATATCAGTCAACGTACCTGTCGATTTGGATTTTTCGTTTTTGTTTGTTTTTACAATTTAACTACCAGTGAAGGAAAATGGATTTATTGCTACGATCAAAAACAAAAAGTAATATTAAATAACTCCAAGACCGCCTTCAACATTTTTATTTACTATTGTTTACCTAATACAAGGCCCAAGAGCCATTTAAGTTAGAGTGTTACTAAATGAGGTTCTTCTAAGGCTGTACAGGGAGGGAGCAAGTGGTGCGTATTATGCGGATATGTAGGATAGATAACAGTTGACCCTCGTTTTGAAAAGGTTAAGGTTGTAGTGATCAGGGAAGCATCTTCTCGGGAACAATCCGTTCGATCATACAATTCTGGGGAAAGAGTGGATCTTCCTATAAGAAAGAAATGAGGTTAGGATGGCAGTATACCTGGCCTGGCAGTGTACGTGGACTGGCAGCTCCTAGCTGTGAAAATCTGGAGATGTCGAGCAAAGGAGTGCTATGAAAATAATGATCGATTATCGAGGGGCTAACATTTCATTTGCGGTAAAAGGGTTGTTGGAAAACGAGTGATCACCAGTATGGCCTGGCGAACGCTTTTGAAGTGAGACTGACAGTTCATTTTAACTTAAATTGTATCAACTCCGAGAAAAATGTATTTTCTGCGTTTACTTGGATCCCAAGAAAATTTTATATTATGGTTTTCTGCAACCTGGAAAAAAACTGTTAAAGTGAGCAATTGGCTCGTTTGAAAAACGTCTTGAACGAGAACTTCCAACATTAAACTCTATAGTTAGAAATAGCTAGCTAGTAATCTAGCTTCATGGGTATATGATTTTAAAACTCCCCAACCAACCAACCTCATGTATCTGCCACCCAACGTCAAAGTAGCTGCAACACTTTAACCTATTTTCTTTCGCCATTGTTTCTAATGATATTATACATTTTCATAGCATGTCCTTTCCAAACATCTTGTCAAAGACAGAATGACAAAATGCCTCTACGTGTGACTTCAGCGCCGATAAGCCAAGATAAAGCTTTAATTACGTATACAAAGTTGGATTTAACCCGCCTCATTACTCGTTCGGAGATTGTCTATCTGCTTTATCTACCAAAACACGGCTTGTAGATTCGGTACGAATTAATCCAGCTGACACCTTCACAGTCAGGGAAAGTCTCCATAAGCTGAAGACAATAGTTTTAAGATTTTAGATTTACACCCAGCCCTATTTGCAAGTTGTTGGTACTCCGTGCTATGCGCTGCGACATTATTTGCTGACATTCTCATTAGGTTTTCTTATCGGTTCGCGCACTGAACTGAAGAGACTTTATTTTATACGGGGAAAAATCTACCAATAATTCTTCTGCTTATTAATATCATTATTATTATATTACTATCTGTGTTATCAGTAACACTGTCTTCACCGTTCATTTCTTCTCCTTCTTCCTTTTCTTTTACTTCTTCTTCTTCTTCTTCTTCTTCTTCTTCTTCTTCTTCTTCTTCTTCTTCTTCTTCTTCTTCTTTTTCTTCAGTTCTTTGAAAATATCATAGTGTGATTTTCTTCTTCTTCTTCTTCTTCTTCTTCTTCTTCTTCTTCTTCTTCTTCTTCTTCTTCTTCTTCTTCTTCTTCTTCTTCTCAATCAATTCATTCTAAGCAAGACGATAATGCCACTAAGACCCAAGGGGCTACTGTGAGTGAAAGACAATGAGAAGACTTTAGAAGGAACTAGAAATACAGTCATAAACCGGAAATAAGGGATAAAACTCTACCTCGGTTCAAAAGACTGTGGAGGAGTGTGAACCAGGCGGTAGGCGAACTTATCTACTCCTATTGAGGAAAAAATAAAAATAGCTAATTATTATTATAACTCAAAACTCTGGACTGTTCTCATTTTCATCTTCTTTTTCTTCTTCCTTCTCTTTTTCTTCAACCTTTTTTTATTTTTCCTCCTCTTTTTTTATTTGTTTTTCTCGTCCTCATCATCTTCCCTGTTCTTTCTCTTTCTCTTTGCTTTTGACTTTTTCTTCCTTCTCGTTCTCTTCGCTTTTCAGAAACTAAGCAACGTATTAAGAAACAGGAAAACTTAATTGGAAACAAAGAGTGCTGAGCTGCTATGTAATATCAGTCTTCATCTCTTGCAGTGAATGCTGGATAATTTGCTCACGAGGAAGAAGAGACTTGAAGCAATAGAAATGTGATTCTACAGCACGATACTGATTGATAAATTCGTTTTCTACGGCTTAACAACAGGTTATTTAAAACCAAAGAATTTTTCTTTTAGATTGTAATAATTTTATTTTGGAGATAATAACCCCTTACTGATACAACGTTTACTAATTAACTCATAGATGAGGGGAGAATGGTGGATTCATACCTTTCCTAAGGGTATTTGTTTGTACATAAATGAAGAAAACAAACCCAACTGGAATTGGAACTCGACTCTCAGATTCAAAATTCTGAGACATTATCCTTTACACCAGCCGCATATCCAAGCTTACGGCATCTGGTATTCCCAAGCAATCACCCATCTAGGTATTGTCCGAGCTCGATGTTGCTCAACTTCATGAACCTACAGAAACTGGTATTTCAACGTGTTAGATAGGAATAAAGTGTCGCTGCCGACACTTGTGTTTGAACATAGATCGCCAGTGAGCAAACACAGGCGACCCCAGTATTGAATTAAGTGGATCACGTGACCATGGGAGAAACGTATGTAGGAAGTTGCGTGACCTCTAATTGATCCCCATTTCTATTCTATCCTCTATTACCTATATGGACCGCTATTCTCTATTCACTATACTATTTCTCTATTCGGATGACTATACGAGTTACTATTCGAACGAGTATTATCGAGCAAGTACTATTAGTGCGAGTGCTATTCAGTTTTGTTCGACGGTGTTACTATAGTTGTATCTGCGATTACAAAGTCTCTACTACAAGGAGCATTTACGAAAATCATAACGAGTGTTCGTTGACATCACAAAACAACGTGATATGGCTGTAAGCCCACAAGGATACTGCGCATAACATGGACTGATCATGTGAGTAACGAGGAAGAAAAATAGAAAATACAAGGAAATTGTATCAACAATCAGAAAGAGACAGTTGATATCTATAGAACTCATAACGAGGAAAGAGGGTTTGGAAAATTTAACAGTCGTAGGACATAGACTTTAATATTATCACCTCAATTATTATTATTATTGTTATAAGTCTTAGAGATGAGTGCGATTTAAGAAAATGAAAAACAGTGTTTAATGTTGTTTAACAACATTTTGACAGTATATCAATAAGTTCTGTTTAAAATTTTCATTTTTTTATTATTATTTCGCGCACATACACACACACGCGCGCGCATATATATATATATATATATATATATATATATATATATATATATATATATATATATATATATATATATTCACACCGAACAGTAATCGCTAGAAATTGAATAAAAGTAACTATTCAAGTTTCAAGCATCTTTCTCACTATTATTGAACACCCTATAACAATTTGCTTAATTCTTTCACGAATTCCTATTTCATATGCGTGCACCTAGTGAGGATCGCCCACTTAACAAGACGACAGATAAGAAACAGGAAAACTTAATTGGAAACAAAGAGTGCTGAGCTGTCAGATATTTCCGAGGCTTGAACAATTACGAAAAGCACCACATATGAAGTGAACTTCGCTACAGTGTCAAGTGGTCGCCGAGAACAAAATCCTTATGATCGTTCATGGAAGTACTACGTGAGAATTTAACTAACTACACTGTTGTAGTAATAACAACTTCTTCGTCTTTATTCTATACTGGGCTTCCCTCAACTCAACCGGCAAGGGTTTGTGCGTGTTTACACAACAATGCCGAGATTAATCAGTGAACGTATAGAAAAATGAAGTTGCTTTTGTAGGTTCGGTTGTAGGATGTGAATGTTAATTTGCAAGAATGCCTGCCGACTTCTTTTTCAAGTTTGACTAAGCTGCATTGTCCGATCTATGTGTCCTTCGTCAGAACCGCTACACACAAGCTTCTAGTATTGTTAAACAGGCAATTGTTTCAGCTACAATTCCGAAATCCCAACGTTTGTCGAGATCCTGTGATTTCATAAAATTACTTTTTGGGAAAAATTCACAAAGAGTTTCTAACGCGTTTTTCAATCAGCTTTAAGTCATGCGGTTTCACTGTTTTTAATGACGTGAGCTGTAGAATTGACAAAATACAGGCGTTTGGATTACAGATCGATAATTTAAAATGACTGGAGTCTTGTATGGTCCTGAAATTTTTTCAGTTAAATAAGTTTGTTTTCTTGTTGGCTTTTTTTTTTTTGGTTATTTTTTGTTGTATTTCTAGGTTCACAGGATCCAAACTGAGAGACACACTACTCAACTCAGTGCAGATATCAGTGAATCTTTAATATGAGCAGTTTCTATTAACGGATTTCTGCTGAGTTCCGTATTATTTGAGGGCAACTAAGAGGAAACTTCTTTTATGTGCCGTATGACTTTAGGACGTGGGCGATCATGACTCTCCGCTATTTCCTTTCATTTGTAACTTTACAAAGAGTTAGAAAAAAAACTTGAATCTTTGATGTGTATTCCCATTAACGTATTCTCGTCTGCTCTAAGAGCAACTACGAATAAACTTTCTTTTATATACCGTATCCATTCAGGACGTAGGCGCTTGTGGCTCTCCACTATTTCGCATCCTTTTCACGATATTTTTCACTTACTCTCCTCCTCTTTCCCTTTGCTGGCATTCATTAGACAAACAAATTAGGTAGGCTACTCGCTGTTTCCCTCTGATCTTCAAAAGTTCCTCTGGGTGTTAAATTCTGCAAAATTCTTTCTTTTTTTTTTTCGTTATTTTGTGTCCCAAAACTTTCTCTTTATGATTGTATAGGACATTTCCAAGACTTCGTACAAGAACAATTGTTCTTACAAATGTGACTCTTCGTTCACCGTTATTGGCGAGTAAAATATTTAATTTTCGATAATTATTGCAATAATTTCATTGGTGGAAATAAATAATTAGTTTCTGTTTATGTACTCAATATTCATCCCGACAATATTTAAATTAATAGATAACCTCATGGCAAATGTGAAAATAAAAGCTTAATTAAATAAAAAATTAATAATTAAATAAAATATAAATATATATAAATATAAAATACATATAAAATAAATATAAATATATAAAATATAAGTATAAATATAAAAATATAAATAAAATAATAAAATAAATAAAATAAAATGAATTAGAAATAAAATAAATAAAAATTAAAATAATTAAAATAAAATTAAAATTATAAATTATTAATTATATAAATATAAATTTATATAGATTTATATAAATACAAATTGTATAAATTATTAATTATATAAATTATTAATTATAAAATTATAATATATTAAAATAAAATTTAAATTAAAATACAATTAAAAATTAAACTAAACTAAATAAAATAAAATAAATGAAATATAAAAATATAAAAAATAAATATCAAATAAAATATAAATAATTAAATAATTAAATAAAAGGCTCTGTGGGAATAGTTCTCAACCACTGGAAATCCCCACACTTACAGGTATCAGGGATTTTAGAGTGGAATTTGGGCCACAAATTTGCATATTCAAATTGTTGAGATATCGATCTTTTTAGAAACTACAATTCTACACAACTTTTGAGTCAGGAATTTTTAAAAAAGGGTAAGGAGTTTTCTGTAATTTTTTTAAAGTTTACGTAAACTCCAGCAGTTTAAGGAATTCTGTTCTTATACTATTTCCAAAACATACAGCCAATTCCATTTAATATAGGAGATAAGGAAAATGAACATAGGCTGCGATATGGGGTACTTTTGCACAACTCTGTAAGTTTCTACAAAACAATAAAGCCAATCTAAGAATTTGTGTTATGTTCTCAGACAGACTGGTCAGATATCAGAGGGTTTCATATGGACGCCATCCATGGCGTCAAACTCGTTCAGAAATAGCTAAACTATAAGCTTTATACAACAGCTTTCTCAGAAGAATAGTTAAAACAGATTTGAGTGAATGAAACCTGCAGATCTTAGCAAGAATCATCCTTTTCGAAACTCGAGGACCGGCGCTACAAACTAACAAATATAGAACTGTGCCAAAAAATAGAAGCATCACTTGGGAACTTTTAAAAACAACAACTAAAATAGATAGCATATTTAACTCGAAGAGAGAAGATAATATGAGAGTTTAACGTTTCGTATTAAATCTAACAATATATATATATATATATATATATATATATATATATATATATATTGTAAGGAAGATTTGAAAATTATAATTAAGTAATTCATTCAGTCTGAAAGAAACCTCAACAGAATACAGAAAGCACTGGACGGCCGTTTCGTCCTATATTTCGGACTCATCAGCAGTGCGCATCCACTACCGAGAATTGAAACCCTGACAGTTAGGTTGTCAAGCAAACATCATACGTTGGAACAGTTGGTATTATGTTTGCTTGACAACCTCACTGTCAGGGTTTCAAATCTCGGTAGTGATGCGCACTGCTGATGAGTCCGAAATATAGGACGAAACGGCCGCCCAGTGTTTTCTGTATTCTGTTGAGGTTTCTTTCAGACTCATTGAATTACTTAATTATATATATATATATATATATATATATATATATATATATATATATATATATATATATATATATATATATATATATATATATATATATATATATATTCACACCGGACAGTAATCGCTAGAAATTGAATAAAAGTAACTATTCAAGTTTCAAGCATCTTTCTCGGTATTATTGAACACCCTATAACAATCTGCTTAATTATTTCATAAATGCCTATTTCATATGCGTGCACCTAGTGAGGATCGCCCACTTGACAAGCCATCGTATTCGTATTAAACCTAAGAAAAGATTAGATAGGAATCCTCGATCAGTACTGGAATGGACGATAACAATTAGTGGGCTTGAGAAACCTAGTTTCCTGAAAAATTGTTTTAATAGAAAGATTTTTAAAAATTCCAACCACCAGCAGGAATGGCTGTCTGGTCAATGAAAACCGAATGTTTTCTCATAAGAAAATGGCTAATATTACCATTACAATTACAATATCTAGTCTTCGAAAACAAGGATAACATTTGTCAAAAGATTGGTGATGTTTTTCTAGCAAGCTGCAAAGTAAAATTGCAAAAAAAAAATTAAACTCGGGATAAATATCTGGGCTTTCAAACAAAAAGAAAATGGTGGATAATTAACTCAACGATATGCTTGAAACAATGTCAAGGAGTCCTGTGAAGAAAATGAAAGAATAGGAAAGATGTAGAAGAATGGACTATATCTAAAGGCTGTCTGTCTGTCTCTCTCTCTCTCTCTCTCTCTCTCTCTCTCTCTCTCTCTCTCTTCTTTTTTGGCTTTCTCTGTATTTCTGTTTCTATCGTTTTTTTCGCGTTTTTGATGTTTTCTTTTTTTCTCCCTTTTCTTCCTCTTTATCTCTCCCTTTCTCACTAGCCCTCTTTATCCCTTCTTTTTTCTTTTTCGCTATCTCTTACTTTCTCTCTATCACTCTCCGTCTCATTAACTCTTTTCGTTATAATCTCTTTTCTTTTTCTCTTTCTTTGTCTTTCTCGCCTTTCTTTATCTTTATCTCTCGCTTTCTCTCTATCAAATGCTTTTTTTCTTCTCCTTTTCTTTCTTGTCTTTTTCCGTATCTCTCGCTTCCTCTCTATGCCTATCTATCTCTTTCTCTTTTTTCTTTCTTTTACTCTGTTTTCTTTCTCTCACGTCCCCTCCATTCCTCTTCTTCTCTCTCTTTCTGCGTGTTTCTTTCGTTCTCTCTGCTCTATCTCACTTCGGCTGTTATGAGTCTCCACGGTTTCCTGAGGACCGTTTACAAATCCCTCTTAGTTATTGTAGTACTTTCACAATTTTCTCTTTGCTCAAATTGCTCAAAAGTCGGTTTAATTTCAATAGCATTGAAATCAGCTGGAATACTGCGGAGAGTGCTGGAATATAAGAAAGACATGCTGCCGCCTGATTTCCGGTAAATGCTTTTTTGTATCTTGTTTACATTTATTAAGCTTCAGATTTCCACTAGCTTAATTGTCCTTTTTTCTCCTTCAAATGAAATATCTTCTCACCACGTATCCGTTATAATTCTCAAGAATGTCGTTTTCTTTAATATCAGAGAATTGCAGTGATTTCTTGGGAAATATGTTTGATTGATTTTCGGATGGTTTCTCCGTGTTTTTTTCTACTTAACTATTTCATTTGCCAATATGGAAGAGTCCAATATATTCTTCTATTTACCCGTAGCTAGAAAGAGAGAAGACATGGACAGATACATTTTTCCAAAACGGACACTGAGCAACCACCAGTCACGATGAAGGGATGAGGCCCTGTGTCTTGAGCAACTATTGGGCCTCAAACCCAGACCTCAATTAAAACTCTTACCATCACGAAAATCTAAAGATGCAGGGCAAATGGTCAGTTCTCTGTACCGTTCCAGCAAGTACCTAACTATTCATGCTCTCTTCTAACTTTACAAGAGACAGATCAGGCCTAAAATGAAGTACTGCTGTCATATTTAGGAAGGAATTGCCCTATCCTTACTTTCGAATGTCGATCATTAGTAAATATATATGCAAACGATACCACGGTTTATGGGTAAAACATCAAAAGATCTACATGACCATTGCCTGGCGACTGGTCTATGCTTTGATCTATCTCTCACAGCCCTACACTGGAGGATCCTTCAATACCTCCAAAGCCACACTAGTAACGTTTCACCATCACCGATCTGGCACCGAGTTTACTCCAATTAACAATTTTACTTTCAAAGGGGATCTTGCTTTGAACGTCTATTGGGGTATAAGCTCAATTCTGACCTCAAGTGGGACTCATATGTAGGATTCATCGCTAAAGAGTCTGGAAAAATAGTAGTCCAAGTCGTCCCTGAATATGTGGAGAGTCAAAATCGTCCACGCCCTGAAGAAGAAGTGAGTCCCGTCCCAATTTTTCTGGGATGAAATGTTATCAGTATTTATATTTACACGATTGTCCTCATTTTTGTTATAACAACGTTTCGGCAGTTATACCCTCTGGGCTTCATCAGATGTATGTCGATCCGAGTAACCTACAAGGAATTTCGATCTGAAACCTTTATTTAATCTACAGGGTGGTCCGAAAATCTTGTTACCCCCTACCAAAAGTAATGAGAACAATATAACAACAAGTAATACAGTAATACAAAGCACATCTACTGGATTCAGTTTATTCACTTTCAAAGACGCTGTCATACATCTAGAAGATATGTATGAACACCATCATTTCCTTGACACAAAAGGATTCGCCGCCATGTCCTATGTGATATTTTACGAAGCTGTGCTTTGGTGATTACTGCAAAGTCTCTCCGTACGGCGTCCTTCAAATGATGGGTATGCTGGTATAGTTCATGTAAAACTTTCTCCTTGATAATAAATAAAAGAGCGTTGAAATAGAAAATTATATTATATAGGGGTGACGAGACTTTCGGGCCACATTGATTTTTTTTTAATCATTTCATCCCAAGCAAGGCTGGAGTGCCACTAGCACGCAAGGGTTACAGAGAATGAAAGTAAGAGTAAAGTGCGATGTTTGAGGAAAGGATAAAGAGAAGGGCGGGGGATCAAGATCAAGGCATCAGATAGATTTACATTACATTTGAATATTTGAAGATTATAGTTATCAGGGAAGCAAGTAAGAGGAAGGGAGTTCCATTGTTGGGAAGTGCAAGAGAAGCTGTCGGAGTAGAAGAGGCGGTTACATTTAAATGTTTCGATATTAAAAGGGTGGGATCGAGATGCCAAACTAGTAGCACGCTTAAATTCATGAAGTTGGGGTACCAGTAAAAGTAGCTCGTCAGAGCAGTTGCCATGAAAATATTTGTAGAAACGACAAAGGGAAGCTACATGACGTCTGTGAGAAAGTGACTGGAGTCGAGATGCCAGATCGGGACCTATCATATTGCAAATCTGTCTTTGGGTTTTGTGACAGCCTCAAGATGAACAGCGGGGTACCAGACCATGTATGGCAACAGTATTCAATGCAAGGAGGAATGGTAGATTTAGTATATGTAGCGAGATTGTATCCCTCCTAACCCATCCGGTTTGCTAGACCTGTAGGGTAGCTTACATCATCTGGTAATCCCCAGTGGTAACCCTATAAGTACAGAGATGGCTCAACGTTGCTTAACTTCGGTGATTGGACGAGAACCGCGGTTTCAACGTGATATGCTATACTAAATTTAATAAATACCAGTGTGGCACTCAAAAAGAACTTGAGGAAGATGGAACAATTTTCTCTTGACATTTTCTTTTGATGCGTGTGTTTTTTTTGTTCATTTCTCAGTTGATAATTTGTGTTCTAAATTTAACTTTATTCCCTGGAGTTTGAAAGAAGTACTACTTCCCTCGCTGAGATTTTTTCCTTTTGTCCTTTTTTTTTAATTGAAATGTATTTCTTGCTTTCATGTTTAATTTTGATTTCGAGTGTGCAGGCACTTACCCCGAATCCATGCGCTTGCCTTAAAAGCTAGCCACAATGCTTTCTATCAACCATCTCCCACTTTCAGCCACTTGTCCCTCTCAGTGTTGAAAGCAATAATCCGCAGAAACAAATATATATATATATATATATATATATATATATATATATATATATATATATATATATATATATATATATATATATATATATAACACAAGAGATGCAGTGTCTTGGATTCTTTTTCTTATTCAAAATTTAGCAGAGATGATTTTGGCCGATCTAGGTAAGAAAGAAAGGGGACATTTTCGATAAAACGCACAATAGCATAAAAAAACCTAATGAGCGATACACAAATCGTCTGACTCAGATAATTTTAGTTCTGTCATCTCTACGAGTTTTCAAACTACGCACTTGTTTAGCCAAAAATTCACACCCCAAACCTTACAAGCTTGAAATAAAGCCACACACAAACATTAAAAAGAAAGCTCAGAATCCTTTAACTCTGCACCCACCAACTCCCTTATACGCAACGAAGCCAAGCCGAAAGCAAAATACACAACGAAAAACAACTCTATTCTGTACGTCTAAGAAGTACTTCATATCTGGTGTAAACGAAAAGGGAAATATAATTCCCTTAAGACGAAGATAAGCGAAAAAGAAATACTAAGAAAATAAAATTCCTTCCTTTGCTCGTTGTCTGGACTCGAGAAAAGCTGATTTATATTGAGAATGGTGAAGAGAAAGATAGAAGATGCTCTCAATCAAGGTTTTCTGAGATTAAATTCGAAGACAAGAGCCATCGAACTAATCAATATAATACCAGTGAAGATTTGTTGTTATGCTTGCATTTATACACCGGAGAGTAACCTTATTGGACTATTTTTTGTGCCTATCTAATATATTTTAACAATTATCGCAATCATTCTTCTTAGTATCGTCTGATTGCCTCAGTCATTTCCAGGTGTCATTTGTATGCATTTACTACATCATCCACATTTAAGTGTTTCTATTTTCGTATACAGTAGACCAAAAACAAAAATAAAACTCCTATTAAATATGTTCACACTCCATTATGGCGACGAAAAACGTCAGAAGACAAAAATTAAATAAAACTGAAAATGTAAAATACAAATTATTTCCCAAAAGGAAAAGTTTCCGTGGGTAAACAATATTAATAACAAGCGATTTATATAAAACTAGGATCATGTTTTTCACAGTGCTAGGGATATCTGAGAATTGTTATTAAGTTTTACTTAGCCTTTAATAATTTACTCTACCGATCAATACGGAAGTACGGTGGAATAATTAATTATGAACTGGGCTCGAATTCCAGTCGAGGTCATTATATTCACTTACCTTGGAAAAAATATGAATCCATCTATTCTTCCCTCAGCTATGGGTAAATAGCAGAACAGACTAGCCTATCTTGTCTATCTGCAATACAAGTTGTTTCGCTACAACACTAATGGCTCACGAGACACGTAACCGATCAACTGTACTATGTTTAGAAACCTTACGAAATACACTAGATATTGCTAATTGAAATTAGTTTCTTATGGAATAAAAAAAAAGTCAGTCAGCCACGTTTTAACCTTGGTTTTTCTCCTCTATCTCAACACAGAAAAAATTAATTAACTTTTCTCTGAATAATGAATTTGTTATGATAATCTAAAACAAAGGAAATCATAGCTAGATTCAAGATTAAATAGAATTTACTGGGCAGAATAGCCTCTCTGTATTTTGTGAGATTCAAAGAGAATTCTTTATTTAAAAAAAACAAACAAACTGTAAGTTTCCAGCGGCAAAATGAGAAATTGATTTGACTGAACGGCATATTGGAACGGAAATATATTTTAGTGTGAAAGAATTGACCTGATAATTTT
Organism: Acanthosepion esculentum; assembly: GCA_964036315.1. Classification (NCBI taxonomy): domain Eukaryota; kingdom Metazoa; phylum Mollusca; class Cephalopoda; order Sepiida; family Sepiidae; genus Acanthosepion; species Acanthosepion esculentum. The sequence continues at coordinate 129,099,354 of OZ038478.1, forward strand.
CTACATAACAACGCCAACAATTCTTCAAATGCAAAGCAGCAGTCTATCAAGGTGCTGGGATGGAAAGTTCTTCTACATATGTAGTGCAGTGGAAACCTTGTCATCTTCTTTCTATTATCTGTATAGTAACACCCAGTTTCTGATCAGTAAGCTAGACAAAGCGAAAATTTCTCGAAGAATGGAAACCGTAATCGTTCTTCTACAATGGAACACAGTATTTCACTGAACAGTTGTGTAAAGTTATGGAAGGCTAAAAAGACAATACTTTGATGATTAAATGCTGTTAATCTTCGTGGAAGATATCTTCTTAAACGATGCGAGAAACATTTCTAGGATAGCAGACGCAAGAAAAAATGACCGAACAATGCCATGAATTTATATGAATAAAAGATTTAATAAAAGAAAATACCGTAAAAGCGTATATTTAATAGGTTATGTTTTAAACATTTCGTCCCTAGCACGTTAATAAAGCCACAAAGACTCAAGGGTTTAAATGAAAGACAACTGAGAAAACGTTACTAAGGAGAAAGTACAATACAAAGGACAGGATTTAAGGAGACAGAAGATGAGAATTGACGTTACATTTAAATCTTCGAAGGCAAAAAACTGGAAGAGAGTACTATAGGCGTGAAGTTTGTGAGAATAAACTATTAGCGTTATATTTAGCAGTAAAATGATGAAACCTCGCCGACAGACCAACACAGCGCTTAAATTCGTGAAGTCTTTGTAACAAACATTAGAAATCATAAAAAAAATGTCCATATTTGTAGAAAAGACACAGGGAGGATACGTTACGGTAGTGGGCATGTGACTAAGATGCCAGGCATTGCCTTCTTTGGATAGGATACACAGTAGTATATATGCGATGCTATTTGACGTTGCCGCGATAAAACGGAAGAAAGTTTTGTTAAAACATAAGAAAGTGATATGTACTGAGGACATTGAAACGAGAAGGGTTAATACCAAAAACCCGTGGGAAGAATAGAGGATTTAATTCACACATAAACGACTTGAAGTGTATGTCGAGCAGTTTGAACAATGGAAAGGTGACGCAGACTTAGGGGGCAATGATGATTGACACAGCTGCAAATGCAAGTTGTAAAGCGAAAAGTTTCGTAAGCAATGAATTTGGAGTTGACTCTCCTGGTTGAAAGTTGATTCGAGATAGGAGGGAGGTAGATAAGCCACCCACGCTCACTGAGGATGTTTAGTGAGATGTAATTATATGAGAGATTGGGAGAAGAGAATTCCCCAAAATTATGTTAATAATAATAATAAAAATAATTTTAATAATAATAATAATCAATACGAATGCGCGAAGAAGAGAGACGGGTCGGAGCAGAAGAGAGAGACAGAGGCAGAAGAGAGGCCCCCGACTTCAGCGTTGTGCTAAACGTTACCAACAACAGCAAAAGAGATTTTTACCAGGTCGACGATAGTATCAGTTCCGATTTAGATGCGGGCTAGGCTGATAATTAATTGCATGCGAACTCTAATATAACCAATTGTTGCACGGAGGACTGATATAAAAACAGTATTTACTTTTCTTCAATTTATTCGAGTGATATTTTTTCCTGTGCGTCATCGCCTTGCTTGGACCAGCCCAACACGAAGATACTGGCGATAAGTCGATCTTGGCCTCCTTATGATCAAACTTAAATCACAACGTGGAATAAGGTTCGCTCTGGATTGAAGCTGTTACTTCAGCGACCAGCCGCGGTGCTGAAAGGCTTGGAGTTGCACAATTACATATATGCAAATTTAAATACTAGCCCAATAGATATATAATTAGATATATTCGCATATCCAGACGATACACACACACACACACACACACACTGACACACACACATATATATATATATATATATATATATATATATATATATATATATATATATATGTGAATATATGTATGAGTGTGTGTGGGGGGGGTCAGAGTTGAATTAAACCAGGAAACAGTTGTATTAAAAAGTGCTCAATGCACGTATAAAGAAAAAAATTAACATGCAAAAGTTTTTAAATTTTAAAAAATTAGAACAGCCAATTACGCTAACTGGGTTTCATATATATATATATATATATATATATATACATATATATATATATATATATATATATATATATATACATATATATATATATACATATATATATATATATATATATATATATATATATATATACATATATATATATATAAATTAAATAAGAATAGAATAAAAATCAAATAAATGAGTAGAATAGTATAATCCGAATCAATAAATAAGTAAATAAATTAAGTAAATAATAAACAAATTACCAAACTACTAATGTACACATAAACACAAGATATATATACGAATGTAATGAGAAGTAAAATAATATAAATTCTAAAGTTCACAGCATTAATTCAAAGAGAGAGCCCAATACCATGAGTAGAGCAATAATGATTTATTATAATTTTTGCATACAGACAAAAATCACTTGGTCACTAAGAAAATGCATTCTTGTTTCGATGCGGGTGCATCTCGACAGGTGAAATTTTTCATTTCTTATATTTTATTTATTTTTTTGGTTCTCATCATTCAAACAAGAATGCATCTTTGTAATGAGCAAGTTGTTTTGTCCATATGTAAATTATATATATATATATATATATATATATATATATATATATATATATATATATATATATATATATATATAGTCACCTACAGACATACTGTTCCGCTGTATCACAAATCATCATCCGTGTGGCTAGACATCAGGTTGTTTCAAGACGGGATCGAAATCCGAGCGATTTGGGATCAGTCAGAGATTCTACCCTCACACACACACACACACACATATATATATATATATATATATATATATATATATATATATATATATATATATACATATATATATATATATATATATATATATATCGCCAGGAATCTTAATTTAAACATGTTTTGTTGGATATATCAGAGAAGGAAAATTTATTTTTTCCAGCAATTTACGAGTTTAATATATATCCAGAATAACAACAATATTGTTCAAATCATGTAACAGTACAATTATCTATCCCAGAAAATGTTTAATATCTAAGAAAAACCTAAACTAATTGAGATTCTTTTTACCGGGTTTTCAGATAAGACTTTTAGTCATTTTGATCCCATTTTTCGTAAGAATCACTGAATAACCTTCTGAGTTATTCAGCTAGAAAGAGAACAGGTTAGAATCGTTTTGTGTCAGCCTCAGTGTCTCCTCAGCTGGGCAATGATGAGAAGAAAAAAAATCATTCAGGCCTTCAGTAATGGTACCAACATTCATACTCTGGTTGCCATCTTCAAAGTCCATTCAAGAACCATAAAGAGGACGGTGAATAAGTTTTAAAAAAGAGGGAACAGTAGAGAGGTAAACAGGATCAGGAAGTCATAACAGCAAGAGAGGTCATCATTTCAACTTAGAGCTAATGAAATCAATTAGAAAAGATCCAACTCAATTCATACGACGTTTGACACATGTGAGAGAAGTTTCACCTATGACAGTCAAAAGTGTAGTGAAAAAAAAACTTGAAAATGAAATTGTACGTGAAACATGTGAAGCACCTTAATACTCCAGGACAGAGAGTTAAAAGGTTAAAGAGGGCGAAGATCATCTGGAATAAGTTGGAAAATGATCCTGGAATATATATATATATATATATATATATATATATATATATATATATATATATATTAATAATTCATGAGCTTCCGATCCTTAGCTATGACTAATTAATGATGAAAATGTCATTGTCGTTTATGATCAATTTCATCACGATTTTTCTCTTAAGCTTAGCGAGATATTTTATACATTCTTATTGCTTAAAGTAGAGTCCAGTAGTGTTATAAAAATCTCGGAGAATTCTAGTAAGATATCTTTAATCGGCTCAAACTTCATCTAACAATTGGGCAATTTTTGTATTACAGTTTATGTTTTTGTTTGTCGTTCTTGCTTTGTTCTAGTTCCTAATACCATCTCAGTCATTATCAAGAACTGATGAAAAAGATTTTGTAGCGTAGATATTAGCGTTTTTAGATCACTGGTATTGAAATTGGAATTATTTCAAAGTGACGGTCAAACAGAAATACATATACGAATATTTATACATTTTCTTATGTCGATTAAATGTAACTAAACTGGGAATTCTTGCTGCCTAAACACACACAAACACACACGCGCGCGTGCGCTATTTAGTATATTTTAATAAATATAAATATTATCCCTCACCGTTAACACGACTCTGAGTTTCATACCTGACGCAGTTTTCAGGTGCTGAGCATGAACTGAACATTACACAATTTTTAATTATAATATATCAGGTTATCCCAATGTTGGCGTAGTTATATATTATGCTGGGATTACCGGGCTTTTTTGTTTTTTAAATTTATATTTGACAATTAAAATAAGCCGGATTTATATATGTATGTAAAAAAAGAAAATTAAAAAATTATATATTTGAGTCGGGAATATTCATATTTTAATAAAAAATCACTAACTAAATATTACCACCAATCCAAAAGTGATCAATATTCTCGAGGTAACCTTAGACCTGAATAGAGGTTTAACCGTACACAAAGGATCTATATAACCATAGTTAAATTAAACTACAACCATAAAATTATAGATAATTTACATAAATCTGTTCAAGTTAAATTATCCACGAAATCCAGCAATTAGGAAATACTTAACAAGTCTAAAGTTAAATATATACAAGCTTTAGAGCTAAAACTTCACAAAGTAAATTTAAAGTATTTAGAAATAAACAAAAAAGGTAGAAATAAGCAGAAACGCAACATTATATTGTTTAATCCACTTTTAACCGTAATGTCAAAACTAATATCGGAAGAATTTTCTTTTAAATTTAATCCATAAACACTTTGACTATTCACCAACACTAATAAAGATTTTTATTAAAACAATGTTAATATCAGCTAGGGCTGCGTTAATAACATAAACACATCCATCTCCCATCATAACAACATTATATTAAACAAACATATTTACAACAAAGACATCGAAAATGCTTCTAAAAATAAATGCAACTAAGGAAAAAAATACGATCTGTTCCTTAAACAGTCAATGTATGACTGGTAATATTATATACCGAGCGAACATACATTCCGGTAACAATGTTAAATTTTATTTTGGTTCCACGGAAAATCTTGGACATTTTGTTTTTACCAACATAGAATGACCATAAATAATTTTAAATACAAAAACAGCACTGCCCTCTCCAAATATTTCTGGCAATTAAATAATGATGGCACCTCACCATCGATTGGGAAATTATATCTAAGCCTAAGGCTTATAATGGTAAAGGAAATAAATGCAATTTATGTCTCGTTGAAAAGCTGGTTATCTTAAAACACTTAAATAACTCTAACTTATTAAACAAGAGAAATGAATTGATAATCACATGTAGGCATAAAAATAAAGATCTGCTTAAATACGTTGGTCCAGATTAATTTTTTAATTTTTAATTTTAATAAATTTTTTGCTCTTGTATATAAGTACTTGTTACACAATAAAATCTTTGCTAAGATAAGTTTTCATTTTGCCTTTATTCATATACACACTGTGTTCCTGATCAAACCGAACTCATGAATAATTACATCGGTCACACAACTATATACCTATCCAGACGCCTTACGTTACATCTATTTGGCCAGAGCTCTATTAGAACCCATTTAAACACACACGCAAATCTACCAGACTCCATTCGAAACATACTAGTAGAAAACACAAACATAACCTCATCCACCTGTAAAAAAAGATTAAAAATAATGGAAGCCCTAATGATAAAAAAGAAAAAAGCTAACTCATAACAATATTAACTACGAACAAGGCCAAAATATGCTAACCGTGTTCGGAAAATAAACCATCACTATAAAACACTATAAGGATATACATAACGCACACACTCAGTTAAACTGAAAAATAAAATCATGCTTGATAATGGCTTAAAATAGAAAAGTGCTCGGAACTATAGAAGATTTGAACAGTTTCTACACACTCTGTGTCCCAAAAAGAAAGCTCTTGTGCGAACACAAGAAAGATTACATAAAAACCTTAACCGTAGTACCGTACCTGTTGTTTTTAATGAAACATGCATATATATATATATATATATATATATATATATATATATATATATATATATATATATATATATATATATATATATATTGAGTAGATGGAACAATTTGGGAGCTGTCGATGATTGAGCTAGTCGGAAGTCGCAAGTCATCGTGACCGAGGGTTTATACGCACTGGCCTTGATTAGACTTTTGCTCACACCAGATAATGCGATCACTCAGAAACTGGAACTAAGGAATATATATATTTATTTGGGGACCTTGTGGCACGTAGTGCACCGGGATTCTGTATTCGGCCCTTCAAAAAGTGTTGATGGTTCTGCACAAAATCTTCATCATTATAATCAAATCATATGTTCGGTTGTCTGGCTCTCGGTTCCTAAGAACAGATATGCTTGACCCTCATACGTCGAATTCGACAGGTGAGTCGAGTATATATATATATATATATATATATATATATATATATATATATATATATATACACGTGTTTGAGTTTATATTCATGTTTCTATATTATTAAACAATGAAATTAATAACAACCGGCCAAATGTTTTTCAAACAACTGAAATTTGGGAGGCACATAACGAGGAAAAAAGACTTGCAGGATTTAATACTCGCAGAGCATATTGAAGGCAGGTGGGGCAAGGTCAAACGGTGAGTAACCTAGAGATAGTATCAAGGAGCAAAAACGGTGGAGAATGGGGAAAAAAAGAGCGATGCGAGAAAGGAAGTTGTGGAGGGCCATCATTCCCCACGTTTTAAACCGTCATGACATGTAAAAGGAGAAAATTTGAGCGCCAACCGTTGACTAATTGTTTGCACTTTAATCTCTCAGGTTATTTCGCGAGTGTAGTGAATTGGAAACTCTAGACCTGTCTCGTAGGTTATTACTACTGCAGTTCGATCCACACTAGGTGGCTCCCTCTTATGACTTTCTGCTGAATTAAGCAAAGCTCAATGAAAGTGATTAATATCCACCTTGTATCTTTCCTTTCTCCCTTAAACTCGTGAACACAACATTGTCTACGTTGAATAAATAATATCAACCTACACGAGAACAAAGAGACACATAAACGTATACTTGTGCATCTATATTGAAATATACACACCCACATACAAGCCATCCTAATTCCCGTACGGCTGATACTGATCAAAGCGCATTGTCTCTTCTACAAGAGCAGGAGGGTAGGCCTAAGGAGAGGATAGCGGAAGTGAGAAGAGGACAAGACAGAACTGCAGGTGGTCGGCAAGGTTTCCACCTGCTGGACGTGTATAGCGAGAGTCGGACAGGCATGTTTTCCCATTAATTCCATTGTGCTCTTTTATTGAAGAATTTTTTCGTTGTCTTCTAATAACATTCCGAATGGAATAAACCTGAAAGAGAGCATCTTTACGTTGGCATCAGCAGAGATTCTTTTAGCCGAAGCAAATGCTTTCAAAATATGCAGACTTCACCTCTCCACACACCAGTGTCATATAATTTACTAGGATCATTTTTGTTTCCATGTTTTTAATGACCGATTTCTTTAAAGTTTTTGATATTTAGTTTTCATTTTAGGAAATTTTACAAATACATTATCAAATAGTATGATGCACAAAAAACTTAAGACTAGAAAAAAACAATTACAGTGTAACCCGGATATAAGAGAGTTATCGGGACAGGAGAAGAAGTCTCTTATATCCGGGTTTCTCTTATATCCGCGTTTTGTCTACATTTGTTTATATAAGTATGGCTCTAATTTGGGACCAGAGAAAATCTCTCTTATATCAGGGTTTCTCTTATATCCGGGTCTCTTATATCCGGATTACACTGTATATACAAAATGGTTAATCTAAAAATAACAATAATAACATGTGCTAAAACTATAAAATTATAATAGTTAAAATGTTTCATCTAAACAAATAGCAAGAGTAACATAGCGAAATAATAATAATAATAATAATAATAATAATAATGATAACGAAAATGCTTCATATAAAAATTATCAACTTAACCTATTTTGATATGTATCCGATTTCAAATACTTTAAGCCTACAAGTCGAATTAATACAAAAAGCATTTCCTTCTTTGCACGCATAAAAAGGAACATTAACAAACCAGTCCTCTATCTTCCTAAAGCTGAATAACATAACATCTGCAGATAAATATTTTTTTATTCGTCAATCCTTTTTTTTCCCTGTTTTCTTCTGTTATTTTTTTTTTTGTTTTTTGTTTTTTTCATCTCATCAAAGGCTATTTCACAAACGTGCTGCACGTACGCTCAGCACTGGCGAGCCAGTGGCATTTTAACACTTAAAGTATTCAACTCGGTAATAATTTAGCAACCGGCCGGCGAAAGTAATTTATAGTATATCGCCGACATCAATAATAGATTCAGCAGCAGGAAGTAAAAAAGAATACGAAGTTTATGTTATCAAGTTCTAGACTCAAGATTGTCCCAAAGAGGAATAGTGGATTAAAGCGTTGTCTCATTGATATAGTAATTGTCAGTTCAATCCGTGGGCCGGTTAGTACATATATAGACTGAAGGTTACTTGGCTCGACAAACATCGGAAGAAAGGTTTTGATAACAACAACAAAGATGAAGACATTAGTCCGAAAGCAAATTATGATAATTCCCGTCCTAGAAATTCATACAGGTATTCATTCTTATTAGTTAAATCTAACATAGGAAAAATGAGAAAAAATCGTAGAAAAGTGTACAAGACATTCCTACAGGGAAGATTTGACTGCCTTGAAAAATTAACATTCTGGATTTTACAAGGGTTTCATAAACTGCAAACAACGTCCATTTGAAATACGCAATTACCCCAGACTCGATAAAGCAGTGGCATGGCTAGTGTTTTTGCGACCCAGGGCAGCCCTCAAATTTGCTGTCCCTCCCCAGAAGGAATACAATATTACAGTGCACATTAACCCTTAAAGTTTATATATATATATATATATATATATATATATATATATATATATAGTCAACGAAGAAATTATTCGTGAACCCTAACCCATCAATTTTTAATATTTTTATCCATTTCTCAGAATCTAATGCCCGTATGATGACAGGGTTTTCCCCGTGTTTCTGTTAACGTGGTATTTATAACTTCTCACTGATAAATTATTTATTTATTTATTTAAAAAAAAATAAAACTGGAGATATATTAAAAAAAACGAAAACGTTGCTTCTTTTTGTCTGAATCAGGAAAACTTTTACGATATTAAAAAGATAATTTGTAACCTGTTTTTGTTTATATACCCCCTGTTTTATCTTAAAAGAAAAAAAAACATTATTTTTAATTCATAATTTACCAGGTTTTTTTTATATTTATTTCAATTCTAACAAATGAGGAGATAAATTAAAAATGCCACGTTAACAGAAACACGGTTCGTTTTTCTTTTAACAATCTAAAAAAATGCAATGTCCTTTTAAAATTATTTTGTTTTACATAGCTGAAGTTATTATTAGCAAAGTAATAGACTAAGAATTAAAAGTTCGATAAAATTAATTTCACTTTTAAAAATTGAAATAAATGTTATCATACTTTTAATTCTTAGTCTATTTTGCTTAATAAAACTTCAACTACCTAAACAAAAAAATAAAACATTCCATTGTTTTA